>CM051504.1:15778482-15832321 GCA_028031935.1 Paedocypris micromegethes
TTTTCTTCTTTACAGTGCTGATCTTTTCTGATATTCTGTGACCTTGAAAAGTCTTCAGGCTTTTTTTCCATTATTATGAAAGAGCTCCATCTAGTGGCTGTAATGTAAACTTTGAAAGCTCCTGGATAGCAACAAGGCAAAAGTGTTTAAAACGTTCTTCAACTCCGGAATCAAACCGGACACCTTTTCAATCCTATAACTGATCGATTAAATGACCAGTGTTTGTTTATTCCAGCCATTCGACCTCGGAGTACCCACTACCCAGACGGACGCCACCTCTCCAGCACAAGTCCGTCATGATGGAGACCTACCAGTCCTTGCCAAAGAACACTCGCCACCACTCTCTCAGCAGCTCGCCACCCATCGCCCGCAACATGCCCAGTGACTACAAGTACGCCCACGACCGCCTCAGCCACTTCCGGATGTCCTCAGACGAGCGCATGGCCACTAAAGAGGGCATGGTGTGGCAGCTGTACGAGTGGCAACAGCGCCAGCAGTTCCGTCACGGCAGCCCCACGGCGCCAATCTACTCCGGGCCGGACCTCATGGACGCAGCGGCCTTCCGGGTCACGCTGGAGATGCCCCGCTCCATATCCGTGCCCCCATCGCCATGTGACCTGCCTCCACCCGGGCACTCCTCAAAGACCTTGTCCCCGCGCAGACCCCACACCCCCGCTGACAGGGTGACGGTGCGCCCCCTAGAGGACTTCTCCATGGACACGGCCAGTTTAAGCTCGCCCAGGATATGTTCCCAGGTCTCAAAGGTAGGAATTCAGTTTCCTAGCTACAATTCTCAAGCACATTTCATTTTTTTATTTTTTTTCTAATCGTTTTATAATTTTTACATTGTTTACCGTATTTCCGGATAACGAGGTGCACCACTGAAAAACGTCAGTTTTTCAATTTTTTTTTTTCACTTCAGAAGGCACAATTTTTTTTTTCGGATTATACGCCGCACACTCAATTTTCAAACATTTGTTACAATTTCAAGTGCACTTTATTTACTTTAAATATTTTATTTAAAAAAATCCAAATTTTCTTTTTTTTTCACCTCTTCTTATGCTTCAGCATAATTTGTGAATGACTAGTTGGTTAATGTTTTAAACAGGTACACAAAGACATTCGATTCGAAGAGAAAACATTTAAATAAAACAATTGTGCGATTTTGCGCATGCTGATGTGGCCTTTTTTGTTGGGGGTGGTGTGTATTTATTTATTTAGTTTTATTATATTTTTTGCCACATTAAATAATCCAAATGTTGTCTTGATTAAGGGATTGTGGGAATTTGAGTGTGAGGAATTGTTTTTGGACTGTATTGTGATTGTCCGCCAAGCAATTTCTTGCATGCTTGCACGGAACGTGTGTGCACGTGTGCGTGTGTGTGCGTGTGTGTGTGTGCGTGTGTGTGATCCGCTGTATACACTCCATACGTCAGACCCTAAAGATGAGCCAGCAGTCACTCAAACCCTCGAGTCTCTTCACAATCAACATACTGTCACGGCCATTTCCACTTTCCAGACGTGTGAACTCAATAATTACTTGCTTTCAACAGAAAGATTCACAGAATCTGTCAAAGTCGTCGTCATTATGGCAATAAAAACAGGATTGAGACTTCTGAGTCTGCTTTTGATACGGTTTAACACGGGGGTTGGGCTCTTCTTTTTTCCAGGGGGCGTAGAAATACAAATACGAGAAAAAGAAAATGTAGTGAACTGAAGAAAAAGGCTGTTGAAAAAAAAACATTCTTTTAAATAATGTATTTTTTTTTTTTACAAGAAGCAATAAAAAAATGTAAAGATTTCAATGATATTAGTTTAGCATCCTTAAAGGCATGAATAAAGCAACATAAATATAAAACCAATGCAATTTTAGTCTAAAATTAATATTCTATACTTTACAATTAATTATGTAATGTTTAGGTGCCCCCCCCACACACACAAAAAGAAAAAAAGACTGGTTATTAAAAAAAAAGTCCTAATTCTCAAGACCAGTTTGGTTCAATTCACCAGTTGAGTTAAGAACACGAAGTAATAAATATAAAACGGTTTTAAAATGGCCAATGTATGTATATAATATAAATTAATTTATACATTCATATAATTCATAATTCATTCATATTCGTGAAATGTCAAAAATTGACAGATTTGAGTCCGATTTCAATATTGAAAATGTGATAGAATTTTATAATGTAAACAGAAATAGAATATAATAATAGAAACGTGGGGATGATAACTTAATTCTAACTAGATTTTCTTTGCTTCAATTAGGAGAACTCTGTGTTTGCAACGCTGAAGACCGGAGTTCGGTTCATGTGTACAGCATGTTTTTTTTACTGTGTTATTTGCTTTGGTTAAACACATCTGATACATGATTATCGTCAATATTTACAATAATTGTAGAAGTAGAGTTAAGTTTGCTGTATTTCTACTAGTTTAGCCAGACAAACAGTGTCAGCCACCCACCAGTCTCGATTTATTCATCGTAATTCTGACTCAGATGTTCAGTCGAAGCGTTTCATGGACTTCCATGGAAGATCACTAGACTGTCTTTAATGGATAAGATTTGCCAAAGGCCAAGCAAAGCATCGGATAAACAGCCTCTGCAGTGATCTTCTCTTTCTTCTGATCTCGTATTTAAATAAAAAACCTATTATACAGCAAAAAACCCAGTGCCGTGGGATTCGCTCTGCAAACGTAGTGTACAGTGCTACTGCGCTGGTAGCAAACAAATGTTATTTTAAGAATCAGGTTGGGAGCTAATTTATGTGTAGTTAATTAAATCTCTTGTTGTTTGTGTCCTTTTGAGGTGCCGTGATGAGCCTCGATGAGGAATTTTGTATGTTAAGCAAAACTGTCAAATCCTCCAAGCCCCGTGGCATTTCAATCGAAGCTCAAACTTTCTTTTTTTTTGCTAAAATAAACAGATGAGTGAAATGTGCTTTGCTTAGCAAAATCTTTGGGCTAAACTCTGAAAATGACTTTCATGTGACTTTAAACTTGAAAATGTACTTACGGATTGACTAGAGTCAGGATTTCAGTCATTACGTTCCATACCAAGCGGGACTGGTATTCTGACAGTGTCTAAAATAAGAGCTCTGGTTTTTCTTTTGCCTTTTACTTGTTTTGAGCGTGTTTTTGTACGTGTCATTTATCTAATTGTCATTATTTCCTTCACATGTTTGTTTGTTAGTTATTTTTCCATGTCTGTTTTCATGTCTGGTACATGTCTTTCTCATCCATTTAAAAGTCTCTCTGTCAGTTCGTTCAAGTCGAAGATATTGCAGAGCTTGCACAATTTTAAAGTTTAAAATAAACAAAACGAAGCAACTAGCCTATTTCAACTAGCAACTTTATTATAAATTAGACAAAGCGAATCTTTTTTCTTTACATTTTTTTTTTTAACAAATTAACTAAGGGTTGTAGAACGATATTCCGGACAAAATTCGAAAGAGTTGAATTGCACTTGCAAAGCTTTTCCAATGTGTGCCTTAATTTTCCAACATGAACGTGCTAAATTTGTGAATTTTAATTAAAATAGAACCTGAAAATTGAACTCTCCAACTTTACAATTTAAATATTCGTTGGTGTTGAAGTTTTGTTCGAATTCTGAGGTTCAGGAACAACAAACAATAACAAAACACACTCAAAACAAGGAAGTAAAAGACAATAGTCTTTTTTTTTGGGCACTGTCAGAATACCAGTTCCGAGTCAATGTGAAAAGCTGCTAATGAACTGCGGTTGACCACAAACTGCTGTTACTCTATTATAATGAACTCTTTGTGCTCTGACAGTTAGAGAGAAGATCCATTCCACCGATGGGCTACATCACACACACCGTCAGTGCTCCGAGCCTGCATGGCAAAACGGTAAGCACGCAAACACTAAAGAGCATTTGTATCCAGGCGACTTGGAAAATCTGCGGATGATTTTTCAGTCACGAGGTTTTTTTTTCCTGAATCTGGAGGGTTTTACAGTAAATCTTGGCTGAACTTCTCAGCATCCCTGTGAAGTGCTTTCTCTCCCACCCCGCTGTTCCGCAGCCGGAGGAGTTGACCCTGCTGCTCATCCAGCTCAGGAGACACCGGGCCAAGATGGCCAGCGGGCACAGTGACACATTCACACACCTGCAGAGCCAGCACAACGGTTTCTCGGGCCCCTGTTGGCAGGTTAGAGGGTCCCGTCTCTCCTTCGGCTTCCATCTGAACATACCATGCCCTTTTCCTCCTAACTCTCATCCTGAGCTCATCTCTCCAGTCGGGGGCTGATGGTTGTGGTCGTGAATTCAGTTCGGGTTGATGTTCTTCACTGGCATGGAGTTTGTGTGGAATTAGTCGCAGTGGATTCTCAATTGGCAACCAACGTTGAATGTCTTACTTTTTTTTTTTTTGGAGATGGTCTTTCACTCTTGATTTTTGCACTCACTGTTTTGTTGCTCTGGTTGTGACTCGCATGTTGCTTCATTGTCGTGCGTTTCATTGATTTATGTTCCCATCGACGTGAAGGATTCTACTGGATTGGTGCTAATGAGAATAGTGAACATTTGATAAAGATTTCGAGACTGGATGGATTGATTTTACTAAAGATTGATTGGTGACTTTTACAACTAGATAAAAAGCCAGTTTGGTTGAGCTCAGATCGGCAGGTTAAATGTAGGAAGGACTACACACATTATATCACACACACATATTATTGTGCAATTATTGTGGGATGTGAAAACGTCTTCTTGTGGAGATGTTTGAACAGGAAGTACATTCATTGATGCTCAACAGCTTTTATAAAACACATCAAGGGTATATTTTGGTACTGGTGGGATATACATTATATAGTGAAGTTACTAAAAATCTGAATAAATTCGTACATTTATTATTCAATTATTATTTTCCTTTATCAGTGTTTCATTTGTAGATTAAATAAAGCTAAAACTCGTTTCAAATGAAGAGCAAAAAGTCAATATTGTTTGAGAAAATGTAACTATTCCATTATACAAAATTGTCAAAAGTTAGCAAATTATTTTAAGTTGATACTGTTGCAGGCAATATTATTCAAAGAGACTTTTCAAGAATATTCAAGAATATTATCCTTGATTCAGCCTTTCCATGGGATTCGAACCCACAATAGCATCAGACCAAAACCTGTCATAATTAAACTACAGGAAAGCTTAAAAAAAAAAAAAAACCTATTAAAGCAAAAAAAGCAAAACCTCTGAACTGATCATTACTTTACATCGAATGTATTTGTTTGCTTAGCATTTTTGACCTTTGGGTCACCACAGGTCATCAAAGGTCACCATGTGCCGCAGGCCTCGTTAAACCCCTGCAGCCGTTCTCAGTCATCTTATTTCAGATTATTGATGGCGTCTGGTTTACTCTCGGAAGTTTGTCGTCTAACTTCCCTTTTACCTGTTTAAAGGCAGATGACACGTACCATCAGCTGAAGAAGGACCTGGAGTATCTGGACCTGAAGGTGAGCTCTCCATCCTTCTGCACACGCTCTTTCTTTAGAGCCAATCCAACAAATGAATAAAATTAATACTCGATATTACAATAGTCGATAGTGAGGCTGGACTCTGGTTTTACTGCTAAAACACGAATAATGCAGTAATTTGTCACCAAAATTTGAGTCTCGAGAGCCTAGAAGAACCTGTCTTGCTCTAAACTGTGCAGAATGCCATTGTTGGTGGAAATCGAAGGCCAGACATTGGCGTTTAATTCAAACGCTTCTTTTCCTTACGGGCAGTGGCATCAGCAGCCTTGATTTCTCCTCCTTTGCTTCAGCCACATATTTAATGATCGCCGACTTTTCTGATCCTGTTTGATGTGGAGAGCTTCAGTTGTCTTGTTTGCAGTGTTTCAGATTTCATTATTTGAAATAAATGTTACCCCGTTTATAGACACTGCTTTTTTTTTATCCTCATTTCAAACAGATCAAAAGTATCAAACCTCTCGTTGATTCGGTACGCCGTGCAGTTTGCTCGTGTTTGTTCTGTTTAATTGCACCCACAATGCCGCTGTTTGCTGCCTAGATGGTCAACGTGGGCATGTGCGCGTTTGCCTGCATGATGGCTTGTTTTGGGAAAGTGTCAATACTGATCCATCGGATTATCTTTATTAGGCCAAATTTTCCATCCATCAGTTTTCTGATTGGTTGTCAAGGAGCTGGAGCCAATCACAGCAACTCTTGGAACGGAGGCGGGACTCACCTGGGGATGCACTGCAAAAAATGATTTCTTGACAAATAATTCTTGACTTTAATCTGATTTATTAGTTTGGTTTTGCATCCAAACGCTAAAGTCCAGTTCACCACCGATGAGTATTGATGTTCTTTCTAAGGAAAGAGAAGTGTATTGGGTCTTGTTGTGTGTCCTATATGTCCTCGGTTTCTGATTATTGTTGTTATGATCTGCTGATCTCTTCAGGTAACAGGACGTGAGACTCTTAAAGAGCGAACGCCGAGGCCGGTCAGAATAGCGGAGAGTGACATAGACGTAAGTGTTCCTGAAACAAAATTTGACGTTTTTTCTTTCCTTGTGGTTTATTGTGCACAAAAGGCCTGGAAACTTTTCACGAGTAAACTCTGAAGTATTCTCTTTACCAAAATAAAATTACAACTATCGACAAGGGCTTTTTCTATTCAGCGCTCAAGTGAAAGAGAAAAATGCATGCAATGGGACTTTTATACTTTGGGCTTGTAAATTTTTCAGTTTGATTTTTGTATTCCACAGCCCTCGCTGTTTTCCTTTTGATACGAGGTAAATCTTCTGGAAGTCCGGACTTTTCATCATTAACATTGTTTCAGTTTAACAATTTATAAGGATTTTGTTGGCGGATTTATCCACGCGATGAATATTTCATTTTTGTTAAAACAACAATATGTGAGCGTCAAATAATAACAGCTTAATAATTAATTTGGAGGGAACGATAAACAGTGGAGAATAAACAGGCGGCGTGAAGAAGAGCGTAAACAAGACTCTTCGGCTTCTGTTTCGCTCGCTCGCACGCACACGTTCCCATATAACCCATTTTTCTGGGAGAAAATGCTGTTTGTTTCTGCACATAATGACACCAAAAATTGTCTTGGGTGCGTGGAGTTTATGCTAATGAATATCTTCAATAGTTTGAAATGTTGAATATGGAATAGCAGAAGAAAGTACTTCAGCGGCCCTCTGTTTGATATGTCTGTACACTTTAATGAATTGGGTTTATCGCTCGGCGCCGTTTGATGACCTTTCCTGCGCTTCGTGTGATTGTCTCCCCAGGTAAAGCTTAGTAAGTTATGCGAGCAAGACAAGATCCTTCAGGAGTTGGAAGCCAGGATACGTGGGCTCAAAGAAGATAAGGTAGCTCCTTTTTTCTTTCTTGGCCTTGGAAATGCTACAAAGGAATGTGTGATTCCTCGCATGGCAAATTGCAGGATCTGCCGATTTATTTAAATAAGGTCTTGAGTGGATACGGGCTTGTTTGGTCATGTGACTTTTTTTTTCCTGTCATAACCAGGCGTAAGAAAATGCGTCTGGTTTGTATGTTGTATGTACAGTACTATTAATGTCACATTATATTCACTTTAATTAGTATTAATTGCTGTTATCAAAAACATTGTGGCTATTTTTATTTACCTCTTTTTTATTTTAATTATTAGTTAAATAACTAAGATTATAAATATAAGTTAATAAACGTAATAATTATCATGCAATTATTTAAAAATAAATGTGAACTTTATTTTTTATTATAATTAATAAAACAAAAATTATGTATTTTTATTGCAAATAATTTTGTGGCTTTCTATGTATTAGTTTTACCTTTAAAAAATTACATATATTTTTTTCATAATAGCTTTAACCAAGAATTCCGACTCTTAATTATAAAATGCATTTTTTCCCTCAATCGTCCCCTTTTTCTCGCCCAGAGGTAATTGGTTTTGATGTATAAATGACTTACTTTGTCCAATTTTGCTTTGATATTTTTTTTTTGACATCAACCAATGTTTTTAGTCACAATTGTAAAAAAATATATATATATAAAATTACAAAAATTGTAATTTACACAACTGTAAAAAACAATTGAACTTTTTTTCAATTGGCGTTTTGCCCTTTTCTGTTTTGTTTTTCAGGACAAGCTGGAATCGGTTCTGGATGTTTCTCATCAGCAAATGGAGCAGTACCAGGACCAGCCGGCCCATGCGGAGAAAATCGCCTATCAGCAGAAGCTTCTGCGTGAAGATGTTGTTCACATCAGGGCCGACATCTCACAAGTCTCCACGGTGAAGACCCCCATCCCCAATGTTTGTGCTGGATATCAATTTTCCCAGTTAACACTTGACTTGTACCAAACAGGAAATGGAGAACGCTTGGGCCGAGTACAGCCATCTAGAGAGGGACGTGGAGCGACTGCGCACAGAACTTCAGGACCAGATGGCCCATGCGGCTCTCGCTCAGGTCAGTCGAGTTTTAAACCCATGATGTCGACACTTTGAGCCGTAAAAGCAATCAAGACCATGTCCGGTAGTCGGAGTAGAAAAGTGAGTGATGAAAGAGACACAAGCTCGTAGAGATGAAGTGAAGTACCATTGCCAGTGTTTGATCAGCGCTGTGAAGACAAGACAGTGTTTCACTTTATTGATTCGCAGAGTGTTTTTCGTCTTTAATTCACCTCGGGGTCTCCGTGTCTTCACTTGTGGTTGTTTAGTTTTTAATTTGTTTTTTCGTTTGGTTTTCTGTGATTGGTTCGAGCACCCATTTGCTTGTTTTTTGGAACTTTGTGATTTTCTTTATCCTTTTTTGAGTTCTTTGTTCTGGAACGTACGAAAAATTTATTAAAAAGACACATTTTATTATTAAAACTGTAATACCTGGACTAAGAGTCGCACCTGATTGTAAAACACAGTATTAATCTCTGTTTTCTGAAGCTTTTTTGCACATCAAGTTCAATTCAGTTAAAAAAAACGTTGTTCATCCCCGAGGGGAAATTGCTTTTCCGGTCACACTTTTTCTAGAAAAAGAAAGACATATAGAAGAGAAATAAGAATAAAACCAAATACAAAATAAAATTTACATATACCGTAATTTACATTTACCGTAAAAAAGCATATAAGTAAATAGAGCGAATCAAAATGGATGGGTGCGCAAAATTACAGATTAAAGACTGTACAGGAGGTGCAAATGAAATTGAAAAGAGTTGTTTTTTTTAAAACACTGGTTTGTAAGACGCGTGCTGATTTTTGAAAGCCAAAGTTATTAAGCACCTTCACAAAAACTCAAAGTATTGTTTCACCACAAACACTCACAATTAATCTTTATTCAAGGTTTTTTTTGCGTCTTTTGATTGAATTCCGCATCACTGCTGTTGACCGTATTCTCTCGTCTTTCTTGGTGTCCACAACGAACAGGTCTGCAGAAGAAATAAATTATGGCAAGATTTATTAGCATGTACGTCTCTGCTTATCAGTCACAATTACAGTATTTTAAGCTATTGAAGTGACCATGACACTACAAAGTGAGGGTTAAATGTCAATTTGGCTTGCCATGACTTTTGCAAGCATCACTTTTGTCTGTTACACCAATCATTTTAACATTTTAGTAGTTATTTAAAAAAAAAAATAAAAAGTCAGCGCTTTTCACGTATTTACCCCAAAAAGTATGGTATGTTATTTTCACTTGGTTGTTGCTCTATTTTCTTGTAAGCAAAAAAACCCACTGTGATGTAACAATGATTCAAAGTGAGATGTCAATGGTTCCTGGACCCCTGGTGGTCTGAAGTGGATCTGCGATTGTGAACAGAATGTGTGTGTATGTGTTTGTCTCGCAGCAGGAGAAGTCTCAGCTGAGGAAGGAGCTGTGGCGTATTGAGGATGTTCTGGCCGGCCTGAGCTCCAGCAAAGACAACTACAGAGTGACCATAGACTCTGTGCAGAACCCTGGTGAGAGCGGCTCCGTGCAGTGGAACACACAGCGAGGTATGAGCTCAGCAGCCTCGGGAAATCACGCGGACTCGGATGTTAACCCTCGTGTTGCTTTCTGGACAGAGAGGAAACTCGTGCCTTTAGCATCACTGTCCGCAGTGCCTTTTCTTTCGGCAAGTCCATCCGCAGGAGAGCTGAAAGCTGCACAGCCCAGTCCGCACCTCAGTCCAGTCCAGTCTTCCCAGCAGCCCTTGCAGCCACCTCACTTGTTTCACAAGCCAAAACTGGTGAGGGAATTTCGGCGTAGAATGTCCAGTGGTCCCATGATGTATGAAATTAGTTTGTGTCTGCTTCGTCAGGCGGCAATTGTGTTATCTAATACGTAAAATAATAGTTTGTAATCTAATACGCACCAAGACTTTTTAAAATTGCGACAAACAGTTTTACAAATAATAAAATATTGGAAAAAAAAAATACAAAAACAACGTGTTACAGTTGTTTAGTTTGCCCTTTGGCATGTGTTTATAATGGTATAGTATATAATATTATAGTATTAGTATTATTATTATTATTAGTATTATAGTATTATTATAGTATGTAATAATATTTTATGGTCTGTGCTTGTTTGTTTATTATGATGTGTGCAGTGCGTTATGGTGATGTTTGTTTATTTATTTGTTTGGATTTGTTGTTGCTGTTGTGACGTAAAATTTCCCCGCTGTGGGACTAATAAAGGATTTTTCAATTACAAAAAAATAAAATAAAATAAATAATAAATAAACGTGAAGATTAAACAGTTTTTTACACGCAGAGTCTCTCTCATCTCTTTGCATTCTAGCAGTAAGAAAAAGTCAGTCAAGTCAGATTTTATTTATCCAAATCCAAAATGCTTTACAAAAGTAAAATAACAAAGAATGAAAGAAATACATAAAAAAACATTGAGGATATAAATTCAAGAACAACATACAATTCCAAAGATACATGCACAGAATCAATCAAAAGCTAAAGAGTAGATTAAAGTTTATAAACTAGATTTAAATTCCAATTTAAATTTCCAATTTAATTCTTCGTTAGCAAAGACATTCGTAAGTCGGTGTACCACTGTATCTAACATCTGATTTCCGACACACATAAAACACCTTTTTTAGAAATCTGGATTGGTTTGAAAGAGTCTTTGGATCAGGCTCATCGGTTTATTTTACTACTCTGCTGTTTCTTCACAGTTCGAAGATGCCGTTCCACCTAGGCCTCCTCTTCCTCACCTGTACAGTCCAGATGAACATCCTCCTGCTGTGCCTCCTCTTCCCAAAGAATCCTCCATCATCCGCCACACATCCGTCCGCGGCCTGAAGCGTCAGTCTGATGAGCGGAAGCGGGATCGAGAGATTGGCCAGTGCACTAATGAAGAACACAAGGTTTGAGCTACTCGTTCCTTTGCTTTGCTTATTGTAGAGTTTGGTACTCAGTTCTTTCTCCTGGGAGTCTAGGTGGAGATCCGGGCGTTCCTGAGTGAGCCGGAACTGTTGGGAGTTGTAGACCAAGTTGGCACCGTGACCCATGATGGTGGCTATCAAACCCTTCCAAACAGAGGTACATTTACACGTAGAATTGAAAAATATATATTTTTTTCCACTTTTCTTTTACTTTTTGTACTCAAGTACAAAATGTAATCAAGTTTTAAAAATGTTATTACACTTGACTAACCCTTGACTTTGTGGTTGCGGACACTAGTTCTGCTTCTTGAGCCAAAACACGATTTTATACAGATTTCATATTTATATATGTTTTTAAATGTTATAAATTACTTGAGAAAGTGTTGTTTGGGAGAGATGTTTTTAGTAAATATTTATTGCACATATTTTACCAGTTTTAAAGGGGAGGAAATAGCGGGATGGTTTTACAGAGAATTTTACTATTACCACACTCAACATTTACTAAAACTGGTGACACTCTCTTGCCCATATATTTTCCCATATATTGGATATATTAATTTTGAAAATACATACCTAAATATATTTAACAATCTGTCACGTATATGTGGAAACATTTCTTCCCCCCTTATGGAACACTTTATTTATGTAGTCCTTCATTGTTAAAATAGATAATATAAATAGACAACCTTTATTTTTTTGCTCGTTTTCCCATATTTTTATGGAATTTTTTTAACAGACAAAAACTGTAACAGAAGATATCTTCATTTCTTTGTACAATTTATTATACAAAAGAGGAAGATGTTCTGCACAAATAGATCTTAGTGTTTTGTCTAAATTGTTGTCTAGGTTTGGCAGCGTCATTCCTCAGGCAAAACCAGTCGTCCAACATTTCCTCTTTTGTCACCCTGAGAAGAGGAGCCACAACCACAAGCCTGAAGGTGAGACACAAGCCACACGTGAAACCACCACTGGACCATGAAGACACTGACCACATGATAAGATGCAGACATTAACTCTGATTTTAAATACATGTTGTATCAATTAGTTTATATCAATTTGTTTTACTCTGTCAGCACTTTTTTAGTGGAAAGTGCGTTATAAAAATAATTTATTATTTTTAATATTATTTAGGATTTTTTTTTTTGGTGTGACATCGTCATGTCTTTTTTAATTATTTATGATGTAGTATGTTATATCACAGTGCTTTGCAATATGGAACGTGTACATGAAAAAACTTTATTGCTTTCTCTGAAAATTGAACACTTTACTTTGTTTTTGCAAGTTCTGATTTTACTCCGTGATACACAGGAATTGTAAGTTAAACATTCCTGTTTCTGAACTGTCTGACATATACTAAAAGTAGTAAACATACCTTTAAAAACTGAAAATGCAAATTAAAGCAATAGTATGTCTGGTAAAAGTAGTTGCGCGCACACACACACACACACACACACACACACGCACACACACACACACATACACACCACCTAAATATTTCAATGGCACTGAAAAATTGATTCAAATCTGAATTAGTGTATTTTTTCCTAAAATCCCTGCAAATGATGCAAGTGACGAGAAACTCTTTCCCACAACATTTATTTTTTTTTTTTCCTCGAGTCAGCAGCGATTCGTGAGCATGATTTTTTAAGCAGGAAGAATATTTCACTCACATAATACTTTTTTTCTTCTTTTTTTCCCTCTTTTTCTCTCTGCTCCTTTTCGGCCATGTTGTCAGTATTCATTTTGACAAACATTTATAATTTAGTTTTAGTCATAGTCTCTTGACTATGGGACTAAACAAAGTTTTGTTTTAGTCCCAAATTAGTCATCTTAATTTTGTTTAGTTTTAAAAAAAATAAAAAAATATTTTTTTAGTCTAATTTTAGTCGACTAAACAGTATAGATTTAGTCAATGAAAATACAAGTGCTATGTATTCTAAATGTTTACTAAAGTTGATGTCTAAGAAATCTGAATTTGCAGTTAACTATGAACATATAAAATATACCTAAAGATCTTACCTATTTGGAAAAACGTTTATTTTTCTTGAACTTATTTTTATAAACTTTTCTTTCAATCCAAATAAATGTATTCTCATAAATGAAACCTCCACAAAGAGAAAATGAATTACAATGAATAAATAAATAGAAAATGGTTGCACTGTGAAATAATAAAAGAAGTTTCATCTGCAGATGGCGCTTCAGGTGTGTTGTATTTTGCTCCACGCGGCTTACAGATTTTTATACAGTTTTTTTTAAGGCCGCGTTGAATGTAAAATTAATCCATATATCTGAGCGCTTTTGAAGAAGCTTGTCTCCTATCCTAGCCAACTCACTGTGTTTTTCCAGCCCCACTGAAAGACTCTGCGTCCTGATTGGTTCTCTCTGCATTTGCACCCGCCTTTCTCCACAATCTCGGATTATGATTGGACGTTGTCACAAAAGGCATTTTTGTCTAGTCCTTATTCGTTGATGAAAGTGTCAATAAATTGAGCTGAAGTTTTTTTTTTTTATCTAGTTCTCGTTTCATTTTCGTCTCCTGTTGAAATATGTGAAATAAATCGAACAATAAACCGAAAACATCCGTCCTTTTCGTTCTCTCTCGCAGGAACGACCAAAGAGTGCCTTGGAGCGTCTGTATTCCGGGGATCAGCGTGGCCGCATGAGCGCTGAGGAGCAGCTGGAGAGGATGAAGCGCCATCAGAAGGCTCTGGTCCGGGAACGCAAGCGCACGCTCAGCCAAAACGAACGCCAGGCCTCCCGCTCCCCCTCCTCTTCCTCCTCCAGGCCCGTGTCTGCAGACCTGGGATCAGTACGTTAGAGCACAATGACACATCATCCCCCGGAGATCTCGCCGTCCTGACATAAACGCACACTCGGCTATTCACGCCGCCCGAGTTTCGTTAACACCATCAGCGATTTTTCTGAAGTAGTGTTCACGCAGGTGAGTGGGTGGGTGGGTGGGAGGTGTTATAGAAGGAGACGAGGTCGGTTCGTTTGATTGGCTGCTGGAGATGAAGGGATTTTTGCGATTGGCTAAACGTACCTGGGACAAACGTGGGGAGATTTATGGACGTGGTTGTGATGTTGATGATGGCAAACACTAACACCTTTAACCACCGCGCTAATGTTGTGGGGTTTAATGCTCTACTGGTTGGGTTTTTTTTGGCTTCTAAGCGGAACTAAATGAAGCTCAAGCTCTCAAACCTGTAGTTGTCCGTCACTCCAGCGTAATAACGGCTCTGTAATCTGCTTGATCTCAGGCTCTGTTGTGCTCACCACACTCACGCACTTTTTTACTCACACGTTAGATCTTGCTTTCTAATAATGCACCTTAAAAACTAGAGGTTTCTGTTTCTTTTTGTTTTTTTTGTGTGTGTTCTGCACTTTCAAGATGTCATGTTCCAATTTTTAACAGTCGTGAAAACGTTTCTTCACCATTACTATTCGTTAACTCGACAAGAACGAAGAATAATTTAGAAGTGTGTGTGTGATCTACTTCCACTGATTATGAAACGTTAAGGAGATAATGCACAGCTCTTTGCTTTCTTTGTTCTTTATGTATCTTCCTGTCTTTCCTGACTGTGTGATGTCACAAAGCGGTGAATTATTCTTGTTCCTTTCCGTTATTCCTGATTGCGTCAGCACAATAAAGCCTGTGATTGGAGCATGTGATGGTTGCATGCTAATGGAGCTTCTCGTGTGTTTTTTTGGTCTGCAGGAGTGTGTTGTGCAAAGGGTTTGAGAGCTTGTATTTGAAACGTCATTCCGGACGTTTCTTGTAGGAGCTTCCAGGTTTCCGCTCAAATCGAATGTTAAATCATTTTTTTTGGGAATTGTTTGTTCTCCAATTTAAGATCCATCCCTCCCTTTTAGATTCATCCATTCATTTTACATCCATCCATCCATCAGTTTTAGATCCATACATGTAATAATTTTCGATCCCTCCATCCATTTGTTTTTCGATCCGTCCATCCATTCATTTTAGATGTGTCCGTTTCAGATCCCATTCATCTATTATCTTTTGATTCATACATCCATTCATTTCTTATTTTTTGATCCATCCATCCATTTGTTTTAGATCTGTCCATCCATCCATTTTAGATCCTTCCAGTTGTTTTAGATCCATCGGTCCAACATTCATACATCCATTAATTTTTGATCCATCTATTCATTTGTTTTAGATCCATCCTTCCATTTTAGATCCATCCGTCCAGTTGTTGTAGATCCATCCATCTGTTTTAGATCTATCTATGCATTCGTCAAAAGATTTTTAAATCTGGCTGTCAAAATGTTTTCGATCTACCCAACATCCAACCAAAAAATGAAATCTGATCACAAATTAAAGCAAAGAAGAGTTGGAAAGTTGACTGAAGCCGTTTACCAAATTCCAATTAGCAGGAAGGTCTAAACCCCACCTTTGTAGAATCTGTTAGCAATAGCCATTAGCATCTTTGGATCACCTGAAGGTCTTGAGTGTGAAGCCCGGGGGAACGCATGAAGTTGTTGAAAGGTAAACTACACTGACAAGTTGCCTCAGATGAAAGGATGAAGTGTGTTTTGCTAGAGGAGCGCGGGTTTGAGATGGAGTTTGAATGCTTTGTCTGTGTGATTTCAGTGGAGGAGAGAGCAGGAGTTTGATTTGCAGCTTCTGGAGCGTTCGGTGCAGGGCGAGGAGAAGCCGAGCGAGCACAAGGAGCGGGAGCGATCACGCTCAGACGAGTGGCTCGTCCTGAACAGCACAGCCTCACGAGAGCTGGACCTGGAGCCACTGGACTACCAGCTGGACCTCAGCAAAGAGGTAAAGACCACAGAACACCACCCAGACACAAGAACATCATCAGCCTGACCTAGAGGTTCTGTCCAGCTTTCCAAGCCAGAGAAGGTCTCCATCCCTGAGCGCTACGTAGACTTGGAGCCAGAAGAACCGCTCAGTCCACAAGAGGTGGAGGCCCGACACCGCAAAGTGGAGCGAATCAAGAGCATCCTGGCTAAATCCAGGTACCACCATGACTTGTTACTCCTTTTTGGTGCATCATTCTCATCACGTTGTAGAGTATTAGAGCTCACAATAGCAGAATAAAATAGAACTAATCATTTTAGTTTAGTTTTAGTAAAAAAAATTGAACTAATCTATAGGGCCAAAGTTTTAAAATTCTTTTCTTCTATCATTCGGTTGTTTCCTTTCAGGGTTGTTTCCTCAGGACTGTACACGATACTGTATTTACACATCGGTGTGTGTTTTTTGTGCAATTCGGACACTAGGAGTCACAAGATTCGTGAAAACTATAGTTGACTAGTCGCCTGAAATGCAAGCTTGTTGCAAACTTGAGACAGTAAGTTACTAAAAATGTATTTTTTTTTTCAACTCTAGTAACTTTAGTTTTACTTTTTTTTTTATGCCTGACAATATTAAACGTTGTCTTAAATCTGTCTTCGTCAAATCCAGAGGTGTAAAGAGTACTTGAAAATAATACTTGAGTAAAAGTCCGGCTACCTTACTGTAAAAAAAAAAAACTCAATTACAAGTTGCCAATTTCAAGAAGACTTGAGCAAACTTATGAAGTGTCCAATTAAAAACATTTAGTTTCTTTAATCATGCTGAATTAAGGCTCAAACACCAAGAAATGTGAAAATAAAATATTTATGAGGTTTTATTTCCTAATATAAAAATGAAATTTAACTCCTCAGTGTTTCAAAATGAAAAAACAAAATAAATTAAAAAAGAACAAAAAATCAGTTTCAAGAGTCAAACTCAATTGTGCAACCGCTAATTTACATAATTTTGCTGATAAATAGCATCCAGTACCTTCATAATCCTGCAGATGGCGATATCACCTCGTTGTGCTTTTTTCTTTTATCTTTTGCTAGTGTCCAGAACATTCCTCACCCAGCGCCGGTGGACAACCCAGTGACGCCTCAGTTGGACTCGGCTCTGCTGGAACAGGAGCGAATCATCACCATGTCCTACGCCTTAGCAACAGAGGCTTCGCTCAAGAGCAAACAAGTGGCAGGTAAAAGTCTGGAGCACCAAACCTCATACCATCCATTCCGGTTAATCAGATCCGCTGCTTATTCCGACCCAGTCCCGAGCGACAGAAACAAAAACTGTTACATAGTTTTAGCCTAAAATAATTCTCTTATTTGGACAATTTCGACTTCTCTGGACCAAAAAACATGAGCAAGAACGTAAAGATGCTCAAGTCGTCTTTGTCTCCACTCCGCTTTGAAAGGGGATATGACGGAAGTGTCATTATCAAGAAGAAGAAAACCTTTATTTGTCTCTACAAAAAGAAATTTACATTATCCATCTTGAAATTACAAATTATCAAGCTAGAAATTACAAAGAATTTCAACAGTTGTGGTCCAGCATTCGAGAGTTGGACCTGCCACCCATGTGTTGGAGGTTCTAATCCCAGTCCGGTTCCATAACTTGAGCAAAGACATGCATAGCTTAAGACTGCCCACTGCTCCGGGTTTGTGCTTGTGTAACTTTACCGGTTTAATGCAGAACACGATTTCAATTCGGCCCCTAGTGGCCACATTGTCAAATGCACCCACTTTACCTAAAAATGATACAAATAATAAAAAAAAAAATGATTCAAAAACACGGTAAAAACGAACACAATCAGATAGTGGATGAGATCTTTAAATACTAAAACCCAGAGAAAAATTCTACATTTATTTTCACGTTTATTCGTTAGACGTTTGCATTTCGAACAATAATCAATAACGTTGAGTCAGACTGGTCTGATATCCGAACCATTACAGCCACATGATCCAGTCAGAAATGATCAAATCAAATCAAATCAAATCAAATTAAATTTTATTCGTCACAAGCATATACATACACGGTATGACATGATGTGAAACGTTTTGTACAATCACTCCAAAAAAAGAACAAAAAGAAAATAAAATGCAATATGCCAAAAAGATCAATAGAAATAGCAATAAAATAGCAATAAAAATAGCAAAAATAAAAATAGCAATAAGAATACAAAAACGAATGTAAATTACAAATTACAGATACAATGCAGGTTTTTTTATACTGTACTCTACTGATTAGTAGACGCATGAGGGAAAGATAGTGTGGTGATGATGATGTAATTGAATGTAGAGTTTGTCTACACCGCCAAACACAGGGAGAGGAAAGGTCAGATGGAGGCGTGACGAGGAAGAAGAACGCACAAATCCAATCCCATCAGCCGCGGCGTTAATAACCGAACATTACTCCTGATTAGTGGAGATCTGAGGGCTAAAGATGCTGGCTAATTGGGAGACGTGTCGGATCTTTCACGCGGGGAGGATTCTCTTGATGAGGCCGTTTTTTTTCTTTCTCCCAGCCGATCAATGGCCCGGTTGAATATGCACTGGGGCTTGTTCACGCCGCATCCCGTGGCAGCACTTTGAACATCTTTCTGAACTGGCATAAAAGCACCGCATCTTTTCATCTGCACTTCTTACAGAGGTCTCACTCACTCCGCCAGGTCTAACCTTCAGACTGGGAACGCCGTGTCTCTCTCCGTCAATCCGTCCTGAGGTGACGGATCAGAACCTGTAGGCTGAAGTCAACAGTTGTTTGACATCTCGTCTGGAGAAGCCGTCAGGAGCTTCTGGGAGGGTGACGTGTGTGACGGAGCAGTCTAGATCAGAGCGTCCACATCATCCATCACACACGTCCATGTTGACATGAGTTTTAAGCCTCGTTTCCTCAGGACTGTACGCGATACTGTATTTACACGTCGGTGTGTGTTTTTCGTGCGATTCTTGTCTTTGATTCGGACACTAGGAGTCACAAGACTCGTGATAACTATAGTTGACTAGTCGTCGGAATCGCAAGCTTGTTGCAAACTTGATACAGTAACTCAAAATGTGGTTTTTTTTTTTCAACTCTTTTTTTTCAAAAAAGCATTTTTTGTCAAAATCACCACATTTTTACTACGGCGATATTGTGATACTTAATTTCAATTTTTGATGTCACGGGAAAATGTATTTCAAAGCCCAGTTCCTGTGTCAACTGGTAGTAAATAGTTTTTATTTTATTAATATATTGAAAATATAATATTAAAAAATATCATATTATTAACACAAACACAACTAATTCATCCCAAGTTTTTATTTATAATTTTTTAACACGTCAAACTTCTCTTCACTGGTTTATCAAACCATGAGTTGAATGTTAATGAAAGTATGTTAATCGAAAAATAACTCATTACTGTACATGAGCCTAATATTGTTCGTATACTCTATTTGGAAAAAATTCCCACAAATTTCCACTTCAACAAAATTCCCACTTTAACGCTGACCAGTGCGTTTCTCTCGTCTCTACTGCCGATTTAACGTATAAACGATGATGGAAATGTGGAATTTTATCAGGTCGAAATTTACAAACAATTTGTTTCCATCACCAACAATCTTCAATGCTACAATGGAAACGAACAAAGTTAATACAACATGTCATTTACTTGTTGTGTTTTCTCAATGAGACACTTATCAGGACCTAAGTGATCAGATCCCGATGTATTTGGTTAACCAGAATCGACTGTAAAGATGGATAGAAACGCTGTGGTCCAGCACTCTTGTGGGTTCTGCTTTGAGCTGGTGTCCTTAGATGTTTTAAGTCTGTAAATGACACGGGAAACCCATTTCATGATGCTTCTCTACTTCTGATCTACTGTATAACCACTCTCGTGTTTCCCCGTAAGAGTTTCTATTGGGACTCGCTGGCCTTCTGCGTCCCCACACTTGTCTGTTTCTTCTCTTCTTCAGCTTCACCACAGGTTCCCAGTCCCACCTCGCTCCCTCCTCCTCCTCCTCCTCTTCCTCCCTCTGCGCCTATCGCCATCTCTACGGTTCAGTGTACTCCTGCTCCCATGAGCAACGGGATTCATTACACCTTTGTCTAATATGAGAACAGCAACGTAAGGATCTCTCGCTAAGCGTTTAGCATGCTAGCTCATGCTAACTGTTCACCGCTCGCATGCTTCATGCTTTAAAATCGTGACTTTTGCTCCAGCCAACGTTGGGAAGATTTCCCATCTGGAGACGGACACATTTGTGCGAATTGTGTGCGAATTGTCCGACTGAAAGGGAAAAAAGCGTTAGCGTTTGTGACTGGTAATTAACCGTGTTTGTCAGCAGTGGTTGTAAACAACATTTGTTTTGCCATCTGTAAGCTGCAAAGGGCATCTGTGTGTAGATGACTGTAACAGCGGCTTGTGCAGTCTTCTGTTTGAATGTGGCGATTATCACAAAGAAGAAATATGAGAAAAATGTTCAACATAGACGTCAGTTTTGGCTGGAGGCCAATAAGCGCTCAGCAGCGTTTCCTGATGGACAACTGGCGTCCTAATTGTCCATTAGTGGATTGTGATTACTCAATAAACTGGGAGAGTTTGGGAAAATAAATGTCTTGCTAAAAAAAATCTTAACCATAAAACCGAGCTGAACAATGTAAAACCGAATTCAGCTCAGAGTAAAGCGAGGATCTACTGCATTAGTATGTTAGATCGTCGTGCGTAAATAACACACACATCTGTAGGAGTTTTAAAATAATGTACAAAAGTACAAAATAATTGTGTCATGCTGAAGATACATTAAAATGAAGCATCTTTTGCCTCTCAAACCCCAATTCAACTCAGATTACTGTAAACGTCTGTTTTGTACGTTGGGGTGTCATGTGTGAATGACATTAGTCTTTAGTTGTGTATATTGTTTAAAGCGTTGCTATATACAGGATTTATACATGTGCACGTACATTTTTACATGTTTTACATATACAATATTTATTTAAATAGTTTTACCAAATTTTACTTATAAATTAAAATGATAATAATAATTTGCAAACTTATATTTTTTTATATAAGAAAAATATATATTTTATATTAATATTTACTTATATTAAAAATTATTGGCATTCTGCCCAAAAGCGATCAGCAGCCGTTGCTGATAGAGAATTAGAGGCAATAATTATCCATCAGTTGCCTGTAATTACACAATAAACTCCTGTAATTTTATCACCAGAAAAGAATTCTCCTCCCAGTAAATCAAGGAACCACAGTATTGTACTTTTGCATGAACATCGCAAGTCTTGATCTTTGAGTTTGAGTATTTGGCTTTATTTCGGTCTCCTCGCGCTTTTGCATGTCCTTTTCCCAACTTCCCAGCATTCTTTACTTTATGAAGAGCTTGACACATCCCAGTCCTTAACGGATTCATGTCCTTTGATCCGTCCATGTTTTGGTCGTCCCACCATCACTCGTTCATTCCAGACCTGCACGTCTATTATCCAGACCCCTTAATAATTCATTTCAAGGACCAAACTTCCCAGTTTTCCTCTCCGTCTCATCAGCATTCCCGTGATGTGTAATCTGACTGGGTTTAACTCTGGCTTTTCTGTATTTACCATGCTGCCCAGAAAGGAGCAGAGTGGAGAGCGTTTACCTGTCCACTATTTAGTAAGGTATCGCTCTCGTTCTCAACACTTCTTTTCCAGCTCAAGAGACCGACGTTCCGTGTTTTTCATCCCAATTGCTGACTCATCCCGCTCTTTGTGTTTTCCAGCCAAGGCTGTGTCCGGATATTGAAGCCCACCCGAATCACATCCCTCACCTTAGAGGCGACGCAATGCACTTTCGGACTGACATCGGATCTTCTGAATTGTTTTTCTTTTTTATTTGGTAGCTTCAGCTCTTTATTTGATTCGGACATCTTGCTGTGGAAACTGCTTTGCAAACTCTGAATGAAATTGCCAGATCTAGAAAGCCGTTTTATATACGTTGCACATCACAGAGAACATTTACGAAACTGGACGGAAGTTTCGACGGAGGCCAGTTTTATCGACTTTCTCGCGGGAAAAGACGAGTTTCACACGTGTGCTGAAGACGAAAGGTGCGACTGTCTGTTGTATTTTGTCCAACCAGATAATATTCTTACACCAAATCACTTGGAATATTATTTTTGTGTATCCAGCACTGCCAGTTTCCAGTTAGCTTGCCAAATGCCTTTTTTCCCGGGAACGTCATGGCGTTTCACATCAATAATATTTTCAAACGAGATTTTGGAGGTAATGCCTTACACTTTTGTTTTCTCTTTCTTTTTTCTTTTTTTTTTTTGTAATTGTACATATTAAAAATATTAACAAGAAACTGTCTTGATTGTGTTTGTAGAGAAGAATAGCTAGTACTATAATATGAAATTTACATTTTCAATGTTTCAAAGTGACATTTTATTAATAGAAAATCTGAATGTTTAGTTTAGTTTGAATGTTGCAAAATTCACTTTTCTTTGGTCAACACACACACACACACACACACACACACACATATACACTAGACCCCAATTTTCCACAGATTAATTTATGCCGACATCTTTATTCAAACTACTCTTCTACTGTTTTAATAATTCGTACGTCTTTTCCGATATGATTGTTAATTTGACTTAAACCAATACATTTTTGTGGTCTTTTATGAAGATTGCAGATCTGTAAAATATTTCAAGCTAAATTTAAAGAAAATTTCAAAGTAATTTTTAGAATGTACCTCTAGCTCTACTGTCTTGTTTTACGATATCTTGAAATCCTTAAATAATGTTTAGAAATGTATGCCTTTTGAAGTCCACAGACATTGAAGTCCACAATATAGTGCGACTCTAGACAATCTGTTTAATACTAATAATGGCCTTTCACCTTCTCTAAGGGATTTGAGCCTGTTCTGGAGTGTAAACGCTATAAAAGTGAAGCTTTCAACCAAGATCATTTCAAATCTCACAATGTTGCCATAATCGTTCTCCGAGCATCTACAACCGTTCGCCTGAAGCATCTCTTCATCGTGATGGTCTTTGTGCCAGTGAAGGGTCTTTCCTACCGCTCTTGGACTTCGACAGTCCACCAGTGAGATCTTTATCTGTAATTGGAGTGTAATTACAGTATCTCGTTCTTTGAAAGCACCTGTGAGACACGCGACTCCTCCCAAAGCTCCTCAGCAGGAGCTGCCACGTCTCACGGCGTGTGATTAGATGAAGTGAGAGGTGGGCTACCGCGAGCCTGGTGGGCACGAGTTTGATCGCATCCGCTTTTCTGCTTATTTTGCAGTAAGCGGGCTGTTTTCCCTCCTCCAGCAGAAAATCCACCCAAGACCATCCACTCGAGAATTGTGGCATTTCCATTTATTGATGTTTGGCTGCTTTTTCATATACATTTGTTATTCCACTCTCCGGATTTCAAAGAGAATAAGAAAAAACCCATTATGCAAATTCCGCCCTGTTCCGTTAAATGCGGCGAATATCTCGGGCGCTAATGCTTCACAAAATAGTTCACGCTTGTGCGGTGAAGTTTAAAAGGCACCAAAAAAAAAAAAAAACAAGTGCATCTCCCTTTCGGAAAACCTTTGTTGTCCAAGGATTCGTCGACATTGAGCGACGGGAAGGAGGAGGGGGGGAAACGTTTAGTCTAATTCATTCAAATATTTGCCGCATTATTTCATATCGCAGCTCTGGCATAACACCCATTGTGTTCACCCTGTAATTCAATTTCTCGGTGAATAGGTGGTTATGTAGAATAAGGCAGGAATGCCGTATTGACACCTGAATACGGTGGATGTCCTTCGCTCGAATGAACCAGACGGAACAATCGAGTAAAGAGTGAACAAAATCATTGCTCTTTATTCATCACGTATCTAAGCATCATCGCAGCAATAATGTCCGTGGCGGGATTCGCAGCAGAGAACGATGGAGAAATAAGCAAAAAATAAAGTGTTTGTCAATATTGACGTTTGTGGGTGGCGTTCCCTCTGCAGGACGACTAAAAACGCTCTCTGGTGGATTGGCGACGACTGTTTACTAAATGTCTAGGAGAGACTGAATTCATTAGAATTAATACGTGTCTCCATGACTTTCTTCAAACACGCCAGATGGCGCTAAGAGGCGGGCGGATTCTTTTGACCTTAACTGGCTTAGTTGACCTTAGTTGACCTTTAGGCGGCTTCTCTGTTCCACACAAGGTTAGCACTGTGGTCGGGGCTTGGATGTGAATGTGAACCGATAAATCGAGGGCGTTGAGATGTGTGATGTGAATTTGATCCAAATCCAGATGTGAGGTTATTTTGTGTTGTAGCAGATGTAAAAGACAGACTGTGATCATTTGTTCAAATGCCATTTAATTGGATTCTTTTTGGAAAAAGCCTTACTTGAATAACCACACACACACACACATACACACACGCTCCTATATTTTGAATTTGGAATTGTATTCCCCCGAACACAAAATTATGTTTTTTTTTTATGATTTTACAGCATTTATTTTAATTGTAGCTCCTCCCCCCAACACACACACACACACACACACACACACACACACACACACACACACACACACAGGATGTTTTATTTTACACATTTTGTTCTTTTTCATTATCATTTCCAATTATTGTTTAATGGATCAAATTTCTTTATTTTTTTTTTCCTGTCAAAACCCTGAACGGCAGAATGTAAGTACTTCACACATTTCATTTGTTTTTCTTAGATTAACACGTTTATATTACATATTTAAATTTTTTTTGCACTTCATTGGCGGCTTGACTTCAAGCATTGGTATATTACTCTGTTGTTCTAATAATCATCATTCACATCATCTTTTCATTATATCATATATTAATCCATGTACCGTATGTATTTTCAACTTATGTTCAATTCAAATTCAAAAATTCAAAAAACTTTATTCATCCCCAGGGGGAAACAAAAAATTACACAAAAGAGAAATATAATAATAATAAAAGAAGCAAAAAGTAGAAAATGTTTAATAATATATATGTTTATTCAACCTCGTATCCAACTTTCAATCACACTTTTCCTCGACTGCAAGTGTCTTCAACAGAAGATTCCACTCCTGCATTAAACAAGCAGTCTAGAAGCTTCCGTCAGCCCCCCGTGAAGCACATGCACTTCCTTTCCCCCTCAGCCAACTTCCTGGGTGTTAAATGCGCAGAACATCAGCGATTCGGTCTGATTTCCATTGTGTTGGGCCGTGAAATCACAATCCCGCCAGGTCTCGACGGACCCAAATAATTTAAAGGCAGACAATCAGCACGTTTGAAGGCTCCGTGTTGTCTCGGCGCGGCGGGGAATCATCCCTCGTCTGATAAGAGTCTGACTTATGCATTTACCAAAGGGAGGCTGAGGTTCTGATACAAAAGGTACTTTGAATCCAAAATGGTATCTTATGCTCTTTTATCACCATTGATTTACCATCTGTATTTTTGAGGAGAGAGAGAGAGAGACGCTGAATAATTGAACAGGTCGACTCAACATCTTCAACTGTTCTTCTTCGCACATTCCATCATGTCGATCAGAAGAATAGAACGATCTGGAACACAACGTAGGCGGATAATACCTCAGAGTCCCACAGTGAAGTAAAGACTTACTGGCTGCGAGAAATGTCAAGTTGTCTTTGTTTGTTCTCCACAACAATGAAGACGTTCCGATTCCGGGAGATGGCGGATTGAAACAAGATAAGAGGGAAGGGATAACGGCGGGTGACAGTCTGAGTGCCGCGCGCAACAAAGCCAGGAAGCTTTTCCCTAAACGCCTGGCATTTACAATACCTACAGTGAATTGGGCTTTTTGTAAACATGAAGGAGGTAAATGTCCTTGGGCCTTTTAGTTGATCCAACATTTCTTTTAACTTCAGGAAGCCTTTTCGCGGCACCTCTCACACGGTATTAAAGCGAGGAGCCGTCTCAAGGCGGGAAAACACAACGCCGCCGCGCTTTTCTTGCTGTGTTTGCGAAACCTGCCAATTAATCATGGATGAAACAATTTAATGAGGCTCACCTCCAGCGCCGTGCTGGTCCGCTTATCTTGGGTAGTTCAGATGCCTATTTACCCTCCGTTAAAACCCTGTGAATGAGTGTGGAAAACATTCTAAACGTGGCAACTTCACCTTGGATTGACTTATGGATGTTTCTGGGTCACTTTGCAACCTGGCAAATTTAGACATGGAGGCGGGATTAACACACACCGCTTCATTAGTGGTCGACCAATCACAGAGCGACCCACTCATTCACACCCTCACCTGTGCCAGTGTTGTCCACTATGCTACAGTTTTGATCTTCAAAACCAAGAATTTAAATCTTTAAATCAGTGATTCAGGAACACTGATTTAAATGTTCATATAAGGTGTTACATGTTGCCCTCTTTTATATTTTGATCGCCCACTTCACATATTTAGTGATTTTGGTTGCATTTGACAGGACAGAGATGGAGGAACACGAAGGGTTAAATATCCGTTAAAGGGTTTAATCTAGAATCGTCGTCAAAACACAGGCAATGGGTCAGTACACGGACAAGGCTAACACAAAACAGCTGAACAGGGACATGAAGCAGCAACAAACAACGAAAACTTCAAAATAAGAGTTAAGAGTACTTCAAAATAAAAGTTCAGCCCGGCTTTAAGCCAGGATCTGTGACATACGAACAATCTCACGTGAACGGTTACCACCATCTTGAAATGATCGTTCTTGTGAGATTACGGAAGTCTCAGGTATTTGCACAACGTCATTTCAAGATGGCGGCTCTACGGGACAGAAAATAAACATCGCCATTCTGTGAGAATACAAGCCTATTTTATATCCTGGAAGCAAGAGATCTGAAACTAACTTAGTGTTTTTTGTTAATTTGACGTGCAAAGAAGATTAAACAACTGTTTTATACACGTCTGGGCTCTCATCTCCCTGCACGCTAGCAGTAAGAAAAAGACGCTCCTTTCGTATAGCAAAAATATTTTGGAACTCAAGACGACATTTTTGCGGCAACGCATTTTGTTACTCTGCATTTCCATTATCTAGTACATTGGTAAGTCGGGGTACCAACTATATTAGTAATATTAGAAGTTTCAATTGGAGACGTCCTTCAGAAAAGACAAATTTCAAGAACAATTCCGACCTGAAATCTCTCGCTGACAATTGTTCGTTTTTCATTTTCTGACATTTTGGCAACTAAGAATTGCTTTACACTTTAAATTGTTAATGTTTGGTATGCATTGTGGCCCGAGACGTTAACAGCGCATAGGCCGCATGTTATGAAAAGTTGGGCTCCACTGGTTTAAATAACTCGCATGATGGATCCGGTCAGATTTCTTCAGATTGAGCGTCTCCGCTAGACGGTTGGTAATGTGATCACATGCATATGCAGCGACTAGACGAACAATGATGTGAACCGTAGCTAGCGCTCGACTCAAAACACAGGCGAGATGTAGAACTCGGGTGGGAGTCTTGCTTCATTGGTGTTGGATCAAAGTCAAATCAAATCCAAACGTCTCTGCTGGGAATCCGCGAATCGTCATTTAGATTTGCATTTGCGCTAATTGGAAAGAACATATTCATAAACAGCGGAAACGTAAGGAATGCGGAGTATCTCCGGCCTCGTTTTGAAGATTCTTGCGCGTTCTGCTTTTAAGTCCAATTATTCGACGGCTCCTTGTCAACTTAAAAGAAAATCCTAATGTTTATTATAATTAAAAAACTCTTGACTAAATGTGGAGTGACAACTGAATTAGGTCGGCAAATGACAACATGTTGGCCCACTTCACAGATGCAAAAGGGATTGAGATGATTTGCATGTATGCAAATGAAACGCATTAGTTGCGTAACTTAACCGTTGTGTAAAGTCTAGCTTTTCGTCGAGCGTTGTCCATGTTCGTTGACTGAGGTTTGTAAAGCATGTGAGATCCCATCCCAACCACTTGATAATTGACTTTTATTTTGGAAAAAAGACTTTTATTGTGCCTCTCTTATTCTATTCACTCAACTTTACATTGATGTTTGAGAAAAGTTCTGTTGAAAACGTCAGCTTGGTTTACTGATTAATAAAAAACATAAAAGAATATATTGTTACAAATTAGTTTGTACAATTAATAGTTTGTCTTTGTTTATGAAACAACTATGTTTTAGGGGGGTCTTAATTAATTGATTGAATAATTATTAGTTTGAAGACATTTTTAAACATCACCTCTTGATTAAATATTTTTAATGTTATTAATCATGCAAAATATGAATATTTAAAATGTGTAAAACATGTGAAGTTTACATGCATGCTGTACTGTATATACAATACAATATATATTGCATATTGTATTTATATATGGGCAGTACAGTACAAAACAGTATGTGTTTATAGTGTGTATGTGTATATGTATAGTGCATACACACCGTAAGTGTTTATTTATACAGTACAAATAAATATATTATTTGTCTATGTATACAGAAAATAATTGTATATACATAAATGTATAAATGATTAAGTAGGTTGTATATATATATATATATATATATATATATATATATATATATACAGTTTATTAAAAACACCCTAAGGACACCAATCCTGATATTATTACTTTTTCTTTTAGCATTTTTAACATGTTTTACACTTAATTGCCATTAGCGTGGACTCACCTCGCACTGCATATGCGCACGTGTAGATTTTGCTGTATAATGTTTTGCTCATTAAACGCGTCTGACGAATGCTCGCAGCTCCTACAGATGTGGAAAGGCACGACCTCGGTGTTTAAAGGCCTTTAATAAGCAGATCTTCCACCAGACGTGTGGAAGACGCACTAGACAAACGCGTTTTGTGAAGTTGTTTGCTTGAAATCATCTCAGCAAATCACATGGCGGCCTCCATCTCTTCTCTGACGGCCTAATTAAACATGCAGAAGTGGAGAAGAACACATGTTAATTTAATGTAACAAAAATGTTGATTTTTATGCAGGGCTTTTTAAAATATTAATAGGCCAGGCTTGGATTTCACCACGCATCAAAGCGTTGGTGATATGCTAATGTGACGGATGCTGCCTCTTTCTCTAACAAGCTGGACAACACTGGTCCAGAACCGGGCCTACAGCCTGGAACCTGCTTCGGAGATGAAAAAGACCTTGCGATTTCAGGGTTTTGTCGCAGGAACCACAAAGACTGTTTGTTCGGAGCTAATTAGATGAGACCTGAAGACTATTGGAGAGATGGAAATTAATTATGTTCTTGTTACAAACCATTAGTATTTAAATGACGTGTTTGCACGGTCAAGGCCACACCACATTTGAAGTAATACCATAAAAAAAGCGTACAATTTATCACTGAATACAACCTGGTTCTAAATGCCTCCCTCCCCCTTTCAGGTTATAATAGCTTTGCTGGTATTTTACAATTTGCCTTTAATTAGACTGATTAGTGAGTTTTACTACTGACTTACTTTATATCTTTATTTACTGATATTAAAGAGGCTGTTGAAAAAAATTGCATCTGTTAACTTAATTTTGTTATTTATTTTTTAGAAAATTTTCATAATTTTTTTCAAAAATACGTACAGTGTATGCCACTAGTTCTCAGAAATTCTCCTCGTGTGTGATTCCTTCAGTCGTCAATAGGTGGCGCATCAGCCCTGTGGATGAGCCCGACACGATCCTCATCCGCGCCCGTGATCCGATTCATTGATTAAGCCGCCACTTTTTATTCTCTTTTGATGAATGGAAATTTGCTTGATTTTGAATACTGGATTATCTTTACCACTGAACACGTTTTAAAGTATCCCGATGTACATTTAGCAGGTTTAGAAAAATACGGTTTTCTTCAGAGTCCTGATTCTACGAGATTCCATCTTGTTTAATTCGATTTTTTTTTATTCTTGTTTTTTTTTTTGTGAAACCTCGCCTGAAAAGTATTTTACTTAGTTTATTGGCTGAACTGGCAGTGTGTCTTTTATATTCATCAATGATATTTAAAACCGAATCAATTATGCATATTTGCATATTTTCTGTGCATTCTTGTGACATTAGAATGAATAATGATTATTACTGACGCTTGACCGTTATTCGTCCCGAGCACATGTCTTTATGTCAGCAGAGTGATTTACTAAAACTTTTGGTGTGGTGTAATTTTTGCTCTGCTTGAATAATTCATCTTTTCTTTGGTGTGGAATCGGAGGATGGAGTTGGTGACGCTTGGTTAGGAAATATCGCAGAAAAAGGGAACGAAAATGAAAGACAAGAGCCACAGCAGATGTGATGAGATGTGTGAAAGGATATCTATTCACTCCCGTCTCTCTCTCTCTCTCTCTCTCTCTCTCTCTCTCTCTCTCTCTCTCTCTCTCTCTCTCTCTCTCTCTCTCACACACTCTCTCTCTCCCCTCTCTCTCCCCCCATCTCTCCTCTCTTTAGCCCTCTGTGATTCTTCAGTAACAAACAGCATTTTCTTCTGCATCTGCCCATGCCATTGTAAGTACATTATATTTCAATTTGCGGTGATTCTTTTCGTTTGATCGGGGGGAAAAGCATTTAATGTCACACATTTTGTTTTCTAATGAAACCGTTTCAGTCAATCTTGCGCAATGGTTTATCATTTTAATTGACGTGTTGTTTTTACGATAATCTCGGGACTCTCTTTGCAGAATTCACACACTCTGGGATTTAATCTGCGCGGTGTATTTGAAAATCTTGTTTGAACTTCATAATCTGTGATATAATCGGACTGTCTTGACAAAAAGTTGCTTAAAGAGAAATATCGTTCGTAAACTTTATGAATAACTCTGCAACTATTTTTGGTTTGGGTGTGTGGTTTAAAATTAATACTATACGTGCTAATAAATGAATAAGTCGGAGTCATCTCAAATGTCTTAGAACTCTAATCTTCAATCATGTCATCCCACCGCACAAATCGCCGTCTCCATGTGAACTATAATTAAGAAGAATTACATTTAAATACCAGGTTTCTGTAATTGAATTTGACGAGAAGCGAATTCCTCGAAATTCCAGAACGTGCGTTTCAAAGGAGCGAAACATTGTATTACAATTAATAACGGTGATTTACTTTTCATTTGTGTCATCGAAAAATTGGCTGTGTTGGGATCCAGTAATTACTTTCGTTTTGCTTCGGCGTCTAAAGTTTTTTGTTTTTTATTATGACCTGAGGTGGTCTTTATTTGCAAAAGAGCTTCAGTAAATCAAAGTTTTACGATGTGTGGAGTTGTTCACACTTCCCAGAGAAAACAACAGATTAAGACAATGCGGGCTCTTTGACTTAGATTTTGCAACATTTCAAATCAATAAAAGGCAGAAATATGAGGAAAATTTAAACGTAACAACGCTACAAAAAGCCATTTTAAAAATCAAGTAAAGCATGTCGCGCCATTGTTACAATTATTGTTTTATCACAACCGGGGCATCACCTGTGAATAAAACGATTTAGTTCTGCGGTTCCCGTTCATGTTTTTAATATAAAATTGTGAGCTAGAAACTTAGCGCAGACTTTAAGCTCTCAATATCCATAAATTTGCACAAAAAAAAACCACACATCAACTTCACGGTTTTGCCTTAATATAGCGTCGCGTTGTTACACACACAAACATTATAAGCGTCTTTTATCTACACAAACTAAATATGTTTTCTTATATTGGTCCATGTGTGTTTTATTATTAGGGGTTAAATTTAGCCATCACCTGCACGCCCCAGACCCCCCCACCCCTCTCTCTCTCCCTCTCTCTCTCTCTCTCTCGCGTGTTGTCTGGGAGGGGGGGAGCCCTGCCTCTTTTCTCAGATCAATGCCCTGGCCACTCACTTTCTGATGTTGTACGACGGGAAATGCTTTGAATATTTGCGACATGGCCGCTTGCATTGATTGCCAAGACTGACAGCAGTGAGCACCGTCTCGTGTCTCTGCTGCTGTTGTAGAAGAAGAAAAAAGGCAGTTGATATAGTTAGAACAGCTCTCGGCGATTTTGACAGTTGAACTTCTCTCAGCCTTTGCGGGATTCCCTCTTCGGTCAGTGGACGCGATACCGATCTTTTTCCTCTTTTTCTCCTCCTCGCATCTCCTGCTGCATTTTTTGCCCATTTTACATCCACTAACGGGATACGGTGACGCCGTTGGCTTTTCGGTTCGGCATCTGAGGTAAACTTTTATCACTTGTGACCTGTCGTCCGTGATTTGACGTGTTTCCTCGTCGTGCCGTCGCGACGCTGTTCTATAATCCACGCTTTATTCTCAGCGATCATGTGCAAGTGCACGTGAACATCCAAACTCCGTGCGAAGTGTTTGTTTTGCCCAAAGTTGTAATTCGTGAGCGGCGGCGTTTACGCGGAGTGACGCGCGATCGTCCGATAAACGCACGCGCACGCCGGAACTTTACAGAGAATATTATCATTGCGAAACTAGCTTAACAACTCGAAAGTCGCAAACAAACGTCCCCACGCGACTTGTTTTATTTGCCATTAATCTGCAACTGTTTTTGTTTCGCGTGTCTGCGTTGAACTTCATCCTCGTGTTTTGATCCGCGCGCACGCGAGCGTCACTTTCGCGAGAATCGGCGCGTGCGTTCCGTCGCGTGCGCGCTAGCGTTTGATGAAACGCGCTATATCCACGTTTTTGATGTGTTCCTCATCCGGACGGAAGATCGCTTCGCTACGAGGTAGTTTCAGCTTTGTCCACAGAGCGGTACTATTCGTTGACGATAACGACAGAAGCGCTCGCTCGGTTCAGTCCTCGCCGGGGTCCGACTCGGATGTCGTATTAAATTTCGCTCTATTAAGAAATCGATATGCTTTGAGTATTTAAGATCGGACTTTTCTTAAGTTGCTTGCGTGTGGCTTTAAGGGAAGTTCAGGAAAAGTGCTCTGAGTGCCAGCATGGGAATCCTTCCCTAACTTTCTCTCGAGGTCAGGCACATTGACCTTTGAAGAATGCATAAGCCATAAATTAAAATGAACTCCTCATCCAAAGCCGATCCATTTAGAGACAATAAGCAACGTGGACTGCTTAGTCTCGCAGCTTGAAATAACGCTCCTCCGAAACGCACAGACTTAAAGTAAGTGAACTCCCACAATTCGTGTCGGTTTTATTAAGCGGTTGCTGTTTTATCGTTGAAGTCTATTTTAGCACTTGCTAAATTATCTACGTTTTGTCGATTATTTTTTTTCTCCAGAGTAGGGAGTATACGTAAATTTCTTCATGATGGAAATTCAAATCGGTATTGGGGTTTGTTCGATTTAAATCAATTTCAAAGTGAAGCATTTGCTACGTGCTCGTGACGTTCTCGGCATTGCGCATTGATGCTTTGGAGATTTCCAGAAAGTGCGCAAAGGTGCTCTGACTACAAGCGGAGCGCGATGCATGTGAACTCGGTCTGTGGGACACAGATAGCCCGGCATCTCAAGGGTGTTTCCCAAACACAGACCCTTACAGACACAGATAAGCACTTTTCGACTTCTTCACGAGGTGTGATAATATTTTATTATGAAACGCGACACAGCACGCGCACGGGATGACGTGTTTATTTATTTTGCACGCACGAATTTTGCGCAAGAATAAAACGAGCCTGAAAATTTGAAAATGCACGTTTATATTTTATACGTCTGCTCATCTGTCACACGTTTCAATAGGCGCTTATTCCCCGATTGCTTTCGAACTTTGGAGCAGAAACAACAAAAAAAGCCCCGTTGTTCTCGCAACCTGACACCTTAATTAAACACAGCTTAACTTTGCTCGATTTTCTCGTCTAAAATTGTGTCTGGTCTGTAAGAATAACCGGGGGTCTAATAATACCTTCTTGTCTTAAGTGAGAGGGGCAGTTTGAAAAACAATCCCCTTGGCTTGTCCCACTGTTGGGGTGAAGCTGAGCCCGTAATGGCATTTTGTTTTGAGCAGTTGCTGTTAGCTGTTCCCTCATAAGGTAAGACGGCGCTGGAGCCCAATGGAACATTTATAATTAGACTGCCTCTTCAGCACATTGTCCTGACCGACTGCTGTACAGGGACCTGCTGCTTTCTTCCAATACACTTACATTTACTGTCCGCGAGCCTTTACCTTCGAATTCACTTCACTCCAATTGACAAGTCGCGTGCTGATTACACGGGCGTTGAGCCGGTTATTATAGGGGCCCGTTATACGGTTTCTGCAAAAATAACGGAACAATAAATGTCCGTCTTGCTTTGGACACTTTCCCAATTGCTTTAAATTAAACTGCTGTAAGTTGTGGGATTTTAATTCGTTTTAGGTGCCTTTGTCATCCTCATCCCCTCGCCCAATCAATCCACTGTTTTTTTATGATTTGCATGTGAATTAATAACGCGTTTCCGCGTATCTGTGTGGACGTTGCTTCACCTGTGTGATTGACGACCCCTGTTGTTTTTTTAGGACTTTGTGTCGGTGGATTTGGGGAGGAACCTGAGCTTTTCTGCACAGCAGCGTTTTCTTTCTGGATCCGGGTGCAGATCGTGGGAGAGAAAGCGCACACAGACGCTTATGGTGCCGGTAAGTTTTGGACTGGATTCTTTACGCGGTGCTTCGTTTGGGCGTGAATAGATTTAATATTTAAAAACGGTTTTAAAGAGGTGACATATTTTTCCCTCCTTTCTTTTAATGTTCAGCTTAAATATTGTTGTGTGTGTGTGTGTGTGTGTGTGTGTTTTAAACCTTTTGTACATGCTCTGTTTTATAATAAATAGTTTTAAAACACTGTTATATATAATAGATGTATATATAATATTATATCAAAAATCAAATATATAATACTACATATTTTTTACCCCTATACAAATCAGAATTTTAAGCGTAAGCCTTCAATGAAATCTAATATTAAAATTAGGTGACTTTAATCGTTTTGTATTGCTCACTGTATTTTATTGCACCAACAATACAATAGCAATTTATGAATTATAGTGAAAGCATTACAGGTTTAATCTGTTTCTCGCCTGGTTGGAAAAGCCTGGTTTTGTTCTGCATTGTTTCTGAAATTTGATTGGTTGTCGTGCATTTATTGAGACTAACATCAATTGAATAGCTGATCAGCCCTAAAATCTGGACAGTGAAGGAATTTTAAATAATTCCCTTTTATGTGACAGTCTGTTGTTTCTAGAGGTTGTCTGCCATGTGTCGTACTGGAAACCGGCTCTGGTCTTCTCCATATCTTTACAGAATAAAATGATGGCTGTGTTAATTTGTTGTTGTTGTACTGCCAGTGGCTTTGGTTATCGTGGCCTGCAGCGTCTGCATGCGGTGTGTGTCTGTGTGTTCACACACACTGCAGTAGTTTGATGTGTCAAGATTACACACCTTAAATCAGAGGATTCAAGTTGATAAAACTAAAAAAATTCCGTCAGTTGAACTTTTTTTTTTTGCTTTATATTTGTGTACGTGGAATTCTGTGAGTACAGTGGAGTAGTTTAGTGCTGAGGTGGGCACTTACATTTTTGTTTTCGTCAGCGGTCCACGTCAGAAAAAGCAAATATCGCTTGTGCATATTGTTCTGCGATTGTTTTGAAATATTGTGCCTGCAGAACATCATTTAGTTTTCTTTACAAAAAGCTATGGAAATACGCCATTGATATACATTGAAGCAACCACGTTGAACAACTAATATATTATACTATATTAAAATGACCTTAAATAAATAAACAAAACACATGCATAATTTCCAGTTAACCTTACACAGGCCAGTAGGCCCGGCAATAGCCAGGTGTGGTTGAGAGGAATAGGTGATGTGAGTGCGGGTTCGAAGGTGCCAGTGGAATGCTAATGAGGAACAACACTGGAGGTAAACAACAGCAGGTCTGGTAAAGGTGCAGCCGTGAGGGAGGAATGCATGTGGCGGCACATGTTGTGACATCTGTCTTTATAAGTGTTGGCTAATTTGCTGTGGAATATTTCAACAATGATCAAAACCGGTGGCAACATGTTCATTAGAAGTCTTTCTCTTTTGTGGCAGGATCTCTCAAGTTTCCCCGATGTGTTTTTGAAGCTCCGTGCTTAATTACGGCAGGTTAAGCTACTAGTTAGAGGGAGAAGGAAGGAAGGTGGGATTTGTTTGTAGATGAATTTCCGAGGCTGTGAGGCCGTAGGGGGTGTTTTTTTTTTATTTTTTGTATTTATTTATTCAAACATGTATACATAGCAAATAATGACAACATAAAAACCACAACATAATAATAATAGTACAATCATATTGTTCTTTTCCATAATACTTGTTTGAAAGGGAGTAGAAAGTACAACTTATCTAGTCCTCCCCCCTTTATATTCCACTTTAACACGTGAAGACTGTATCCACAGCAACATCATAAATTAACTTGATACAAGATAAATCGTTGTAAATCGTGTTTTAACACACAACTTTTACCGTAATTTTCAGAGTATAAGACGCATTATTAATGAACAACTAGTTCCTGTTTTTTTCCCAACCATTTTTTTCTAGATTATAAGGATTCTCGGTTCATTTTATATACTTTTTTAGATTTTTCAATTGCACCTTATAGTCTGAATATTACGGTAGATGGAAAAGCAAACCAAACCGGCAAACCAAAGATCCATTGTCACGCGTGATGGTGGCGCCGGCAGCTGGCGTGTTGCTCCGGGGCGTCGGATGAGTCTATGATTTAATGATTTACACGGACCACGAGGGCACACACACACACACACACACACACACACACACACACCGCATCAGAGCGCTGATCGCAGGCTAACAATCCACTGACGGAGAGTAAATAGACCAGCAGTCTCGTGGAGACCTTTAACATTAGGACTTAAGTATTTCTTTCCTCCAACACAAGTACAAATTATCCAACCTATACTTATCTGTGGCTTAACAACACGCCCAAATTGCAGTCTTGCTTTTGAAAAAGATAGTGAAGGTCTCGTTCTGGAAGCCTTGTTAAATACCGACACTGCTGTTTGGGCCGCGGTCTGAAAGGGGCTTTTAATTTGCAATTGTGATATTTTAATTAGTTTGTTTTGTTTTTTTTTTCACTGTTTTATTCCTTTGTTTATCTTTGAGATGGAAAACAAACTCCACAATGTAAGTTTGATATTTGCCGTCATCTTATTTTGTTTTATATTCCATCACTGCCGATTACAATGTGTGAAACAATGTTAACGAATAGAAATTATGTAACTCGTGTTTGTGTCTCTTTTATGTGTTTGTTCTGATTCGATTGATTTATTTTTCAAAGCCTCGTTTGTTTTCAAGATGGCGAATGTGGATTTGCGGCCTAATGGTTTTATAATTGGCTTTATGGCGTCTGTGCTGCCTTTGCGTATTGTATTTTTTTTTCTTCTCTTTTTTTTTTTTACAAATCAGAAGAAGATTCCGCAGTGCAAGAGATGATTCAAGGGCCATTTCCATTTCAAAGGGGTCGGCTGCGCTCGCTGGCAGTAATTAAAATGCAGCGTACACACACACACACACACTCTTGCTGCGGGAGAGAGTGTGTGTGTGTGTGTGTGTGACTCCTGCACGCGTCTCCAGATGCACTTACACTTCTGTGCTAATGTTTCTGCCAGTCCGTGCACTTTTTTTTGTGCGGAGCTCGTCTTCTGGCCAAAAGCATTTCAAGATGAAGTTAGTTTGCTGTGTTTTAACTCTTTCTGTCGCGGCGTTCCAGCTGTTCTCAGACACACACGGGTTTGGCACAAGTTTGACCTTTAATTGGTGGATGAATAAATTATGAGAATAAATCTGTTGATATGATCTAGTCGCCCCGAACTAGTTTGACCATTAAGTTCAAGATTGTTTTTGAAAATGTTTGTGTTTTAATTTATTTGAATTGTGTTATTATATACTGTATATTATTTATATATTTGTATTTTTCATTTAATATAATATGTATTATAATAAATAAGTATATAAATATATATATTCATTTTTACAGAAACATAATAACTTCTGTAACACTTTTCCGTTTTGTGCACACACAGACACACACGCACACACACCTATAAGTGTGATTTGAACATTTTGACTATTTGCGTTTTTTGTTTTAATCTTGTTCGAAATGTACAAATGCTTTTGTTGAATGTTTTGTTTAGATTTACGTTGCTTACATTTGGTTTGTCAGTCACAAACCGATATAAGAAACAGGCATTAAACAAACATCCGTCTGTGTCATTTTTCATAAAAGATTTTCACATTGTTGCCAAGTCTCAAGGAAATTTTAGGCACATTTTTGAGACGTTAACATCAGATTGTTCTCAGATTAAGTGAAGCTGCTTTTATTTTTTGCAATATTTGCTCTAATCCCGTATTTTTGTGGTAGAGAAGAATTGGTCTTTAAGATAAGACTCTATTTTTGGCATTAGTAAGGATGAGCCTGGCCTGCAGAAGGATCCGCCCACTCTCAACACACTGTAATTAGTCAACCAATGAGATCAAGCGCTCAGATTGCTGAACACTGCGTTTAATGGACAGTACGAGCAACACACAAAGGCTTTATTTTTCTCTGTAAAGTCACTTATTCGTCAGTTTCTTGTGAATCAAAGTTTCATGAATCTGTCGGAGAAAATTAAATCCCGCATGTGATATTAAGACAAAAGAAGATTTAGTGTTCATGCTTAAGCTTTTAGTGTTCATGACTTAAGCGGCATTGTAATGAGGTGTGTGTGTGTGTGTGTGCGTGTGCGCGGAGCGTCTGACAGACACTAGATGAAGCGACTTCATGTTTCCTGACTTGATTATTTTATTCGAGCTCTTGGTTAAAAACTTTCTACCATTTCTGTTCTTGTGCGTTCAACACACTGAGCCACTTTTCTTCTCTCTTTTCTGTCTCTCTCTCTCACTCTCTATTTGTTCTCTGTGTGTGTGTGTGTGTGTGTGTCACTTTATCTTATGTTTTTCTGTCTCTCTTTTTCTCTATTTTTTTCCGTCTATCCTTCTCTCTCCGTCTTTCTTTCTCTGAAATTTGTTTCTGTCAGTCTCTGTTACTTTGTCTGCCTCTATCTTTCACTCATTCCCTCTCTCTCTCTCTCGCTCTGTCTGTCTCTCTTTCTGTCACTCTCTCTGTCTGATTTTATCTTTCTCTTTGTCAATCTTACTTTCTCTCTCTGTTTCATTTTTTAGTGTCTCTTTATCTTTTCCTCTAAAACTCACACTTCCTCTTTCACTCTTTCTCTTTCACTCTTTCTCTCTCTCTCTCTCTCTGTCTCTCTCTCCACCTCTCTATCTCACTCCCCCTCTCTCCCTCGCTCTTTCTCTCTATCCCTCTCCCTTCCTCCCTCTTTCTCTTTCTCTCTCCCCTCTCTCTTTCTCTTTCTCTCTCCCCTCTCTCTTTCTCTTTCTCTCTCCCCTCTCTCCCTCTCTTTCTCTCTCTTTCTCTCTATCTCTCCCTTTCTCCCTCTTTTTCTCTCTCTCTCTCTCTCTCTCTCTCTCTCCCTCTCTCTCTCTCTCTCTCTCTCTCTCTCTCTCTCTCTCTGTCTCCCTCTCTCTCTCTGTCTCCCTCTCTCTCTCTCTCTCTCTCTCTCCCTCCCCCTCTCTCACCTGACAGTCAGAGCAGTAAGATGTAGTGCCGTGGTGAGCAGACAGATTGAGAGGAAGCACTTGACTGCCATTATGGTTGTCCATGAGCGCTCTCTGATGAAGTGGCGAGCAGTGACAGCAGCTGATGTGTTGTGGCGTGTGGTGTGATCTGCTATTCTTGCCTTCACACTTAAAGAGGGGCTTGTCTGCGTGGTCTCCGCTCTTCCACTGAGCTGAAGGCAACTCCGCTTGGTCCTCACTAACACGTCTTCTTCTCCGCAAAGTGCAAATCGTGTTCTTCTTGCGTTCTTTCATCCCAAACGAGCTCATGACACCGGCAGACGAGACCACCAGGCCCGAGCCGCTCTTAATGCGAGAAACCGAAACTATGACACCGGGCTAAACTAAACCTTGAAACCTTGAAGAATGCAAATGAGACCTCTGCAAATCCACCGGTGGGGTTTTTTTTTACTCATAAAGTAAAAACAGGATGAAAATAGCTGAAAATTAGGATGAAATTTTTGTTTTCGTTTGAGCTGCTTTTATTGTGCGTTGATTGTGTTTTTTGCGTAAATCTATGGATATTCTTTCCATGTCGAGGTTATGGGGAGCTGGAGCAACTCTGGATTTTAGTGGCTGACCAATCACAAAGCAGGACACACACACATTAACACTCCCACTCACATCTGTTTCCAGCAAATTTTCCAAACTCCAATGCTCCTGTGTGTTTTTGGACTGTGGGATGAAACCGAAGACCAGGAGGAAACCCAGGAGGTCACAAAGATCATGTACTGGCCTGTGTTTCCTCCTAGTCTCCAGTTTTCTCCCACAGTCAATAAATTCCTTATTACGAAAAAATCCTGCTGCGTCTATGAAATTTAGATGACGTACAACGCTAAAAATGAACCACGGTGGGACAGCGCAAAAAAATGAAGGGTGTGTGTTGTGAGGAAGCTTGAAGATGTCCTGCTGGCGTCTTCAAGAGGAAGAAGGTTTTCAGTTCGGAGGTTTGGTGCTTGGACGGAGATGTTATGGGTGGTGGAAGGATGGACCTACTCTTCACCAACACGGCTAAATTTATTCCATCTGCAGGGTGGAGGAGTTTGAACACACTCCAGACCAGAGAAAGGCTTCTAATTAAATCCTCATCATTATCAACTGGCGGTCAGCGATCTTCTCGAAAAGCTGCTTCTTCCAAGACGAACATGGAACCAGAACGGCTTTTCCTACAAGTCATGCTTGGAATGGATTTAGCAAGCGAAATGTAGGATTTTTTTTTCTTTCTTAGGCATTTCCACTCAGGTTTAAACAATTACTGCACATCAGAGAGAAGTGGAGGAATGGAAGGCGAGTCTGCTAAACGCATCGAGTCTTTCCCTCAACGGGGAAAACATTAGCTTGTTCAGACCTGTGTTGCTTTCAATTAGATTGGATGGGCGTTCTCGCCGTATCGGGATCTGATGTTTGGAATGGCTCCCATAAGGCCTGACAGCTCTTCATACGGTATTCTGCGCAGACATCGGTGAGTGACACTGAGGAGTGCGCTAAAATGCTTTATCAAACCCTAATTACAGCCCCAGTGATTAAAGGGGAAGTGACTCTGATTAGACGAGTTTCTGGGGATGTGGAAACAGGATGAATATTCAATGGGGAACGGTGAGGAGAAAGACTATTGGAAGTTTTTTTTTTTTTACATCGATTTTTAAAGGGAGGTTCACGCTACGATGTCACGCACGTGTTTCTTAGCGCGGGCGTGAAATATACGGAAGATGCTCTTTTGACGGCTGCAGAAAATGTTGAGATTATGCTAATATAATTATTAGGATGATTGATTAAGATAGTGCTGAGATCAATAAGATCATTATCTTGTTGTTATTTTTGTATTTATATGTTTTGTGTATATAAATATAAAATACATTAAAATCATTTTATAAAGAGCCATTTTAACGGTATTATTAGTATCATAACAGTTTCAATAAATGTCAAAAATAAAGATTATACATTTAATGCTTAAAAAATAAAAATGAAACAGCATTTCCTAATGGTGAGTTTTCAATGGTTAAGATACAATTTTTATTTTTTATTTTCTATTCATTTTTTGAGCATTTGTTTTTTTGACTATACACGATATATAGTCGCCTTTAATCTTTATCCCTTGAGGGCACCAAACAAAGTGTAATTCAAACACAATAGTGATTTCAAATTTGTAATCATTTTCTGTACAGTAATTTCTTATACTGTAAATTTCTGACTGTTTTTGTAAACTGCCGACAAAACAGAAATGTAATTTACGCTTGGAAGACGCATTTTCGAATGATTTTTGTTTTAGCGCTAGCCAATTTAACTTTAATCAAATTAGCTAGCGCTAAACATTAACTTCTTATCATAATCCTTAACAAGCACAATTTAAAGTGTTAAAGTAAACTTAAAGTGACAGATGTTCCTCAGCGCGGACGCGAGCTTATCTGAAAATGCAGAAGAGAAAAAAAAAAAAAAACAGGGTGGGAAGAGCAGAGTTTGACTCTTGTTTTTGTGTGTTATCAGCTTGGCATGTGGGTTTGAAGCCGAGGATTTACAGAGCAAATTGGAGTTGAATCAGTGAGGAATGTGTAGAAGAAAACGACAAGGCCCTGTCTCCGCTCACTCTCCCTCTCTTCTCCGGTGCGCTCGAGGAGCTCGATGAGTATCACACGTTTCTGTGAACTTCAAAGTATGCAGTGTTTAAGCAAAAGCGATAAAGCGCCGCATTATTAGCGCGGAGATTAGGATTGCTCTCACACCTCCGTGAGCCTGCGATGCGATAGCCTCTATTTTATAAATCATTTCAGGGTGAAATGTGTGCCGTGAAATGGACGTCATTTTACAATTTCACAATCGACTTCCCTTTTAGAATGACAGTGGCTAACCTGACTATTACCGCTTTTGATTTCTGCAGGGCATGGTTTTGTGCTCGGCGAGCTATACATAAAAAAAGCTTAGGCTCTTGCGAATTTATGGCTAAATGCTGCTTATCTTGCAGCCCTTTCACAGACTTCAGAAAAGTCGTATTTTAACCTCTCTTCAGAAAAAAAAAAATCATGGCCGTGTTGTTGTGCTTTTCAACTGGACCCGGCTAGCGCTTTAGCATTAACTTTTACCATATTTTTCTCTGGTTTTGGTCGCTCTGCAAACGGGATTTTATTTTTACAACTCTGCACGCGCATGTGAAAAGATAAACGCTTGATGGCTGAAACACGGACGATTTGGGATACGTTCGAATCGTGCAAATTAGGAATTTTTCACATTTGCGATCTTTGTCAGTTAAATTGCAGTGAATTTTATACATACAGGATGACGTATATAAAACAAGAAACAAGGAAAAGAGAAAAAATGTATACTCACACGTAAATAAGCATATATTGTATATACATATACGCATATACATTGTTTATATATTATATCATATTTAAAAAATATATTTTTCTAATTTTCCAAAATTGTGACATGAAAAAAAAATCCAACTTGCGATATTTGCGGTAAAAATATCATATGGGAATGAGACCAACTCTCCTGTTAAAAAAGTTTTATACCTTGCTTACATTTAAATATAGATGTTTGAGAGTTGGATTAGAAATTTTTTTCAGGAAATTTGAATTAGAAAAATATTGCATCAAATTGGGCAAAAAAGTGATATGCGATTGAAGAGAATATATTTATATTTGGGACTCAAGTAAAAATTACATTTACAGCAACTACAGCGAAATGCAAACGGCAAAAGTAAAGTCGTTACCAGAACGTAATATCAAACCGATTTTTAACGTCGGTCCACATCGTCTGATCTTCTGCAGGGAAGTGATTAAAACTCACAGGATGTCGCGATGGCCGCCGCGATACCACAAATCTCGCTACTTCGGCTCAAGGTAATTTCCTTTTCTCAAAAGATGGAGATTATTTTTCAGGCTGAAAAGGGGGGGAAGGTCTAATCGAGTGTCGGCAGCACGCGTCTCCTGAAAAAGCTGGAGCAGATGGTGCTTCCTCCAGACTTCACGCTTCCTCCAAAGTTCAAAACTCGGAAAGGTCTTTGCGGCGAACGGTAGCGGCGGAGAAAGTTCCTCGTGTTTTCATTGGAGCGTTATCAGTTTTGCTGCCGAATAATACGAAGCATGTGTTTCCCTGCTGAGGGAACATTGGAGAACGTTCATGTGACCCACCTGTTGTGCTTCGAGTGGCGATAATGCTAACCTCATGTCTCCGTCAGTCCGTGCCAGGCTTCTTCATTCAGATCTTTCCCTTCGAGATCATCAAATTCCTCTCCGTCCACTAAAGTCGGACTTCCAGAGGTTCTGGACTCCAGCCGGTGGTTCCTGAAGCTTCTCGTGATCCGTACCGAGCTGCACGGGCATGATTGGATGACATCACGGATTTACGATGTTTCTTTTACCTCCTTTCGCGCTCCGAAATGCCGAACGCGGCTCCACAGGAAGTGCTGTTGGACTCATGAGGTCACATGTTATTGCTGGACGGGCCGTATAGGAACTTCTCCATGCGTGGCGCATTAGGTCACAGGTGGCACTGCTGCCAGGTGGGCGTGGTCACTTTGTTCTCACCGATGCCCGAGCGTCCTCACAAACCCGCATCACACTTGAAATCGATGGAAATGGTCGTAATGGGAAAACTACGCAGGTTTTTCCACATGACCTCTGCGCGATCGCATTGTATATGTATAAAATTGTGTATTTTCTCAGCAGGTTCCCGCGTCAGTATTTTGATCCGAGTTCTAACAATATTAGGCTTGGTAGATTACGGCCGTCTGGCGTATTGAGAGAGCAGCAGACGTGTAAAGTACTTTTTCATTTCATTTCATTTTTTTATTTGTTCTTTTTTTTAGTGGTAATGTTGAACATATTCCACCTTAAGAACAGGAATGGGAAGAAGACCACGTCTTATTTGCTCCTACCCCATTCTTATCACAACATAAATAATAACCCCAGATGGCAATTTTTATACTGACAAAAAACAAAACACAATTTTTAAATAATTTCCCATACAGTTGCATCATTTTCCGCTTACAACGACACTTGAATATAGTGATACTAGGACATTTTTTGAGGTCATTTTCCAGACAATTCCAGTACTGTACACCTAAAAATGAAATACACCTTTGTTTCAACGTTGTTTTTACAGATGGTAACTTAAAATCATTTTCCCTTCTACTATGCATTTGATTTAAAACAGATACATTTTGCAAACCATTAGGCATGACACATGTCTTGCTTTGTACAAAATTAACAATGTTTGCAAAACTACCAAATCATTCAACTTAAGTAATCCTGAATGCAAAAATAATACAGAAGTAGACTCTCTTGGAGAAGTTTTATGCATTACTCTCAAGGCTCGTTTTTGTAAAATAATCAAAGGCATTAAATTAGTCTTGTAAGAATTTCCCCATATTTCCAAACCATACAAAAGGTGTGGCAAAATCAATGAACAATACAAAATTCTCATTGCTTCATAACTTATCAGCTGTTTTACTTTGCCTAGTATACCCAGATTTCTGCTTATTTTCTTTTTGATACAATTTATGTGCCCTTTCCATTTTAGTTGTTCGTCGATAATGACACCCAAAAATTTAAATTCTGAAACTCTTTCAATTTGAATTTTTCCAAAAAATAACTCAACCTGACTTATACATTTTTTGTTTGTGAACAGCATAAACTTAGTTTTCATTAAATTTAATGATAGCCTATTTGCATCAAACCATTTCTGAAGCAGGACCATTTCTTTTTCAATAGTATTGATTAAAAAACTTGAGTACCCTTTCGGAATTTGTGTACATTTTTTAAATATAATAAACATTTTTTTACTTATGAGTATTTTTGGCTACTTTGTACTTGTATTGAGTATCAAAAATATAAGCAACTTTTAAATCCATGCAGTCTCAATAAAATTCACGTAATCAAAAAAGTACAAGTACTAATACAAGTACAAATACCATTCTCAGTGTTTCAATGTCTAAATAATTTTTTTCAGTTTCTTTGCACGTTTGTCATAATTATTTTTGTAGAATCATTTGTATTACACATATGTATACATATTGTACATTTACAAAAATTCTCAGTTTACTCAAGTACTTTACCTCTCTGGTAATCTCGAAGCTCATATGATGCGTAATTTTGTCCCTCAGCATTTATTCGTTTTTATTCGTCTGACCTCCAGCGGAGCATCATGGGAAAGGACAGGCATCTAATGGCCAGAAGAAGCGCACATCTTCTTGTTTTTCTCTAATTGAATTCCGCAGTAAAATATGCTGGCAGGAGCGCTTACCTTGTTTGACTTATTTATTGCCTGACTGGAGAGGTAATTCGACCTCCTCGTTTCAAAGACTTTCTTTTTTCTCCGGGCAGAAAAGTAGTGTTAAACTCAATTACTCCGGCGATCAGTGATTCAAACACTACATTTGTTTCCTCTGTGGCGGGAAAAAGGAAATGCAGAGATGAGCGGCTGCGAGGGGTTTCTCTTTTTATTTTTTCTCAACCCCCCTCTTTGTTTTTTCTTTGTCTACACTTGCATTTTTCGTTCTTTCTTTCTGATTGGCCAGAGAAAGTATTGAGGAAGATGATTGGCCTTTCAGATAGGCACGGAGGAAGATGAGTGGCTTTTCAGAAGTTGCCGTTAAAGAGTCATTCATTATTTTAGTTCATAGGCAAAATTATTTATTCTTTATTCTTCCGCTTAACTCAATTTAACATTTCTTTTCTTTCACCTTTTTTTTTTTTTACATTTTACGAATTCAATTCTAAAGAGCTTAGGGTTGAGCAGGTTCTTCCAAAGCTTGGGTGGGTTTCCTCTGGGTCTCCGGTTTTCTTTCCACAGTCCAATAATATGCCAGAGAATTTGAGTCAAATTGTCCATTGGTGTGAGTGAGAGTGTAAATGTGTGTCCAACTCTGTGATTGGTCGGCTACCAGGATGTGTGCCCCGCCTCCTGTTCCCTAGTTTCTAACATTGGCTCCACCTCCTTGTGACCCAGAAATGGAAAAGCACAAATGTGTATGGATGAATTATTCAGTGCTTACGATGTTGACAATAGAAACTAGTTTTCATCTTGTACTAAAGGACAGAAGCGTACATAAAGTCGCCATTTACTTCCCAACGGAGCCACAAAAAGGATTTAGAGACGTACAAGAATTTGTTCCTGCTCTTGAACTTTAAAATACAAAAAAATCTATTCTCGCTCGCAGCAGAATGGCTCAGTGTTCGTGAACCAGCAGACTCAAACTGTTCAGCACAATGCGCCGCTCTCGGCTTGCTGGTAAAAGAATTAAAAGTGAACTCGTGCATGAAGAATGCGAGCGCAGATGAGACGTAACCTCTAGTTTTTTTGTTCCTTGATCATTCAAACGGAGACCTAAAATATTTTTCATACCACGGGACCCGTCTTTGGGGAACCAAGGCCTCCGTTGGCATACTTCACTCACATCGACTGTTTTATTCGGGGAGAGAATGGCAGACGCGCATTTTCTCCTTTGTGTCCGGCGCATTGATTGCAATCCATCAAGGCTTCAATTCAGTGGCAAATGGAATATTTATACGTATAAGAAAATGGATTTGCCGCGTGAACAAGAACAACAGCGCTCATTTCCACGCCACACGCAGGCCTGGTTGTAACCTGATCTTCTCTGGATCAATTGATTCCATTCTAGTGTAATTCACCATGTGATTGACTTTGGCGGCGTCTTCTTAATCGCGCAATAATTTGAATACAGATGCTCGCGGCTCAGACCCTGTCGCGGAAAATCCGTGACTCTGAATCAAAAAAACAATTGGCGGTTGATTATGTTTCCGCTGACAGAAGTTGCGGATTCTTTGTGCTTGTCGGAGATTTGCATGTAAATGCTTAATGTAGATGGCGTGTGAAGCGTTCGGAATCTGATTGTCTGTCGGATTTTACATTTCTTTGATCTGAATAACAAATTAAAATGTTGTTTCTTGACCCGGTTTCATGCTCGGCTTATCAGCACATTAAGGTCTAAATTGCTTGTTTTTGTATTAGAAATTGCATTATTTCAAACCATGAATAAAATCACTGGTATTTATTTATGTGAGGTTTTCTATAACAGCTGCTGTCAGTGGAGCAGATTGTAATTGTAATACACGTAATTTTTTTTTTTTTACAATCTTTTTTCTTTTTAGAATTCATGCTCACAAGACCTGTTGTAATTGTTAGCCACTTCCTGTGGATTTTTCTTCCAAGCAGGAAGTGAGTTTTCAGTCAATAAAAAACACATTTACCTCTGGCGCCTAAACTCTGGTATATGGTAAAGTTGAAATTAGAGGCTCAAGTGAAGACAATTAATATACCTTCGTTGTAATTAACTTATGATTTCAAGCTAATCAATTATTTTGATCCAAAATTCAACAAGTCTGTTTTTTTTTAAATAATTATTTTCACACGAATCTATGAAGCCTCACTATCAATTTATTGTTAATCAATATTTAAATGATTTTGGTGCTGATTGGCTTCTGCACAGCTCATTCTGTTCATTATGCTCTTTCTTCACTATTTTTATTCTGGTCAGACTATGTCTCTGTTTCTTATAGATTATAATAGGCCATTATAATACACACTGAATGTACTTAATGAGTATTATGTTCCAAGGTATTAGAGCAACTGTCAAAGATCTATATAAAGAACTGTCTATATAAAGATCAATATAAGTATCCGTTTAAAGTACAAAGAGAAAACAATAGTAAGAACAATATAAGTAAAATAAATGAATTCAATAATTATTAAACGTCAATCACTACACTCTGATTGGCTGCCACAAATCCCTATGCCCATCATTGCTGCGAGCTGCTCTATTTTGTCTTTTATGATTTTATGCTTTTAATAGTTTCACTGTGAATTCTAGAAATGTTTGTACAAATATTGAAGCATTTTCAGTCGGTTATCCCACCAGCTTGACCACTGTATGAATAGCTTGTGCCTTTCTTCTCCAGTATGTTTCTGATTGTTGTTGTGCATGTATTATACCGTGTGTGTGTGTGTGTGTGTGTGTGCTTTCTCGCTGCTCCGGTCTCTTGGTTCTTTGTCCATCCGCACTCAGCATGTCGGCCTCCTCAGGAGATCCCGGTCTCTCTCTCGTCTGGCCACACAAAGGCACTGGCTTTCTTTGAGGTGTTAAAAACTTCCATTTATGCATTCCCTGGACAAAAAGCTGCCGGACCCATTTTCGAGACCATTGGCAACACAGGCCGAGATTGTGGCCATGCTTCTCCTGCACTCATTTCACAGATTCTAAAACCTGTATGTGGTGAACAGGATTTCAGCGGCTAAAATGCCCCGTGAGAGCTCGGTGCGATAAGAGAGAGAAGGAGCGAGAGAGCAGCTGGGTAAAGTAGAAGATGAGAGCGGGAGAATGAAACGCATTACCTGGGAGAGAAGCAGGTTTGTTTTTCTAAAACCCAACTCAATACCAGGGATGGATAAATATAGTGCGAAGAAGGAGAAAAAAAAAGTGCCGAGTGCTGCGACTGGGGAATAAAGTCCATTGACTGACGGCAAATCGATGGGAGAAAAGACAAGGCCTGGATTCCTCCTTTGCTGTCGTTGCATTCCGGTGGCGTTCCCGGAGAAGACCATCTAGGCGAGTGTGTTTTAGCAAGCGGGAGACGGAGTTCCTCTGGATGGATTAGATGCTGGTGGTGGCTGGTCAATCTTTTCTCCCCTTAATAAGGCCTTTTGATGTTTGTTATTTCACTGCAGAGTAAATCGTGTGAAATCTATCCGCACTGTAAGACATGAAAGTCCGGCTTACTCGAGAAAACCCCCACCTCCCCCACCCAAGAGCGACGAGGAAATTCAGTTTTTAAACAGCTGAGGGGAAAAAAAAAAGTGCCTTTTACGCTTAGCATGTGCGTTGAAAAAGGGAAATCAATGGAATGAGACGTTCCCCCTTTTCCCTCAAGTCTTCACGGTCTTGCCGCTTCTTCTGATGCTTTTTGCTTATTGAGTCATTGTTGCTCTTCGGTGGACCTGAGACAATCCCATACACACATGCTTTCTGGGAGACTCTATCCCATAATCCCCTTCTTTATGCTTTCCACCCCCTCCATATCTGCACTTAATGTCTGCTGCTAGTTGGACGGAATATTGAATCGGACCTAAGCGCCACTTTGCCTCTGGATGTGAGCAGCCCATCTTTAGACCCTGTCCTGTCTTATTCCACTTCTCCATCCCTCCAACGAGTGTTCCTGCTGTTGGTGCGGAGATAACCTGTCCTCCAGCAGGTACCGGGCTGGGATATTGCCTCTTTTGTCCCACTAACTACTTCCCCCAAATCCTCTCTTAACATGTTCTGGACTGGAGGAAATGGGTCGTTTAAAGTGATTTTTTTTTTTCTCCACCCGGCTTGTCGGATCGTAAGAATGTGCAGGCAAAGTTGATGCAAATTGAAAAAAGTTCTCTCTTTGAGACTGTGCCGCACTTTGGCTTCCGGGTTCCACGGGATGTCTGCATGTTTATGGTGGACTAACGTGTGTCTTCAGATGGACCATCTACTCTGAAAGACGCTGCTGCTGTGAAGCCTTGTGAGCTGGTAATGTGGGGGTTGGTTGCGGATTCTCAGGCGTCATATGATTTAGGGGATTGATTCAATCAGTCGAACTTACTGGAGATGAACACATGCCTGGAATTTGAAGGGTCATTGGATTTCTGGAAGTTCTTCTGTTGTTTCTAGATTCTTCCTCTTGAGTGGAACTCTGGCTTATGAAGAGATGATGACTTTACACTTGTTTTGGCTTAACACATATCCAGCGTCCTCCAGTATTCTACTTTGAACTTTGCTGATTGAAAAAAAATTGTGTCCATTCAAATGTAGTGGAGTAAAGAGTACATATACTCCACCAAAAATAGTCGTAGAGAGTAAAAGTTGCCTTTTTTTGATACTCAGTACAAGTACAAAGTAGCCAAAACATACTTGAGTAACACAGTCCATTTGTTGAAGTACTTTATTCCACTGCGATATGCAAATCCGTAGTAAGTTTTGACCTGACAAATCCACAGTTTCTTCTTTAATTCCTCCCCCGGCGACTTGACATTCTTTAGCCCAAATATGTAGAATTGTGGTCCAAATAGCCAAACAATATTAGGTTTTTTTTTAATGGAATTTATTATGTGATTTTATATCAGAATAAGCAACTGGTCTGATTAACCAAGACACTTATTAACCAGAATCGACTTTGAGCTTTAGAGCCTACAAGTATTGTATTGAGAAGGTTAGATATTCTTTTCATTTCTAGCTGGTGTGTGTGTCCGTTGGCTGGTTGTTCTGGAGTCAGACAGCGCTGGTGTGTTTGTTGGAGTGCAGCGCTGGAGTCACTGTCATGGTCGATGAATTGGCCGCGCCAACATGGGCGTTAAAAACCCCACTCAACCCCTTTGAAACCCTAAAAAAAACCTGTCTGTCTGATCTGTTTTTAGTTAAAGAGTCTAGTCCCTCATTGGACTCAGAATGGAAAATGATTTGGTTGTTTCACAGAAAACCTGCCATTAATGTTTGGATGCCCCCCAGTCTGTCTTCACGATTTAATGTGCGTTAGCGTCTTGTCTAGCCATTTTCCAAGAAGGTTGTCTTTGCTCGGCAACAATCGTGCTCTTCTTCTACTTTTCTTCCCCGAAGTCTCTTGTCTGATGGTATCTGCTTTGGATTTTATAGCAAGACTCTTCTGAATGAATGGGATTGTGTGAAGCCACGTTGAAAATTGTAGACGTAGCTGGAGCATTGGATTCTGTTGGATGAATAGCATGAATCAAATTTACTAACAACTTCAGCATCTCCAGGTTTTGCTCTACATACTTCCAAGTTGTTGGTGGTTCTCAGCATCAAATCAGAGCTTTGTTGTTGAATTATGAAGCCTGTTTTTCTTAACACACAACCAAAGTAGGTTTTTGGCTTCCATTCACACGAGGGTCCGACCTCCAATTTTTGTGGTCCATTGGAGACCAAATCTCTGTTATTTCTTTTGAACTCCACTACAATGCTAAAAGTCACTCATACTATTGACCCAAGGAACATTGACATTGACAACCACAGACTTTCCGGAAGATTCAAACCCATACGCTGTGGTGTGGCCAACACCAGCTCAAACCGGATGAAACCCTCGCTAAAGAAGGCAGAGTTTGGTGTAGGACCAATTAGCTGTGACCTCGAACCTCTGTGTCCTGGTTTAATTGGTGATGCTGGGTAGGATAATTGTCTAAATCAGCTCGGTTAATGAGATTCCTGCGTGTAGTGAGGAGCAGAATAATGTTGAGACGTCTGTGTCTAGTCTCCAAACCGATGAAAAGCGACGCGGTGACGATGGCGAGAATTGTTCGTGTTGTTGCACCATCTGTTTGTATTACTCGATTGAATTTTTTTATGCCGTTTTGAAGAACCTCAGAAGACCCGTTAGAACCTTTCCAAGCGTGGAACTGAATAAATTATTAGCGCTCTGCTGTGGATTCACAGAGTGGAATTAGAAAAAACAAGCGCTTTGTATGAAGCCGTTTATTAGCGGAATCAAACAGCGCAGCGACAGATTAATGAGGTATTAGAGAAGAGAACTCTAAACATTGTCTGGATTGAGTCCCTCAGGAGAGAGGAAGAACCCGCACACGCTGTTTGTATATACTGCAGTAATCCCACCTGTAATCTGTCAGTCCAGCTACATTCACGCTTACAGGCTTATTTACATCACTATGCTAAAGTTAAACTTCACTACAACTCGCATAACATAAAGGCAGGTGAAAATAAATAAATGCAATTGAAATAAAAACAAATAATGTCTGTCAATCTGTCTATATTTCTTTCTGTCTCTCCAACTGTCTGTCGGTATGTCTATATTTTACTCAGTCTTTCAATATACGTAAATCTGTCTGTCTGTCTGAACGCACAGCATATATACTTTTTATTTAATCAATTAACCTAAAATTGTTAAATTATTTTGTAGCTCTTTATTATTCAAATTAAAACATTTGTTTTATATAATGTATCGTTTAATTTAAATATTAAGTAAAAAATATTACCACCAAAAATAATAATCCTAAAGTTTTGATTGTTACTATGGCTATGTGCAATCACTATGTGTGTGTGTGTATATAACATACATTTTTGCTGACTATAAACTATTGTACAATTGTATAATGTATGTGTATATATATATATATATATATACATACATTTTTATTTAACTAATTTTATTTTATGTATTTATTGATTTATTTATTTAATTAATTAATGTATTTATTTTATGTATTAATTTTATTAATATACATTTTGTTTTCCTCCCAGTGACATTCTGTGTGTGTAAGATACATATTTAATCTTACAAGTTAATTGTGTTGAATACTGTAATTTTTTTTTCTTTTAACCTTCGTGCCACATTACTATTTAAATTGTTTGTGCGTGGAACTGATTTTTCTTTTCTCTCCTGTTTTCAAGGTTTTGTTCATGAATTCTACATCGGCTCAGCAGTGATCTTTGGGAGCTGGGGATAAAGTCTTTCTGTCTATGTGAGTAGCTTTGTTTGATCAAGCATCACTTTACGAACAACACAGACGTGATTTATCCTTCCCTCACTTCTGTCTCTCGATTCTAAACTCGTTTTTCCACAGTTAAAGTTTTACTAAAATTGCCTTCCGCATATACATCACAATTGTCGTATGCAAATGTGCCTTCAATTAAGAGTTTCTTTAAAAGTCCACGTTTGTTCGTTAAATATGCTAAGGAAGATTGTCTCACCTTGGAAAGCTCAAAAACACTCGTACAGACCAAATCTATTTTTTATGCTAACACCGATGTTATTGCTACATAGCGGCTGCCAGTTGCCCTCAATAAGAGCATTCACGGCGATGAAGAAAGACTCCTTTTAAAGAAACAGACAGCGTCTTAGTAAACAGTCAATATTCGGCTGCAGCTTTCTGCCACAATATGCCTTAAATGGGAGTTTTTTCTTCCCAGTCGCAATAAAGATGCTATCTGGCGACGTGTTGCTCTTGGTAATGTCGAGCAAACAAGCTTCCTGAAAGTTAAGTTCATATTAATCTTTTTTTCAAATGTCACTTGGATATGAGACGCAGGACGGCGTTATATTAGTTTGCAGAAAGCCTCTCTATTGGCCCCGGATAATTAGACCAGTGAGAATGGCGTATACCAGCTCAAAGTTCAGGGCCGCGCGCTAATACCGCAGCTTTATCCCCGCGATTTCAAGTCAAACACAGTCTTTTTTTTT
>CM051504.1:15832345-15868536 GCA_028031935.1 Paedocypris micromegethes
TTTTTTTTGAAGTAGATCAATGCACTATATTACACCAGGCCCGGGTCTTTTATTTTAGCCTGCTTGTAGAGTGTTTGGTTGGCGTGTTAAGTCCGCGCTGAATGGCTGTCGGAGGAAATAGAGGCAGATCAGTGCGATTCGCTCAGCCGAGCTGAATTGAGAAATAACAAAGACGCCGGGAGTGATTACGGCTTTTGTCCGGCAGCTTGTCACTCGACAGAATAATTCCCTGGGCTCGACAGCGGTGGCGACCATCATCTGTGATGTCATTTTATGTGTAACTTTGTTTCGTTAAAATGGTAAAATTTTGATCGCTGACGTACGCACTTATAAGTAGCCACTCCCTAAAAATCTGGGTACAAGATTGTAGTCAAACACGTTATGAAGGCCGGGCCACGCCCCAATTCAATCCACGTAAACATAACCGATCATCACATTTTTTATCGCTTTAAAATAAATAAAATCGTAATCTCGTGCTGTACCTGCCGAGGGGGGTGTTTTCCTAGCGACTCATTGGATGGCTTGAGGTTTTTTTTAATACATTGGGGCGTGGCCTATCTGAAATATTTCCAATTAAGCGATTCATTGTATCTGTGTTTTAGTGAAACACGTTATGAAGGCCGGACGACTCCTAGATCTTAGGCTGAAACGATTCAATCCACGTAAACTTAACCAATCGTCACGTTTTTTATCGCTTTAAAATAAATTAAATCGTAACCTCGTGCTATGTCCCTCCTGAGGGGGGCGTTTTCTTAGCGACTCATTGGATGGCTTGAGGTTTTTTTTTTCCAATTGGGGCGTGGCCGATCTTAAATACTTCCAATTAAGCATGCCCATTCTTTGCATGTTCATTATGCGTATTTAAGCGCGATTGATTGGTCTACGGAACAGTAGTGGGTTACACACAAGAAGACTCAAGTTCAAGACCCGTGTGGAGTTTGCGTGCTCGCTGTGGGATTTTCTTTTTCGGTCTCTTTTTTGCCGTGGTAATCAAGACTTTAGTGTTGGTGAAATGTAGAACACGGGTCCCTGTAATGCTAGAAGGTTTTTTCGAGGCGACACTTTTAAAGTCGGGGCTGAGGTTACACGCTCTGTGTCGTGTATGGCCGTGCCGCACAACAGCTGCCGCCTGTCCGGTCCTCGGCTCTGTGAACACAGATATTAACATTGATATGTAACAGGGTCAGATCTCTATTTAGGGAATGAAACGCTGATTGTTAAGCCGGATGAAGGTGAAAGGAGCACTTGAGTCCGAACAGTTAACATTAGGCCGATGTGTTTGAGCGGCTCCAGCGCTGGAGGTAACAGTGTGAGCCTTGTGCGTCAGGTTGGCATTGTGTCAGTCTGTCAACTGGAAAGTGTATGTGGCTCATGTGAATGGCCGACCTTTATGGCACTGCTGTGTGTGTGTGTGTGTCCCCACCACGTAGTTTCTGAAGCTAATTTCAGCAATTGATGAAAATCACAGTCGAATTGTCACCTCACACACTTTAAACACACATCAACTGGTTGGAAGGAGAAGACGCCTGAGGAAAGCAAAGTTAGCCGCTCATAAAAATAGCGTAGCGTTTGCATTGTAGTCTGTGACAAACAACGAAAAATTTGGGGGGATTTTAAAAATACACAATTAAGTGACATTTCAAAAACAAACCAGCTTGTGGTGGTCTTACGTTTATGTAAATGTAAAAATGTAGACGCAAAATAAGAGTTTGAGGCCCGATCAGGACATTTTTGTAGTGTGTGTGTGCATATCTCACTCTGTGATTGGTTGTCCCCGAATTCAGGGGTGTGTCCTGCCCTCAGACCTAGAGTTGCTGGAAGGGGCTCCCCTTGACCCAGAAATAGAAACATGTGTGTGTGTGTGTGTGTGTGTCTGTCTGTCTAAAGGACGACTGTGTTGAAACAGCCAGAAAACGCTCAGTCAGATCATCCCAATCTCCTACTAAACCGGCCTTCATTTTGTGTTTTGAACACGAAAATAAATTCTGTGAAAAATGAAATAAGTGGTCTTCCGAGACCCCTAATGAGAATGAATAACCTTTTGGTGGTTATTTTCCCATCTATTAAGCCGCTCGCCTCGGTTCTTCCCTGACCCTCTTCTTGATTGTCGGGAAGACGTTTCAACAGGGGTCGGCATGTTAATCTCATCAATCCCCCCTGGAAATTCTCTGTTTCCCAAAAGCCCCGATGGAACATAAAATTTCATCACTGTGCATTTAGAATAAGATTTAATTGTTGGGAATTAAATTATTGTCATGAAAGGAAGTCCTAAGCTTCTGAGACATCTGCAGGGCTTCAGGTCTTCACTGAAGTATTTAGGACACAGGATCTAATCGTTTTCTCATTAGTTCTCATGAGATTCCCACAATTGCCACCAGAAGCGTTGTTTTCCTACACGGATGCAGGTGTCGGTCCACAGGAGTTTTGCTCTTTCCAGCTGAAGGTGCTTCTTCTTATTCTTCTTCAGGCCATTTGTTTCCCGCCATCAATCTTAGCAGATTGGTTTTGTCATTTTTCATTTTTACCCTCTTTTGACCCGACATCCTCACAACACACCGTTATGGTTGGAGCGATGGCCTCTGCCAAGGTTTATTCAATATATTATCCTATTGGTGGCTTGATAAGCTTTATCTAATTTTGAGAAAATTAATTCATTTTCTCTGCTCTTGGGTTGGGCAATGAAAATAAAAAGGCTTCTTCTGTTGATGTTGGGCCACAAAGCAGTTGTGAAACGCCATGAATTATCTGATCAGAGTGAATCATATCTAACTCAAGTCAAATGGATTTATCCCCTAATGTGATCTTCTCGCAGAATTCCACGGTTCCAGTTGATTGTCGGGTGTGAACTACGGGTTGTGTGGAGAGTTGAAAGTTAATGGATTTGTAGATTATTTGACGTGTTTGAGACCTGGAGTTCGGTCCGTTCGCTCACCCCTGATGATGCCTGTCTTTTTCCAGCGTTCCTCCACAGAAGAATTGCTCAACCTTAGATTTACAGCCTCATCTCCTCACTGTGCCGAGGAGGAAAAGCAGATGTTCAAGCAATTCATAACCTGGCACAAAATCCATAACACCTGAAATAAGCCAAGAAAATTAACATCGAATTGATAAGACACGTGGGATGCTCTCCATGAGCTTGCTTGGCTTTCTTCTGGGTCTCCGGTTTCCTCCTAAAATGAAAAATTCATTTAGGAGACTTGAAAAATTTCATTCTGGAAAATTGAGCACAGGTGTGAGTGAGAGTGTGAATATGTGTCCTGCTCACTGATTGGCCGGCCATCAATCCAGTCCTAGAGTTGCTATGATTGGCTGAAAAATTTGTTGAGAAAATGTGTGGATGTCAGAATAGGTTTTATTCGCCAAGTGTTTGTTTTGTTTTAAGGGACATGAAATATTACCATGAATATAAAATTACCAAGTATTTTTACATGTAATTAAATTAAAAACCTCAAAAGCATTTACTCTACAGCTCAGTACAAAACTGTCGTTATGTTCTTGATCCCATTACGCAAACCGATGAGGCTTTTTAAATCCACTTTGAGTCCAAACGCACGCTAACATTGTTACACGTTAACCTCAACTCGTTTAAGCATCAAATGGCGTGGAATGCTGGGAAACGCCAAGGCCTGTGATGTTGTTCGCAGCTGTACGGACCAGTCGTGGTAAACGGGCGGTAATGTGTCCATTAGACGGGGCAGATGCTCGGCTGGTTGAGTTGTGGGCAAAGGTGGGCAGCATCTCACCCGCTAAGTGGCTGTTTCACTCCGCTAATATAAAAGAGACCCCGAGTCCTCATTAACAAGGCCTGTCATTCAGATACACAGTGTCGACCCGATTTAAATAAAATTAAGCGAAGATAGTTCTTCCGGCTCCCCTGGATTCACTCATCGCCATAAACATATGCTCTGTGCCCGCGTCTTATTTACGACTTTAATTTGTTGTGCGGGCTGCGCTGGAAATCAAGTTTAATACTATCCTCGTGGGGACCCTGTCATTTAATAACATGCTAATTTCTGTGTATCCTTTTGAAAAATGAGGGAATTAATTCTTCCTGACGTGTTGTAATTATTCCAGTGTGAACGAGCAATTCCGCCGTCTCTCTGCGCTAAGTGTCAGTCGCGCAAACCTCGGCGGGGTCCCGGCGCTAATGCTGACCAGCCGCGCGTTTAATGTGGAACATACCTTTCTGCACACCTTCCTAATGTCAGGTTGCGTCAGGTCCTAATGTCACGTCACAAATACATTCCCTACTCGTCTGTGTGTGTGTGTGTGAAGGTGTTTAGTGGGGACGCTGTTAGGGTTTCCAGGAAGCATCTCGCACACACTTTTTTCGTTGTGGGTGTGTGTGTACGTGTGAATGGCGCACCCCCGGAGACATATTTGGATCTGTGGATGGAGAAGAACCTTCCACCTCCAGCGCTCTGCTGTTCTCAGCTCTGTCCAAACCTTTTCACACCTTGCGGGGTCCAGGCGCAGGGGGCGGGACAATTTAATTACACTGTCATTGGATGGTTTCAAAGCCCCACCTCCATCTTGTCGTTTGTTTTGCTTTTGTCCCTTCCTCTCTTTTACACGGTCCCTCTATCTCGCTCTCAGTATTTTTTTATCATTTAGTTTTATTTTTCTCAGTTCTGTCTTGTGATCACACTCCTTTCCAGTTTTCCCTTTATTCTCCTCTCTCAATTTCTCATTCTCTCCATATGAATTCCTCTTTTCTCTCATTTTTTTTCAATTTGCTCTATTTGTCCCAAATCTCTGTCTCTTATTTCTCACGCAATTCTCCAATCATCTTGTTCTTTCTCTTATTCTCTTAAACTCTCTTTTGTTCCCTTCTTCTGTCTGTCATTCTCTCTATCAATTCTAAATATCTATCTCTCTCACTTGTTCTCTCTCTCTCTCTCTCTCTCTCTCTTTGTTTTTAAAAGATCTTTCTTCTCTGGAGCATTTGTTTGCCTCTCCTTGTATTGAACCTGTGATGTATTGTGTGTTCCAGAGGAACTGAACCTTAGACCTTGACTTTGGTCGCTCAATAATCTACCAGTTTAAGAACAGCTTTGATGTTCTTCACTATAGATGTCCCCGGTAGTCACAATATCTCACTTTTGTATTGTGATAAATCTACAGCTGATCGAGTATTATCCTCACTAAAACAAGGCATTTTAATCCCAAAGAGCATCTAAGGTTGAGAAAACACAGCAAACTGAACTTGGCTTTAGTGTTTGTTTAGCCGTAACCCGAAAATTAAGCCAGAGGTCCGTCAACACTAAGCCCGCAGAATCCTTCTAGTGAACAATATTTGCTGAAAATGTCCATAAAATAGCAGTAGAGTCCAACACCATTGTTTTTTTTTATTTACAACACAATACTGTGTTATTTAAAATGTACTCAGTGTTCAAGTAATGAAGTCTTCTATTGATGCTTTGTAAAACAAACAAAACCCGAACAAATTGTATTTAACTGCAATCTAACTGCAATTTGCTGTGAAACATTTTTTGTAAATCTACTGCAATTTTTTTCACAGCATAAGCAGCTTACGTTTCTTTAAGTTTACATCTTGACAATGTTATTTTAGTTATTAATTATTATTAAATAGTTATTATAAAAACAAGAATTTACTGTTAGCAAATTGAAACTCTTAATTACTATGAAACATCCATGCAAATTGGTGTTTTTTTTCCCCATCAAATCAAAATCCTCTATTTTTGAGATTTTGGGTTTGCGATTGGGGAAAAAGTTTGATCATTTTGGGTTTGCGATTGGGGAAAAAGTCAGTAAGCAGTTGTGTCACCGATGTTTCATATGTGTTGGAGACGAGCACTAGAGAAGATGAAACGATGAAAGATTGGGTAGCGTTCTGGAGGCATCATTCCAGTGTTGGATTATCGTAGTCTACGCTCTTGGGATTTAATCCAGGCCGTCTTGAGTGGAAGAGATAGTCCAGTTCTCTTGAAGACCACAAAGCTCTTCGCTCTTCAGGATGCTTGATATGAGCCACCTTGGTTTGGCTTTTGCAGAGACCACCCGCTCTCCACAGCACTGCATTAATTCAGCTAGTCAATTTGACTGAAAGTTTGAAATGTGCGCTGGGTTAGCGAGCGGGCCGTACAGAAGCCGTGTTAATAGCGAGGGCTTGTTGTCCATATGGTACTGCTTTAATGGAGCACATTCGATGCAGATGGCTGGAGACTTTGCTCGGCAGAAGCAGTTCTTGGCAGGTCTCGGAATCTTTGGAGAAAAAGACGCTTGGAGTTAAACTTCTAACACTGTTGTTGATCTGTGTTTTTCATTCAGCGAGCCGGTCTGCTCTACATTTAAGCCGTGTTTCAGGACATTTATCCAATTTAGATTTGCTGAGACAATGGACTTTGTCTGCGAGTCAGATTTTCCTTAACCGAATACGTTTTGTGTCTCGCTGCGGCTAAATCCTTACAAACACACGCACACACGCAAAAAAGTATTTTTTTGTCTTGTTAATCCGTCATTATTATTTTTTTTTTAAACATTTTTTGTTGTTTGTCATTTTTAATGCAATTTGTGTTCATATTCTTTCTTCAGTATATAAATTATATATTAAATAGTTATAGTATATAAAATAACAGTATATATTTTTATATAATATTTATACATTTTTATATAATATTTTGTAATATTTGCTTTTTTAAGTATTTTATGCCTAGTCGTTGAATTTAATCCTAGATTAAAACAGGGAAACACAAAACTAGATTTAAAAAAAGTTCCAGTAGAATAAATCAAGTTGCTAAATTTTAATATAGATGAATAAATATACTGGTAAAAAAAACGCATCCTAAAAATGTTAAGTTCACTGGATTTCTTCTGGTTAGGAGTTCTAGATGAGTGTTCTGTCTTGGGTTTGTTCCTCACTGAAGGATGCTGAGTGGTCCGTGGGCTTTAACGCTCCCCTGAATGGCGAGGAGACGCGCCTGATTGACCGTGTTGCTTTTTTACTGTTGTTTTCTCACGTTGTCACTGCTGTGGCAGCGCTGGGTATTATGCCAGTAGAGCGTTTTTGGTCGAAAACACTCTTTTTTTTATTTTTTTAAATCCTCCAGACGCCTGACTTGTGAGAAAAGTCTCGCCGGGTCTTCTGGGTCTTCGGGCCTGCTAAGTGCTGGCTCGGCTGAAAGGCGCAGTGTCCTTGGGGCTTCTGATCTCACTTTTTCCCCATTCTCTCAGTGGCTTTGCCTTTATCCAATGCAGCAGCACAATGAGAGATGGAGTGAGGGAATGTGTGAGAAAAAAGCCAGAGTGGAAAAAAAGAAGAGAAAAATTCAAAGACTAAGGTGAGAGAGATGGAGTAAGAGGGGAAGAGAGAGAGAGAGAGAGAGAGAGAGAGAGAGAGAGAGAGAGAGAGAGAGAGAGAGAGAGAGAGAGAGAGAGAGAGAAAAGAAAAGGAGCAGAGAGAGAGAGAGAGAGAGAGAAAGTGAAAAGTATTTTTTGAGAGAAGGTGAGAAAGGAAAAACTGAATGAGTGAGACAAGAAAGAAGAGATGAGTCAAGAGAGTGGGAGAGCGAGTAAAAAAGAGGGAATGACACTAATTGAGAGCTAGTGAGGATGAAAGCAATTGGAGAGGGAGAAAGAGAGAGAATGGGAGTATGTCAGAAGAAGAAAAGCAAATTATACACGTTAGTGAGAGTTCTTGTAGATGATGATGATGGTGTGTTAGGAAGGTGTTGGAACTCGTAAGGGATTCTGTTTTTACTGTATTCCATTTTAATAAAAAAAAAAAAAACAGTTAAATTAAGAGAACAATGACCAAACACGCAAAAATAATTCGGAGCAAAATATGGCGAATTTAAAAAGAATTGAATGATGATTTTCAAAATGTACTTAATTTAAATTAGATTAAAATGTACTTGGATTAAAACTATAATGAGTTGAATCAATGAAGTGTTCAAAGAGCCTAAACCTAGTCCCTCAGTGGAGCACAGGTCTCGCCCTGTGTGAGACCCCCAGGAACGGACCACCACCACCACTACCACCACCTGTCGGACGAGCAGGAGCAGGAATCATCTCAATTCCCATCGGAAATTCATATAAAGCCTGTCAGTGGAGATGTGGGATTTGGGCCTGTCAGATATAATCTAGAACGTAAAGTTGTGATGGTGGTCTGTTTGTTGTGTCCCCCCCACCTTCTGTTTTACTGTGTTAAAGTTGCTTCACTAATTTGTGCTCGCTCAGTTACATTGGCTCTCTATGTATTTCTCCTGCCACAGAACCCAAATGCTGAACATGGAGGGCTTTCTGCGTAGCAGCTTTTTACTGAGGTTAGTTGCTTTAGTTTCTAGGGGGGGTCCGGGGGGCCGAACTCATCTGTCCTTTCACAGCTCCTGTATCCCACACCTAGATGATGGACCACTGAGTCCAGATGATGTGTCGCTTTCGTCTGTGTGTGTGTGTGTGTGTGTGTGTGTGTGTGTGACTCCTCCATACCTCCTTCACGCAGATAATCCCGTCTCCTGCATCTCCCACTCCGGCCCCTGTCCGTCAGATAATCTGAGATATGACGCCCCCCCCCCCTCTTCTCTTCTCTTCTCTTCTCTTCTCTTCTGCATGCACATGCCTGTCACCTCCTCTTCTCCGCTCACTCCTCGCTCGGGGTGAGGTGTGGCGCCACTTCACTTCAGATTCTCACTCTGTCCTGATGTGTGTCTGTGTTGTAACTGCAGTCAATAGGAACACACACACACACACACACCTCCTTCCTGTGATTCTAATTAAGGATTTGTGACATTGCGGAAGAAAGTAAATAAGTGTGTGTGTGCGCGCGCTAGCCATTGGCTGTTCACTCTCGGAGCAAAGCACCTTCTCCAGACTTGAATTGCTAGCAACCCTAATTAGTGATCGCTCATTAAAAAACAGCAGCCACAGCAGCAGCAACATCTGCCTTTCAAAGCCGCTGTCAGCCAAACTTTGCTAAAGCTAATGAATCCCCTTTGATTCTGCTTTCAAAAGGTCATTTATTTGAATAAATTCATGGGACTTTTTTTGCACCTTGCGTTCTGCTGGAATATGTATTTTTTTAAATAAGCGTAAGAATGCTTTTGTGTGTTTTTTACGCTTCGTTTTTGCTAGCTGTTGGTTCGTTTTGAAATTTGTTTTAACGTGGAAACTACAATATTATCGTTGTAATTTTATCATTTTATAATTTTTATACTTTAATAATAATTTATAATCCGATTTGAATTGGCATTTTAATTAACTGCACATTTAGCAAAATACAGCAATACAATATTTTTTGTAACTATTTGTCAATCTAGATTCAATACTTTATAACAAAAAAATGTAATTAGTTGCAGCTGCTGGTTTATGTTTTTTGTTTTGGAATTTTCTCGCCTTACTTTGCAAAGTTCAACCAAATAATTCATACACTTTTTACCAACAGACAAACATTTTACTAATACAAATCTGCATTAGGAAAAATATTAGTCATTTCTAATGAGTTTTAAGAAATGTCATCACAATACACACAATTCTGTAAAAGAAGCACATATTATTATTGCTCGTCTTGGAATATCAAAACCAGTGAAAATATTTTATTTTTTTTTTATTCATCTCAGCTTTTTCAAAAATGTTCATAGAAAAAATTACGAGATTCTGATCTTACAGTTTCTATATGAGTCTTAACCTGGGGAAAATCTTTCTGGACTAGTCAGTCACAAGAAGCCCTGGCCCCGACTCTCCATATCTCATTCTTTAACCGTTGTGATTCTAAGCAGACCACCATGTACAGAAATGCAATTTTGGATGATTTGTTTAATAACTCCACGATAATAAAGCAAGATGTAGAGGCATAAAAAGCAATGAGGTGAGTGCAAAAGCAAGAAAGATGTCTCCACCAGTGGTAGGCTAATCCCGGAGGAGAGGACCACCTCCTCCATCTCTGCCATTATTTGACGTAATGAAAGGAGAAAGTGTGTAACAGCTAGATTGTTAATTAATTTACTCTAACAAGATGAAGATAAATGAAGCGCGCTGAAGGTCTGACTAGGCAGAGAGGCCCACTTAGCCTCCCCCGCCTCACTCAAACAAAGAGCCGTTCTCCAGGCGAAGAGCGGAATGACTACCTGCTTTCACATCACCACTCGTGTCAGGTCTCTCCCAAACCTCCACACCCCCGCTGACCCAGATTCACGCCGCTAACTGCTGATAAACTCTCTTCTAATCTGCTGTTTTTAATCGGATGCCGCTACTCATCTGATGATTATTTGATATTATTCTCTATGGTTAGTTATTTTGTTTATAGCCATTAGTCAGTTCATTGGCATCTTGAAATTCGCTTTATTAGCTTTATTTTGTGACGGCTGAGCTTGAGATTATGCTAGGCTTTAATCCAACGCAGCGACGATGTGGTTTGTTTATGGACACTGAAAGGCAGAGATAATGGTTTAACCCCAATTTCGACCTTGGCTAAAGGGTGAAATAAAAGGAACTTGAGATAAGAACTAACTTTGAGCTATTGATACTGCAAACATGCTATCAGACGTGATCATAATCCCAGACTTTTTTCGTTTTTTTTTCAAGCAAAAACTGAAGAAAATCAGCTCTTTACTAGACAAAAAAATAGACTATGCAGATCTTCACGTGCACCTCAACCAAAGCCAAACTCAGCGTCTTTTGTATCACGCGCTATTGTGAATTGCCGTAATTTAAGCGATGAGAATAAAAGAGGCCCGAGTACAAAAAGGACTTTTTTTTCTGGCCTAAATCCAAACTGTTGTCTTCATCCAAGCCCTTTTTCCTCCATCCCATCAAGGACCTTCTTCCCTAGACAATTCGGCAAAGGCCCCGCATGCAAACGCAAACCAATCACCGTCCGTTATTTCTAGCCTCCCCAACAATAGCTTGTTGATTGTGTGAACAACACCGCCACAATTACCTTCTCTGTCGTGTTGGTGAACCGCGGTTTGAAAACTCGGCTTGGCCATAATGGAATCATTATTGTTATTCTTAGAGCCGGGCCTCCGTGGAAGGAATTGCCGCTTCTGGCATGTCATTATTTTGCAAATGTTCGATTAGCTCATCGTGAACCGCGCGACAAGAACCTCGGCTAATTAGACGAAGGGAGCGTCGCCGCTGGGCCTGTCCGGCTTCTGAGTTAAAAGGTGCCACTTGATGGGCCAATAATACAAAGAAAGGTGGTAAAAGAGGGTTTAGAGCTGTTGCCTTAGTAACTCCAGCCTCCATCTGCGAGACAAACAATGGAGTTGTGTTTCTCCACCATCTTTGGTTGAGAAATAGACGTGTAAGAGCTCGCTGTCTGAAAAGCCAGGACCTTTTTTCACCGACAAAGTGGAATTCTGGCCTAATAGGCTCTTTGTTAAGGTTGTGTGGTGAGACTGGTGAGGTCGGGAGAGACTGAATGTAAGGCCCGGACAATATCGGTTTGTTTAGATGGTGTTTTTTTCCCGGCCACGACTTGGGTGTGAAACCTCGGGTCTTCTACAGAGGATGTTGATTGGTGTGTGATGCAGTTAGCAAGCAGGAATACCGTATTTACTCGGATATAAGCACCTCTTTTTCCAATTTTAGAAGCTCAAGAACTTGGGGGTGCGTTTCAAATATGCATGTAAATATACCATATTTACGTGAAGATAAGCACCCGATCTTTTTTTCAACTTTTAGCGCCTCAAAAACTTGTGGGGTGCTTGTAATCGGCGAATTCAAATTTTCACGTAAATATAAGGACTCGTTTCTTTAAATAGTGCTTCTGGATGCAGATGTACATATGAGTTTTTATTAGTTCAATAACAGAAATAAAGAAACAATAGAAACGTTGCGACACTCAACAGGGAAAAGATATCACTGATTATGCGAAAGAGTAAACGAAAAACTGTCTACAATTAATAATTGAACAGACAGACCATATTGCATCGGGTAGATCGCCATGCTAAAGGCTAACAGGCTAGCGCTTGAAAACGAGACCAGCATTACTTGGGGCAAATAAGGCTTGTATTCTCTGGGTGCTTATATTTGCGTTAATACGTAAATGACAGGGATACATGGTGTAGAAAATTGCTCATAGGTGTGAGTGAGAGTGTGAAAGTGTGTGTCGCTCTGTGATTGGTTGACCAGCACTCTAGGGGGTGTGTCCCACCTTCAGAGTTGGATTGGCTTGAGTTCCCCATGACCCAGAAATAGAAATGCTGTTCAGAAAATAGATGGATTGTCTTAAATATCACCATCACAGTGCCTCACTCCATAGTTATTTTAATATTTATTCTTCTGCGATTTATCACTTTAACCCCTTGGTGGCCTTCATTAACTTTTGCAATTCTGTGGAAGTGAACAAAGAGCAAGTTTGAGCGTTTTTGTGACGAACATTGTGTTTATGATCTACAATCTTTCTTTTACATCCTCTATTAGCCGCGGAATATCTCCTCGCACATTAACATCATTTATGGTTTGGGCGTCTGGAACAGCAGCGCGGGTTAATGAATTTGGCATTAGGGAGTAAGCGTTATTGCAGATGGAGAGATTGTAAAGCTTTGCATGATGAAGATGGAGCAGGAGATAAGAAAGGAAATGCTCTGAACGCATTGTGAACACCAGCCACCTGCAGAACCGCTCGCTCTCGCTTTCAACCTTTCAGCTTATGAGTCAGCAAAACGCCTTTTTGGAATAAATTTTTGACGAGTGAAAGATGAAAATCTCGAAAATGATGTGTGTGTTGTTCATTAGTTTCTTTTAATTTGTATTTCATGCGTATCAATTAAAAGTGTCATTATTATAGTTTTGTCATTAGCTTTGTCCTTCTTTTTATCTTCTCTGTTTCTTCTGTTTTTATTCACTTCCTCTTTATCGCTCTTCTCTGTTTCTTTCCCTTCCTCTGTTCCATTGCTTTCCTTTATCTTACCTATCTTTCTTTCTCTGTTTCCTGGCCTTGTCTTTTTTCTCCATCTCGCCTCTCTGTTACATAACTTTCTTTCTTTTTCCCTGTCTTTCATGTGGTCCCTCCATTTCTCTCTACCACACTATCAGTCTCTCTAAATCTTTCCCTCTCATTCTCCTCCCTGTTTTACTAATGTTCTCTTTGTTTTTCAACTTCTCTCTTTTTCTAACATCTCTATTTGATTCCTTCTTCTTTTGTTTCTTCTTTCCAGTCTTTTTCTCTTTTTCAAAAATGTCTCCATTGTGGGATTAAAAAAAGTTTCCTTTCACTTGTATTCACTATGTGTTCTCTCCATTTCTCCTCTTCCAACTTAATTTTCCCGCACCCTTTCACTCTCATTTTTCTCTCTCTCACTCGTTCACTCTCTCCCTCTCCCCCCTCTGTCTCTCTTTCTCTCTCTCTCTCCCTCTCTCTGTCTTTCACTCTGTCTTCTCCCTCCTCTCGATCTCTTTCTCTCTCACTCTCTCTCTTTCAGTTTTTCACTCACATTACCCCCTTTCCATCTCTCTCTCTGTCTTTCATTCTCTCTCCTCTCTCTCATTCACTCTCATTATCTCCCCCCTCTCCATCTCTCTCTCTCTTTCTGCATCTCTCTCTCTCTCTCTCTCTCTCTCTCTCTCTCTCTCTCTCTCTCTCTCTCTCTCTCACTCTCTCTCTGTCTCTCCCTCCGTCCCAGCAATCAGATTGGCTCTGATGAATTGCGACTATAATTACGGAAGTTATTGAATATGCAGATCGCTGATGACTGGCGGTGTATCTGTTCATAGTGCATTAACTCTGACTGTATCAGACGGGGGGCTTGTTCAAGACCCACTCAAGTAATGAGAGCGGGCCACTGGATGCTATTAGCCAGAAATAATAGCTTGCTTGAAAGGGGTGAACTCAATTAAGACCTAGCCAGTCCGCTCATGTTGCTTTTGTTTTATTCCCGAAGCGTTTGTGCCGTGAGATGAAGGTTCCTGGCGTGTTCTCGGGGAGGGTCGCATGATAAAGCATTGAGATGAATCCCGGGTTTGGGAATGGTTCAGCATGATTCATTTTTCTCTCTCCGGCCTCGGGCTGCTGGTGGAACGGAGGAAAAGAGACGGAGCCGGTTAGACAAATGAAGCCAAGTGAGAAAAAAATTGTCTGCAAGGCTTTTTTTCTTTTTTTTTCTTTCCTAGACTGAACGAAATCATCACCGCGGCTCCTCGTGTCGGCTTATGTCAAGCTGCTTTCCCAACAGTTTAGTACACGAGTACTCGAGTGTTGTAATCTACACTTGACTCCTGAGCTCATAATGTGACACGCCATGTTACGAAGACAGACAGATGCTCGCTAACTGGCACCGATATACCCAGTGTCTTTAAAGAGCAGCGCTGTGTGAAGTGGAAGCGTTAAATTACTCCACCTGTCAGTCAAACTTTATGCCCATAAGCCAAAAGCAGACAGGTCTGAGGTTTCATTGACCTGTTATACGATTTTTTTTTTTATTTGATTACATGTAATTCTGACTTTTATTTCATCTTATGTTGTTTTATAAGGTGCTAAATCGAGTTAGCTGTCGTGTTAGCGCATGTAATTCATGATGTTTGGAACACAAATGAAGCATTAAATTGCTCAAAATATCGTAATGGAATGTCACATTTTCGAGCGCTTTAATCTGCACAGTTATTATTGCTAAATATTGTTTGCGTCTTGTCGGTCGAGAAAAAAGTTATAATTATTTTCATCTGGAACAATGAATGAATTAATGGATGAATGACGTTTGAAATGCTAAATTCGTAATTCACAGCTGACGCCGCATCTTTCAGACACCATTAAAATCCTGCGATGACTCGTGGCTGAACACAAACCAGTGATATTAATGTGCCTCTTAACGCCATTACGCCGACCGCACAAATGAAACCAGCCCGGGCAGAAAATTCCAGACACTTATTGTGGCCAGGACACGTTCCGCTGATCACTCAAGTTAGCATTAGCAATTTAATAGACTCCGGTCCCACCAACACAGCTACAATTCGCAATAGCGTCCACTCATGTTAACTATACATTTAAGTTGCATTTTCAGAATTATTTTTAAATTATTTGTGTAACCTCTGGGCCTGAAGGCAGGACACACCTGGGTTGGTAGCTGACCAATCAGAGAGCAGGACACACACACACACACACACTCATTTTTTTTCAGTTTCCCGGACTCTAACACAGAATTTTTATTTCATTTAATCAACTAATTCTCTTGAGAATGTGGATGACCTGGATGAAAACCCATTCAAGCATACAAACTCCACACAAAACCTGTCACTATTTCATATGCGTATTTATTTACTCAAAAATTTAAATCTTGCACGAAGAGCTTAAAGTCCCAAGTATTTTATCCAAAATTTCCAATTTACAATCACAATGAAATCAAAACTTCACTTCGTGTGAATATGTCTGATATTTACTCATCACAACACCTACATTTCCCTTGAATGGCAAATTTTAGCAGTAAATAATATTCCGTGTTCCACTGCAAAAATGTAGTCGTTCGACACTTTATGAATGCCGCTCTCCGTTTCAAAAAGTAACAAACAAAACAATCCCAATTTGCTTTCTCCTTTACTCATTCTGTTTATTTTCTGCTCCGTTGCCAAGAAGAACAGTTAAATTAAACGCCAGCGGCATAATTGCTAAAAGCTCGAACACAAAGCGCGATAGCTTAGCCGCAGCGCTAGTTAGCGCAAATAGCCTCGCAGTGTGACTGTTGGATTATGGGCATAGTTATGCTGTAATTAATGCTCAGTCAAGGGTTTCCAGTCTTAAACGTGCATTAATGCCATGTCAGAGGACGCGTTTGTTTTTAGCCGACAAGCTTAATAAGCCTTTTTAAATAGCGCCTTCATTCTGCAAAATAACGGCGGGAGATTAGCTTATGACCCTATTTGGAACACAAAGATTGTGGACGCAACTCTCAGGATGGTTGAAAACTTGCTGTAGTTAAGACTCGGAAAGGCTTTAGCGCCCAAACCTCGCTGGAGACCGGTTCCACGCATATTATTAGGTTAATAGGATTCCACTTGTTTACACCAACTGTTAGCTTAAGTTGAGGTCACGGAGGTGGCGTAAACTTGTGTAATTGGCTTATTAAGAAGGCTCAAGTGGCATTGTAGTGGAGAGTTTATAACACACACACACACACACAGGCGGACAGTGTGTGGGACGAGCTGCACACGGCCCGTTTCTGGACGCAGATAAGGCACGGATTGCTACACCATGAGATGCTGGTTCCATTCCCAGGACGTAAATGTAGTGTACAATAGTACGTCAGAGTACATGCAGAAATATAAACGTAAAAACAGAAGGTGGTGTCTTTACAGGACGTGGTTTACTGTAAAGTCATACATGATGAAAGATGATCTTTAAAAGGTACTAAACACCTACAGCAAAGAAGATGATGATTCAGATTTCTAGATCAGATTTTGCAGGTGACATGAGGCAGATTACAGTTAGCGTTGTTCATAATTTATTCACCGTCTATATAATATTGTTCATAATCAAAAATGAGTTACTCCAATAATTAGTTTATTATTAAATCTAATATTTAAATGTATTATTATAGATTAACATTTCACCAGTCTCAGTTTCCAATAACTCATAATAATTGTATAATTAAATAGTTTTCTGTCAGTACCGAACCAAAATATTGGAGTCTTGTTAATATGTACTAATAGCCAATAATAATAATAGATGTAAAAAAAATTGTTCCATTTCACTCCAATGATGGATTTAATTATGTTCACACAAACACACACACACATGCCGACAGTGTGTGGGACGTGCTGCACACGGCCCGCAGATAAGGCGCGTATTGCTAAAGATGACCTTTGTTAGCCGCTAGCTATTGTGTTCCGCGGATTGGTTGCACACTGGCGCGGCTGTGAAACACACATCTGTGAGCGTCACTCTGACCGGGAGGATGTGGAGATAAAGGGCTGAAGACCCCCGCCACATGTCCCGTCCCGTGTCCCCGCCACTACGGCCTGTGCACTCCTCAAATATTTGTCCGGCCTTCGCCAGCCGTCCACCTTTCTTTTGTTTACTCTGCTTGTTTTAGCGACTCTGTGTCATATGCTGGTTATTAGAGAGTAGATGATTTTAAAGTTAGCGATTGCACTCTCTCTCTCTCTTTATCTTTCTCTGTTTTTCCCTCTCTCTCTCTCTCTATCTTTTTCTCTCTCTCACTCTCTCTTTCTCCTCTCTCGCTCACTCTTTCTTTCTCTGTACTATCTCTTTTTCTCTCTCTCTCTCTCTCTCTCTTTCTCCGTCTCTCTCTCTCTCTCTCTCTCTGTCTGTCTCTCTCTGTCTTTGTCTCTCTCTCTTACTCTCTTTCTCTCTGTATCTCCCTCTCTTTTTCTTTTAGTCTCTCTCCCACTCTCTCTTTCTCTGTAACTTTTTCTCTCTCTTTCTGTCTGTCTCAGTCTCTATTATTCTTTCTTTCTTTTTTCTTTCTTTCTCTCTATCTCACTCTACCACCCTGTCCCTCTTTCTATCTCTCTTTCTGCCTCTCTCTCTTTCCCTTCTTTTTCTCTCTCTCTCTCCCTCCATCTCTTCATTTCTCTCTCTCTTTCTCACTCTTCTCTTCTCTTTCTCTCTCTCCCTCTCTCTCGCTCTCGCTCACTCCCTTAGTGCGGCAGCTTTGCAGATTTAAAATGTGCAGAACTTTATTGCCAATAGTTTCTCACACACACACACACACACACACAATGAGACAGAAACTATGATAATGTATGGAATATTTAATTTAAAAAAAGTCTGCGCTAAATTTAGTATTTGTTACATTAATTTTGTATTATAATATTATTGAAGTACGATACTGTCGGCTGATCTCTGACCTACCAAACATGGCTTTATGAGCGCAGTTCCCAATGCTGAAAGCTGGATCGGAGCATCCATAGTTACAGATTATCTTTGATGACAAACATTAGCGTTGCTAATCCGGTGACAAATCCGCTGCTGAGTTTAAGTGTGTGTTTTGTTGTGTGTGTTTGCATTGATTGAGTGATGATCCGTACAATCACATTTATTACACACACACATGTTTCTCCAGCACAAAAGCTCCATTGTGCTTCAGGGAGGATTCACAGATTTGGCAAGCGAGGTTGAGATTACTCGATGGTTTGAGAGCGAGTGGCGAAGGCCGAGTCCCAGCCGCGTGGAGCGGGACAGCTGTGGTGACGGAGAACCACAACACAGCCTCACATCCAACCAGAAAACCCTGGACGCCGGCCAGATCTGGACAAACACAACCTCATCACATACTCTTTTCCTCCTTTTTCGGCAGTTTGGTTAATGATTTCATTTTGAAAGACTGTCATGATGCAAGCGCCAGAAAAAGAGCACGGAAGAGGGCGGAAAGAAACTGAGACGGTGTTAGTCGACATCACTGCACTTCAACTCTAACCACTTGCCGCTGCTGCACGGATTATCTTACCGAGCAGAGCAGGAGTTCTTAACGCTACTTAAAACTAGCATGTCCCTAACTGTGCGCTAATGCAATGTTCGTCAACATTTTCCTCTCACACAGATGTTTCCGGATTTTCTTACTGAATAGAGCAGTCGTTCATAATGCTACTTAAAACAAACATGTTTCACTGTTCGCTCACACAATTTTTATCAACTTTTTCTTGTCACACAGACATTTTTGCTTAGCTTTTTTAACATTTTTTTACTTATTGAAGAGAGAAGACATTCACAATGTTACTTAAACCTAACATGACACTAACTAATTTTGGTGGCTTTTTTCTCTCACACTGACATTTTCAAATTGACTAAATGAACCGAGTAGACCTTCATAATGTTACTTAAAACTAGCATGTTGCTAACTGTGAGCTAATACTAATACTTTTTTTTTTTTTTACTTTTTCCTCCACACAGATGTTTTCGGATTATGTTACCGAACAGAGAAGACAATCACAATGTTACTAACTGCGCATTAACACGCTTTATTGTCGACTTTTTCCTCTCATACAGTTGTTTTCGGATTGTGTTACTGAACAGAGCAGCCCCTCATAGTGCTACATGAACTAGCCTGTTGCTAATGTGCGCTAAAACACTTTTTGCAGACCTTTTCCTCTCACACAGACGTTTTGTGATGGTCTGACTGAACAGAGCATAATGCTACTGAAAACTAGCCTGCCGCTAACACACTTTTGTCGACTTTTTCCTCTCACTCAGATGTTTTAACAGTTTGTTGAGAAGGTTTTCGAGACACTGCTGTTTTATCTGAACGCATGACTGGACACTGAGCTGTGGTCAGACGCTCGGTTTAACGGTGGAAGGGCGAGACATTTTCTGTATCAGTCAGCGGCTAATCCAGTAATGTGCCCACTTTCTGGTCCGGATACAAATCTACCGCACTTTTTTTTTTTTACTTCAGCCATGCTTGTCAGCTTCTGGTTTTATTAGGCCGTGGTTAAACTCGTTTCAAATTCGCTTCAGCACTTTTCTGTGAGCGGCTCCAACTTAGCAATGCTAAAACATCAAGCCTTCGCGTCGTTTCCATCCAGACTTTTGTGGCAATTACACAGATCGATGGACGGACATTCGCTCTCAACCTTTCTGTTCTTTTTTTTTTTGCATCAGCCGTCAGTCATGAGGGAATCTTCTCATTTTTAAAAGTTCATTTAAAGAGCGTTTTTTATTCTGCCCGTATCGTCTGACCTGTCACCATCGCCACACACTATTGCTCACGCTTTCCATTCAGCAGCCAATCAAATGCTTTCTGCTTAAATCAGCAATCAATGTCACTTCCCCAACATAATAATGCTTAATCTAGGGTCTCTGAGACGGGTCTGGTCCGAGCCCCCTCATTCCCAGAGATGTTCAGCCCACTTTGAGATTCCAAAAGATGTGTCACGTGACATTCTTAACATGCATTTACTGGTAATGTAAGGAAAAGGATATTTCTGCAGCCCATTCCAAAAAGACTAAGCTCACAACTTTGCTAGAGTAGTTTTGGGGGAAAGCGTTGGACGAAAAAAATGCGGCACATTTTTGTACTATAGACAACACACAAAGCAGAGTGAAGTCAACTTTTCTAATCATTTTCTCCAAATAATTATTTCCCCTTTGAATAACGGCTCGGAATAAAAATGGCTTTTTCCTTCCATTCTCCATTTTTCAATTTAGTTGAATATATTACAATATAAGCAATAAAGCTCGTTATTTGGGGGGAATAAAGGAATTGGCGGGCGGCAGAAAGCGAAGCACTGTGTGCTGGCATTCCAGATGTCCAAATTGCATTTGTACCAGCCTGATTTCTTTTTTTTTTTCCTCTTTGGATTCTGGTTGCCAGTGATGAGCTCATGAGCTCCAGGCTGAAGACTGTAGATGTACAGTTCTCGCTGACACTGGTTTGAAGAGTCCGAAGCCTTTCATGCATCTCCTCATTCTTTCCAGCTTCATGGAGGCAAAAATTCTTACTCATAATTAGCCTTTGTCCTAACTTTTTCCTATTTATTAATTATTTATTTATCTCTGACATGCACAAATGTTGAATCACAATTTTGTTCTTTATTATCTTTTACTATTTTTAAACTATTGATAGACCCTTATGAATTTTTTTTACTATTTAAATCATATTTTTTTGTAAACTATTGACCACTAGTTATTAAGTTTTTATTTATTATTATACAACTATTTATTCATTTTGATGAATTATTAAGAACAGCTAAACTTTAATTTCCCCTTTGTTCATTAATTTATTATTTTATTTTTGTTTTAAAAAGCAAACGATAACCCCTGATATCTTGTTTTTAATTGCCTTATTTATTATTTATTCAATCAGCTATACTGTACTCCATAAATCCCTTGTTAAATTATCCCAATAAATCCTATTCATCTTTTTTTCCACTACATTTGTTTGAATGTATAAAACACTCATATCCTGTAGTTCATTGTTTGATTGTTTTTTTTTTTTTTGCTTTTTTTGTCGTCCAATTATTATTTTTTTTATTATCTCGCGATAATCACAGCTTAGTATGCGAGATTGCACACTCGGCGTCTTGACTAAGCTAAAGTAAAAACTATCTTTATAAACGACAGAAAGGGCCTGTCCCTGAATAGTGCTTTGTTTACGCCTGTTTTTTGGGGGTCCGAAATTGGGGCCTCTTTATATTTCGTCCGTCAGTTGCTTTTCTTCCCCCGACAATGCGTGATTGTTTCCACAAAAAGAGAGCGACAAAGACAGAGAGAGAGAGAGAGCGAGCGAGAGAGCGAAGGGGAACAGGGAAAGAGTGAGAAAGAGAAAGAATGAAAAAAAAAGGCTCAAGGCTCCATCGACGTGAGATTTCTGTATTATATTTTCCTGCCAAATTCCAATCCCTGTTTTCCTTCCCTTGCGCTCACAAAGGGCTCATAACTTACTGTCAACTGTGAGCGAAACCACAAAGCTCCACTGTTGCTCAGCACATCGGCTGTGTTGCCTGATGCCTCCTCGGGCTGTGTTAACACCAGGAAAGACCCCGTCTCTGCTCCGTGTGTTTTTGTGGACTTGAGGAGCTGGACGTCTTTATTTACGTGTGGCGTGTCTCCGGATGCGCTGTGGTCCGTCTGTGTGTTTGTGCGCATGAGTGTTATGCCGTCCGACTCAGACGTGATGTGAGAAGAAGGACTGACTTGCTTGAGGAGCGCAGTCTGGATTGACACGTATGTAAAGGACCCACGTTGCGTTTTTACTCATAAAGCCATCATTTATTATTAGGCGCAAAAATAAAAATGTATTGGTGGGACTAGAATGGAAGCAGAATTATTTCTGGTTGTGAGGAGAATGAGTTTAAATCCAAAGTATAACCTTCATCAAAGTACTTTCTAAAGATTAAAAAAAAAAAAAAAAAAAAACTTTGTAACTTTGTAAAAAAAAAAAAAAAAAAATTGATTGTAAAACCTACAATTGGTGTTAGTTCCTTCTATTTGTGTTATATTTTTTTTCTTCTGTTTTTTGACTTATTTGAACAAATTTAATAAAATCTTTATTCAATTATAATTTTTTGTGTGTAATTGTAGTGTGCATTAGTACGTCAGAGTACATGCAGAAATATAAACGTAAAAACAGAAGGTGGTGTATTTACAGGACGTGGTTTACGGTTTACTAAGTCATACATGATGAAAGATGATCTTTAAAAGGTACTAAACACCTACAGCAAAGAAGATGATGATTCAGATTTCTAGATCAGATTTTGCAAGTGACATGAGGCAGATTACAGTTACTGTTTCTTGTAATTCTTGTAATTCACCAGTCTCATTTTCCATTAACTCATAATAATTGTTGTCCATACATTTTCTGGCTGTACCAAACCAAAATAGAGGAATATTTCGTTAAAACGAATAATATTAATAGTAGAGTATTTAAATTATTAATAGAATAATTTAAAAATAATAGCCAATAATGGATTTAATTATGTTTGCCAGAATCTTGCTGAATTGTTCATCAGGCTTTAACTTTTGACTCGTCCTGTAAGTTCTAAAAAAATCAGTCAATAAAATGCAAAATCTTGTGCAACTGATAAAAAAGACAAACATTTGTCATGGATCCACAAACATGTAACGTATATTTCTGTATCTGAATACAAACCCCGCCATTGCTGCCTTCAGCTGTTTTTTCCTCAGCTTTTAAGAAATGTTGAATTTATTTTAAGCTTGCTTGCGCGCCATTCTTTAATTTTGCCTCTGCAGACTGGCACAATTAAAGCGGTTTTCATATACCCATCACCACCGAAGTCCCGCCTACCACGCCATTGTTTCCTTTTCAGTTTCCTTTTCCATCTATTTTCTCAATCACTTCATGCGTTTCTTTTAAGAACGTTCTTTTAAGTTTTTCTTCTAAAGTTTGTCTTTCCGAATCACAGTAGCCTTCTCATAGTTGTTTATCTTTTTGCCAGCACCTCGAAAGTGTGTGTCAATGTACGCGCAAGAACACACACGTGCACACCCGGCGTGTGTATGTCTGTGTGTGCGCCGTCACCCCTGGAAACGTAAGTCCCGTCATAAAGCAGCTTGCGTTGGCTATTTTTCAGCTCACCCATCGTTAGTTCCTTCCACAATGGCTCTCTTGTTTCACCCGCTTTTATTTGATTATTTCTCTTGGTGTAGGTCTGGGTGGCGCTGCCTTCTAATATTTCTACTCAGGAGTGTCTGGTGATTTAGAGGGTCTGCGGGGCCCGTGGTTTTGGGGGTGTGGGGTGACATAGGGGAACGGGTGACATCGAGAGTTACTTATCGCCATTGTCTATAAAAGGGCAGCAGAAAGACACAGCCCAGACAGAGGAGCAGGCGGCTCGGGGCGAAAGCAGATATCCCCAGACACATGGCCCCCAGTCATGAGACCCCCTGCTCAGGGTGTTTTCGGGACGTCTTCTAATGCCACCAACCAATTAAACAGAGGTCAGTGCATGATGAAACGTTAGCAGTGGCCACAATTGATGAGTGGAGGCATTCCAGGCTACATGAGAAGCCGAGCCCAGGACTTTGCTCCTAATCCCTCTCCACGCAATATTGTCGACTGTACGTGGGTCTCTCTCTCTCTCTCTCTCTCGGGACGAGGTGGGTTGTGCGCCTGTGACACATCGATCGGATTGGTTTGTTAGCCGTTCATTGTTATTGTGTAACCTGATGGGAATTTGTGGCTTAGTTGGGGAGTTGTAAAGAGTACCTGAAAACTTTACTTGAGTAAAAGATGCATCAGTGTAAAAATGACTCCTTTACAAGTTACAAGTCGCCAATTCCATGAAGTAAAAGTCGTAATGTATTAGATTTTCAAAGAACTTGAGTATTTTACTCGTGCTGAATTTAGGCTCAAAAACACCAAGAAACTCTTTATTTATGAGCTTTTGTTTTCTAATACATAAATTTGAATTTAACGTCTTTAGCATATCGGATAAAAAGAGAACAAAAAAGTCAGTCTCAGTCAAACTCAAATGTCCAACAAAGTGCAACTGCTAATTCTTGTGATTTAGCTCATAAACAGCATCCAGTACCTCCAGCATCCTGCAGATGGCGATATCACCTCGTCTGCCCAAGAAATTACCACGGTAGAAAAAAATGCTGACTTAATTATAACGAGTAATGGTCCATTCCATTGTAGGGGAGTAAAGATACTCAATCAAAAATGTAGTCACGTAGAGAGTAAATTTTTCAGTAAAAGTGCAAAGTCGCCAAAACATGCTCAAGTCAAGTAACAATGTCTATTTACTCAAGTACTTTACACCAGTGCTCAGTTGACTTAGCAGACAAGGCCTCTATTTGACATATTCCCTGCTTAATATGCACAAAGGCCGATGGATCGGGTTTATTTAGCGGAGAAGCCGGTTGAATTATTGATAAGAATAAAAGGAAGCACAGCGGTGGCTCACAGGCCCGTTTGCTCGGCGTCTCGTCTCTCTGTCAGTCGAGAAAGAAATGAAATGCGATGGCGTCCACAACTTCTCCTTCGCGAGAAGTCGGGCCCTTTTATTGTTCCTCTGAAGTGTGTTTAAGGGGGAAATTACTGTCAAAGCGTCAGCACTCCTCCCTCCTTCCCACCTTAACGACATCCATGTTGCTATTCGTCATGGCTCCTCTGGTCTGGGTCAGAACTTCCCGCTGGAGGTGCCAGGGGACGGGTGGAGGGAGCAAAGCCCTGGTGAACCCACCCGGCTCTGGTGTGCACACCCTCCCTGCTGTCCTGATGAATTATTAACTCCAACTGACAAATACTGTTACGGGCCCTTGGCTCAGATCTGTTGCGTTTTCCAACAAAACTGCTGCGGACACATGTTGTAAGAGGATGGAGTCAGCCCTTCTCACTCGCTCTGCCTCTCGCGCTATCATGCCTCAGCAGTTTGACTGATGGCTGGAGACTGAAAGGAAAAGGCCTGCGAGACTGAATATTTTAGAGGTAAAATAATACCACTTGATTTACTGTGTAGTACAAAAGAAGTGCTTTGTTTCACTCGCACTTCATTGAAGATGATGGTGGGGGTTTTTCTGGAAGCTCTTTCAATCCATGAATTAAAAATAGAAGCTGAGTCCTTTCTCTCTCTCTCTCTCTCTCTCTCTCTCTCTCTCTCTCTCTCTCTCTCTCTCTCTAACTGTCTCAGACTCTTTTTTCTTTTTATTTTCACTGCTTATTTCCCTTTTAGACCTTTCATCTCTCTTTCTTTTCTTTGTCACATCTCTCCTTTTCTCTCTCTTTCTATCTCCTCTTCTCTGGCACTCTTATTTCTGCTCTCTCTTGCACCCCCTTACCTTTCTCTCTCTCTCTCTCTCTCTCTCTCTCTCTCTCTCTCTCTCTCTCTCTCTCTCTCTCTCTCTCTCTCTCTCCTCTCTCCTCCCTCCTTCTCTCTATCTCTGACTGTCTCATACCCTGTCTTTTTTATTTTTATTTTCAGTGCTTATTCGTCTTAGACCTTCGTCTCTCTCTTTTTTTTGTCCCGTCTCTCCTTTTCTCCCTTTTGCTCCTTTTTTCTCTCTCTTGCTCTCTCTGTTTTTCACTCTCCCTCCCTCTCCTCCTTACTCTCGCTCTTACCCCCCCCCTCTCGCTCCCACCTTCTGTCAATCACACTTTCTCTCTTACACCCTTCCTCTCTCTATCTTTCTCTTTCTCTCTCTCTCTCTCTCTCTCTCTCTCTGACTCTCTGTCTAAGTGTCGCTCTTTGTCCAACCCTGTCTTTTTCTCTCTTTCTATTCACTGTTTTGTTTTATCTCTCTCTCTTTTCCTACTCTCTCGCTCCATCTCTTTTGCTCTCCCTCTATTTCTTTCTCTTTTTCTATCCCCTTCCTCTCTTTATTTCTCTCTCTTTCCCTTACTCTCTTTATTTCTCTCTCTTTCCCTTACTCTCTCTCTCTCTCTCTCTCTTGTCATTCTCTCTTACTCTCTCTCTTCATTCCACTCTTCTCTCTCTCCACCTCTTCTCTCTATTTCCCCTCACTCTCTCTCTTTCCATTCCCTCTTTATCTCTCTTTCTCTCTCTCTTCAGTGTCCTCTCTGTACTACTTACACATGCCGTTCCACATCCTGAACTTTGCTCTTAATTTTGATTTTCAATTAGCGCTCGACAATTTCTGAGATCATTTTCTCCGCCGCGTAATTGCAGGAAACAATTTATTGGTTGATTAAAATTGAAGGCTCAGTCGTGCTGTTGAGAATCGGGCCGCGACATACGTAGTCTGGACCTGCGATGTGGTCTCCTCACCCAACCGGACGTATTTGCACAGCTGCGGAATCTCTCATGAGGAACGTCTCTCAGCGTCCACTCGCGCTGGACTTGTGGTGTTTGTTGTCATTTTTTCAAAGCTGCTAAGACGAGTTGGTAAAACTGCGTCCCGTACGCCCAGTCAACAGAACCGGATTGAACAATTCATTTTAGTGTGAGGCTTAAGTGCTCAGCCATGTGTGCAAATTGATGGCAAGTCTTCAAATGAAGTAGTCATACTTTAAAGGGCCCGAGAGCAATTGGGCCTGACAGCCCGTAGCTGCCCACACATCCCTCATACCGCCGCCTCGCGCACGTGAACAGATTAACTCACAGTTTGGTGTTAAAATAATCTCTCTCTGTGTCAAATTTGTTTTGGTCCCACGATGAGCCTCACGCTGGAAAACTTGGCAGCGCTGGGAGATGGAGTTCTGGAAGCACCTCGGGCTGCCTTCATTACCCAGCCTGCTCCTCTCTCATCTGAGCCGGTCTCAGTGGGCAGTGGAAGGACATTAGATCACCTGCCGTCCTTGACCTACAGCGTCCATGCCCTTTGTCCGGGCTAATCCATCCTGTTGCTTGGGATTGTCTCGAGCGTCTCGTTTTCTGATCGCACCAATCCAGAGTCTTTTATGTTAGTTGTAGTCATGTGGTGCTATTCCTTCTGCTGTTGTTAAGTAGATGGTTTGCTAGTTTATAAAAAGTTATTTTTTAATGTGCGTTATAAAAGCTGTCCTGGGGCATTCTGCAGAGATCAGGTCCATTGCAAAGTCTTTTGATTAAAGTATTTGGATTAAGTTTAATGAGATTTGCTTGTCATATACGTAGCAATGATTTAATTCATGTGCATTTTGAAGGCATTTCTGCATGGCATTAAAAGCAATGCTCTTATAAAATTAATAACTAAATAGGTTAAAGTGTAGAGGTTCATTGTTTAAAACTTTATATTAGTTTTACTTGATTTTTAATTATTAGTTAAAAAAAAATTATATATCTATATATTTACTCGCATACATACATACAATAGAAATATGTATACATTTTACATTATTACTGTAATACATTTAATTTAAAAACATTAATATGCTGAATTGTTATGGTTAATTTTAGGATTAATAAAATGATTTTACTTGCTTTTTTTTACTTAATTTATTAAAATCTATGTTTTTTTTAAAAACAGTATAAAGGCACAATACAATACACTATTGTTACAGTATATACTTTTTTAATAAACTTATTTTAATACATTAAAAAAAATCAAACGAATAAGTGAAAATACACATTTTAATATAAGCATGCATTTTCATTTTTTTTTTCAATTCAAATGTGTTATGCGAAATACGTACATCATGATAATTAAGTTTGGGGAAAAAATCAACACAGTTCACCATCTGCGACTTCAATTAAACCTAAAGAACCACTGTAAACGGGGCGAAAGCGTGATTCGGGGAAAGCGGAGCTGCACATTAACCGACTCAAATTGAATGTAATGATGAGAATCCTGTAATGTGTTGGTCTCAATAACCCAGCTCTTTTGTGGTTGGTGGCAGGGTTAGCGATTTAATGAGAGCGTGTTACATGCTATGGTAACCCTCTTAGTGTGGTAATCAGCCGTGGGGTGGAGAGCCTCAGGCAGCTCTTCAGCCGGAGCTCAGCATGTCAATTTACATTATACAAAGGATTAAGACTGACCCCAGGCCTGCCTTCTTGGCTCTCCTGAGTTCCGAGTCTCCTTAGCTTGCTGGAGTTGTGTTAGAATAGAAAACGCTTGTTCTTTTCGACTTGTCTCTCACCTCGTCAAATCAGTGACTGGGTTTTTGTTGTGACTGAAGGTGTTTCACCAGTGAATAAATGCGGATCTCTTTTTCTTCTATCAGCAGAATCATGTCTTCCAAGCAAGCCACCTCACCATTCACCTCCACCCCCGATGGAGGCGACGATGGACTGACCCCGGAGCGGATGTCCTGGGAGAAAGAGGAGAGCTCAGAGTTGCTGGCCGTCCCACAGCTTCCCCTTCACAATCTGCTCCTCAACAAACCTTCTTCTGAGGAGCTGCAGCCAATCAGCAGCAGCGTTCCACCCGAGTCAGACTGGGAAAGTCTGTTGTCGGCCCAGCAGCGCATGGTGAGAATGACCTCCTCCAGCTTCAGCTCGGTTCCTCACGCCAACATGTGGGTTACTAATGAACGGGCGGCTTTCGAAGAACTGTCTGGTTTCGATGGTTGGTCCGGAACTCAACTCCAGTCCTGCGACATTAGCCGTCTTACGATATTAGCATAACATCCACGTCATGGAAACCTCCAGACGTCTGTTCGGTCAAAACACACAACAGAAGCTCCCACAGAGAAGAATCCTCAAGTCAAGGACATGGGCAGAACGGAGCAGGCCTTTTGAAAGACGACTTAAGACTTTGTGATTTGCCAAGGACTTGGCTTTGAAGTCTAAGGCCCCACAAGGGCCTGGAGATCCCTCACCCTGTAGAAGTACACGAGAACAACATATTGAATTGCATTTCACGTCAGAGCCGTTTTATGAGTCTATAAATAGAGGGACAATGTGAAAGCGGCACGGCAAGTGGGAATACAAGAGTTGAGGGATGCCCTCTGCGGTGGTCTCCACAGTATCCACTGGAAGGCAAAGAGCCCAGATAGGGGATTGACAAACAGTTGTTCTCCAAAGCATTGCTTCTTCTTCATTTAGGATTTAGCTGCCAAAGGACCCAGAGAAACTATACTCAGTGATGGCCAACCTATCATATGATGGAGACCAAACTTTGCTGTCAAAACCCAGTCTTGAAAATTAACACTTACATCTTTTCGGGCCAGATTTGGCCCACGGGCCGCAAGTTCAGGACCACTGGTCTAAAGTCTCAAGAGTCTCTTAGGGAATCTATTTCCGAAATTTCCAAGTTTTCTCCGAACTTAAAGAACTGCTGCATTCTGGGCTGGTACTATGAGATGTGTGTTGGGTTCTTTCTTCTCTTTGGTCTGGTTTGTTGTGTTCAGACGCCACTCTTTCTCCTTCACATGTAAATGTGGAAGGCTTCAGCATTGCTCAGGTGGTGCCTCGTTCCTAATTGGATTACAGAGAGCTTTTATGTGTAATTAGAAAGGGATTTCAAAGAATTGTGAGGTCAGATTTGTATGGAATGATCTGGTAATTTCCTAATCATTTTATGAAAGCGGATGAAACGTGATCGCGCTCATTTGATGTTCAAGTGCGCCTCCTTGCATTTGATCTGAAGAGCACTCGGGTGATCAATTCACAATTCGCTTTGTTGTTGCCCGAGACAACGGAAAAGTTGTTTTCCAAGGTTGTTAGCAAAAACCTCTTGTCCATAGAGGTTCAACTCACAGCAGAACCCCTTGTTTCTTTTGATCAAATTTCGGTATTGGATTGATTGATTGATTGATTGATTAATTAATTTTTTTTTGATAAATTTTTAGTTGGAAATAAAATTGGAACCATTGTTTAAAAATGGGTTGGAACCATTGTTTAAAAATTTTGCATTTTTTTTTTTTCGTTTCGTTCACTTTTTCTTTTTTTTAGTTATTTAGTTTTAAACTAAATTGTATTATGTTTTTTACATGAAGGTAAATGAGAGTCTTTTGTAGAATTATTGTGTTGCACAGTCACTCCACTTGTTAAAGAAACCGTTTGAGAGTCAAGTTCAAGGCCCGTTTGGGGTCTTTTTTTCCTTCTTTGCAAGTTCTCTCTGCCCCTGCTTTCCACCAGGTCTGCAGTTTTCCTTCTAGTACATATACATACTTTCTGGAGAATTCTGGGGAATCTGGAAAATTGCCTATAGGTGTGAGTATGAATGTGCGTGTTCTACTTTGTGATTGGTGATCTGCCAATCCAGGGGGCGTGTCCTAATTTATCACTGGGATTGCTGGGATTGACTCCAGTTCCTTGTGACCCAGAAATGGAAAATTGATATATCTTGCAAGTTATTGAGTTTCATCGGAGACATTCGAGGGCTTTTCCCCCTCGTTATTATAATAATCACTTAGTCGTGAGGAGTGTCCCGGGAACTTTGTAGGATCAGACGAAGCGATCGTTTTGCTTTCCCTTTCTGCGTATCCACTCAGGGAACGCTGAGCTATCAGCTGCCGACGGAAGCCCCGCTAACCGCTAAACCACACACAGGTGGGACCGCAAAACAACAGCAGCCCGAGACAGGCCCAGATTTACTGTCGCCCTGAGGGTTTCTAAAGGAACAGCCACTCACTAGAGAACCAACAATTTACGGCAAACTGGAGTCCGGCATTCCCATAAACATTGCTAAAAGAATTACCATGATTGACTCCCCCAGCGACATCGGAGAAAAGACTTGTTAAACATTTTATCAGCGCTGTAACTGTTGCACGTGTTTGTGGAGCAAACTTTAGCATAATTACCTTTGTTGTTGTTTTTCTGCTTGACTTATCAATTGATCATCTAATATTTACTTTGTTCTCGCTTTTCTAGGAATCTGACAGCAATAAAGTATGTTCCCTATACCCCTTCCGGAATAACTCTACCTCTCCACACAAGCCAGAGGAGGGGGCCAGGGAGCGAGGAGACCTGCTGAGCAGCTCAGCCTTCGGAACACCGGAGCGCCGCAAAGGAAGCCTGGCTGATGTGGTGGACACACTGAAGCAGAAGAAGCTCGAGGAGATGACAAAGACAGAGCAAGACGGTAAGAAATACTTACGATTTACAGACGCACGATGGCGTATTGTAAGAGCCTGTTTGGATTCTGTGTGGAGTTTGTATCTTCTCTCCGTGCTGGCCTGGGTTTCCTCTGGGTCTCCGATTTGCATTTTTTTTTCTGGAGAAGCAGAATGAACTTGTGTGTCTTTGTGATTGGTCGGCCTCCAATCCAGGGCGTGTTGATCCCGCCCTCACAGTTGCTGTGATTGGCTCCAGCTCCTTGTGACCCAGAAAAAGAAAAGTTGTTCTGAAGGCAGATGGTATTTTGGGTTTTTGGAGTTAATCGTCCTATTTGGGAGGAAACTAACGCAGCATTGAACTCGACTTCTATAAAAGTGTGTATTCTTAAATAGTGTAACGTGGCTCTGTTTTCTAGTGTGTTCTGAAGCCGGTCCAGTGTGACAACGAGTGTGTGGCACTGCCCCTCGGTTGAAGTGTGGTCCCACCATCATGCCAAACCAAACTCTCAGACCATAAAACACACGCCACAACCTGACGCCAGGAACATTACCTTTTTATTCTTTAGCACAGACGACACTCTGTTTTACGTGCGGAATTCAACTCAACCGTTACCGTTTTTTTACACGCGTTTAGAACCCAGAACCGTCTGAGGAATCGCCAATTAAACTTTAATGATGTAAAATCATATTAAACTCCAACGTAGACTCCACTAGAAGTGTTTTTATTATGTGATGGATTTATACTTTTTGGTAGAACTTTTTTTTTTAATATTAATGATTAGTCTGAAGGACGTACCACAAGAAATCGTTCTTGCCGATATTATTTTTATGGTTGTTTGATAGCGAGAGGGATTATGTTAAATGAAATTTATATTTGTTAAATATATAATAAAAATAAATACAGACTTTTCGCTAATGCCAAAGGCTGGAGAATTACATTACCAAAATAATCAAATGGAATAAATCCGAGTGAGTGGCTGTCAGTCAAACACACTCGTTATTCTCAAATTCATAATTCATTTTGAAACTGACGACAGGTCATCCATTATCGCACAGGAGCTTCGAGGAAGGCAAATTTGCAAGGCAGCTTTTGCTTCTCATTCCCAATATAGTTGCAAAAAACCCATCTAAAATGCTCCTGCCAATTAAGCAGCCGAATTTAATAAAACATATGATTTTAGTAAACACAACTGCGCTCAAACAGCCAAGTTTGTGTGGTTGATCTTCAGTGTCGAGATGCGTTACGTGCCCTTGTAAATTAATACACGGTCCTCGTAGTTCACTGCGTGGCTTCTGCTGGATTAATTTGCTGCCCCCTATGGGTGGGGCGCTATGCAAATGAGACCCAGCTGGTGTGGCGGGTTTGGGGGGTAATTTAAACGGTCAAGTGCGAGTAGGAGAGGTGCTTGACTTGTAGTGTACAGCTGTGTTAATCTGTCCTTAATAATAGAGAGCGAGGAGACCTCATGCCTCACACGGAACCGTTCACGCCACGGAAATTAAATCTCCGACTGGAGTGAGACAAGAGGTGTGCAGAGTTCAGCACGTTAGCGCAGAGATGCTGGAACATGGCGGCTTTGCGTCCTTGAGGAGGCCCGAGTTCCTCCACAGCTGTAGGGGGAATTTTAAGAAGTTCTGATATGAGAATTAACCCTCTCCTGACTCCACTGAGCCTGAGTGTGCGTCTTCTTGATGACTAGAAGGTTGAGGGTTTAAAAAAAGTGTATCGATTTTTTTTTCAAGGCTTTTTGCACGTGAGATTGCAGCGTAATCCCGTTGTTATAAGAGCCTTAAGTTTTGCCTGGGAAAAATATAGTATTTTATGCTATATTGAAATATATGTGTGAGAGTGTGTGTGTGTAACTCGCAAATTGTTTTCTACCTTTGTATATAACCTATATCTATCTGTCTGTCTGTCTGTCTGTCTGTCGATCTACATCCATCCATTCATCCACCTTTATATGTATATATTTAAAATATGTATAAATACATTATCAATATAAAACGTTTTAATGCAGATTTTTCCTGTCTGTCCGTCCATCTGTTCATCCATTTTTTTATGAATTTATTTTTCATTTATTTAATGTCGAATAATAAAAGACTTTCCGTTCAATTCAATCAATGTATATGGAAAATATGTATATATTTAAATGTATTACAGTATATGTGTTATATGTTTGCTTATCTAGGGTGACCAAACGTCCTCTTTTCTCCGGACTTGTCCTCTTTTTACACCTTGTCCGGAACGTCCGGACGGATTTTTGAAATTTACGAAAATGTCCGGGTTTTACTCTTTTTCATAACGCGCGTTCAGAATCATTCCGCGTATATGTAAATTGACCGGCGCTTTGCGCACAGAACACAGGTACTACTTTTTTACGCAATGAAATTACCCAGATGCTGCCTTCCTTGTGTGGACCGGTCTGCGGCTGCGCACGCACGCATGCACGCGCGCGCGCACACAAACTCACGTGCAGGTCGGTACAAGTGTAAAGTCTCGTTTCGGGTGCTGAAGACTCTAAGCTCACATTATAAACATCTCATCTCATCTTTGTAAAACTCTTCTATTATTATTCTTCTTATCAAGACATATTGTTGAAGCTGAATTTTCTAACAGAAGAGTTGTTTTTTTGTCAAATTGTTTGTACATGTTTTTACAGATGTATTTTTATTGTATTGCCGGAGTTAATTTTGCAAAATTGAAGCATATTAAACTTCAATTATATGTATATACAAAGATATTATATTAAAGATTAAAAAGTAATATTTCAGACTTTTGAAAAAAAAAAATTGTTATATATCTGTGTGTGTGTGTGTGTGTGTGTGTGTGTGTGTGTGTGTGTGTGTGTGTGTGTGTGTGTGTGTGTGTGCGCGCGTATTATTATTATTATTTATTTTTTTTTTTTCAAAAGTCTAAAATGCTATTATTTTGTTACAGGTTTTCACAGATTTTTTATTATTTTATTAGGAGTTAATTAGGAGTAACCCCATTGAACCATAAGAAAGCGCGTTCATCAACCTCAGAGAAGCCTGTCTGAATTTGTGTCCCGAGGCCGCGCCGATTGTCCTCTTTTTTGGAAATCAAAATATGGTCACCATAGCTTATCTGTCTTTTCGTCCATCCATTCATCCATCCGTCGATCCGTCCATCTTTAATTAAAATGTAAAAAATTGAAATCAAGAAAATATATATCTAATACATTATTACTGAAAAAAGGTTTTAATGCATAAAATCTTTTCGTCCATCCATTCATCCATCCGTCGATCCGTCCATCTTTAATTAAAATGTAAAAAATTGAAATCAAGAAAAATATATATCTAATACATTATTACTGAAAAAAGGTTTTAATGCATAAAATCTACCCTATCTGTCTGTCTGTCCGTCCGTCCGTCCGTCCGTCCATCCATCCATCCGTCCATCCATCCATCCATCACTGTTGTGCGCCTAAAAACCGAACAAAACAGAACCGAAATGAAACGTTCATCTTGACCTGTTATGTTAAAACGACACCATTGCTACGCTAAATTAAATCCAGCCCCCATCGTTCTGACAAACCCTGACCCGGGGAAGCGGTATCAATCGGCAAAATGCCTTCAAGAAGGACTGTTGGTCGGCAGCACAGTCAAGATTAATACTCTGTTTGAAAAACAAGTGGCTTTTAAGTTCAGTCAAGGGGAAGCGGATGGAGACACACTTGAGAAGACACGTTCTCCCCGGCGCTGATGAACTGCGCACCCTCTTTACATACAGTTAATTGAATGCGCACTGAGAGTCAACTGTTTGTTAATTTAATCAAACTTATTAGAACTGGACGGCGAGTGGAGGAGACCGTATCTTCAGCTCTCCTCTCGCTTACAGTCCTTAAAGTGCCTTAAGTGCTTGTGACCACTGTAATGAATGGAAACATCCTGGCGTTAAGGTTAAAGAAATGCATCAGGCTGAATAGTCTTCACCGCGGAAAACTGCTGCACAAGCACGAGCTGTCATTCAAACTCTGTTTATCTTGCATTTTGTCGTTTTTTATTTTTAATGCGAAAAGTCCGGCACAATGGGAAAATTGCTCCGTTATATAGATCCATTGTGACCTTGTCTTTGATTCGCTGGCATCCAAGGCTTTCTTTACAAAAGTTACTTGGAGAAAGTAAAGGAATTTGACTTGTGAATCCTGCGCCTGAAGGGTTGGTTTTCATTGTCGCGCTTGAATGGCGTGATGTTCTTCTGTCCCCGTTAAGAACAGTCCTTTGTATCCGGTGGTGTGATTCTTTAACTCTTGTTTGGTTGAACGGCACTAACCCATATTCAGCCTTGAGCTTCACTTGTTTGAGTTGAGCGTTTGAAATGTCTTGTTTGCACAATACGCAGCATTGACTCTCGCTTACTCAATGCGCGACTCCTGTATGTGATGCATTATTCATTCATTTTTTAAGTGTTGCCCAATCAAATAAAGAAATCCTTAATTAAAGTATAGATTATATATACGTTTGCTGAACCGCTTTTTTGTTCCTGGGTCACCTGAGGGCGGGACTCACACTCAATCACAACCAATCGCAGAGCAGGACACACAGACACACTCAGTCGCACTCTCACTCACACTTATGGGCAATTTATCAGGAGAGTGGAGATCTCAAAAAGGTCATACAAGATGAACTCTGCATAAATGTATGTTTATGTATATTCACCGTCTAATTTTATTTTTTATTATTTCTAATTTTAAATTGACAATATATTCTATTAATTTAAATCAAATATAAATTTAACATAATTTAACCTTTTTTCTATCTATAGGTAATTTAGTCAACTTTTTTTCTTTTTTTTTTGCATTTTTCTATCAAGTCATTAATGCTGACTAGTGCTATTGTCTGGCCAATAGTAAACCATCTTCACTGCTAACTTAGTCAGCATCGTTGTATTGGCAGGAATGGAATTAGCTTGTTAGTTGCTAATTCACGCCCCAAAGTCCAAAGCTGGGCTTCTGCCGTTCTTGGTGACATATTATAATCATCAAATGCTATTTAATAATCATCATAAAAGATATTAGCGGGCCTATTGTTGGTCTCTGTGATGCTCTTGTTGTGTTTTAGATATTAGATCTGCTTAGACATGCTCCATGTGGTCTTCACAAAGCGTTTGTTGTGTCAGCGTCTCCTGTGCAGTTGCTCTTTCTGAAAGTGAAAGCGCAGGATTGTTAGCAATGTGCAGCACGCTGGCCGCGGCTAACAGGTGGAGAGAACCGGTGAATCACACTGGCAGGCGTGACCTAGGTGACAACAGGAACAGTTGCTAATGTGGCGTGGATAAGGACTTTCTCCGTGGTGGCATCCTAACCCTTCCCATTAGGGACCGAGGGAAGTTAAACTCCAGAGATGAGCCGAGAGCCGGCTGTGTACACCTGGAGCTTTGTGCATTGACTCAAAGTTAATGAGTTTAGCGGGGGG
>CM051504.1:15868545-15888546 GCA_028031935.1 Paedocypris micromegethes
GGATCCTTCATTGACTCCATCCCACGCTGGAGGGATATTTTCAGAGCCACCCCTGTGGACCGTACCCATTCCAGCAGCAGGTGAACACTGGCGCACAGTCGACTCACAGATTTGTGGGTATCACCTCTAAAGTCTTCACTGGTGCCATCCGAGGTCTACTTGTCTTCTATGTTTTAGGAATTAGCTGATTTTCTGTCTTTTCTCCATCATCCAGACCACTATCGTCACACACGCAGACTTGGAGATCAGAAGATTGATTGGTTGGGGCAGCAGGAGAATTGAGTGTAGAAAGCAGTTTCACCGCATGCCATTTTGGTTGCTTTTTTATGACCCTCTTGAAAGACTTCTGGAAATAGCAGAGGACTAGCTTTGCTCTTCACTCTCTGCTAGTCCTGTCATCAACTTCTGATTTTCATTCAGCCTAATTAATAACAGCCTTTGTTGTAATGATATCCGCCTCTGGCTTCGGACTAGACGCGTACACGTTGAATCATACAAGACCTGTCTTTATAATTTCTTGGCGAGCTTCTGGTCTGGACCTATTTAGAGACGTGCTGCAAACATGGTGCTCTGATGGTGAACGGATCCTTCGGGGAGATGGATCTGACCAGACTTTATGATGGTTTTATTACAGCTGTGTCTCTGCTTGAAGAACTTTTTTGGAACTTGGTTAATTCCCATGTGCCTGTACGTCTAACAAGTCCCTTTGTGCTAGTTCTTTAGAGGATCGCGGCTTCTTGCACGTTGGCAGATGATTGAGTTGGTAAGACCGGTTGACTCCCACTTTGTAGACTAGATCCAGCTCATCGATTTAGTTTGAAAAGGTGTTGTAAATCTTCTGGGATTGAGGAGACATGAGCTGGAATGGCTTGTTAGGACACATGATCAAAAGCTTGTTTCCCTTCTCATCACTTCTTTGCGGTCTCCACAAACTTGTTGAATAGATTCTCCTTCGTCTTGGTTTGAATATTGCAGGCATTCTTCCACTTGGTGGACTTGGACAAAAATGAGACACTTTTTCTTCTTATACACTACTGACAAGTCTTCAACCAAACCGAAGAGAACACTGATACAGACATATCATGCCAGCGTGGTCCACTCCATATCAAAAGCCATGTACCACAAACATGCCTCCCTAAGGAGCATGTGACAGGAAAGACAAATTGTCCCATCCTGATCTCTCCTAGTGTGGCTCGGTGGACTTCCAAAAGCCTGTCCTCCAAATAGAGTGCTCCTTTTACAGATGACAAAACAAGCAGCTGCTTCTGCCTCAATGTGCCATTCTCCTAGTGTATCACCTACCCTCTTCTCAGATTCCCATTAGTCAACAGTAGCAACTGCTGCAGAGCATTCCAGGAGCCATCTTCTCTCTCAAGCTCAGCTGTTGACTGTGTCTCCCTTGTGTGGGAACCGGCACAAAGCTTTCATTGTGCCGGTCTCTGTCATTAGGCTGATGCTCTCCTGATAGGAGGAAACTGGTGCTTTAAGGAGTTAAATCAAAGTGGCTGTCACAGAACAAAGTTCCGTCTGTCCGCTCTCACACACCAGGTACTCGCACGGTACTTCATTTGGTTGCTTAACTCGGTTAGCAGTGACTTGACGTTCTATGCAAGATGTATATTTGGAATGTAGTGCCAGAGTCATATATTAGAGTACTTGGCTTCAAAACTCTGCTTTTGAAAAACAAAGCCAGTTTGAAATGGACAGAGAAGAAGAAATGACATTTTCATGGACATTTTCAATGTCAATTCTTGGTAAAGTGGGAATCCACGGTGCATTTGCCCACAGTAGATGGCCAGTTGTGGCCTAGTAGTAGAGAGTCTTGTGACCAAAGGGTTGCAGGTTTGAATTTGCGTACTGACAACTTGATCTTCTAAATATTCAAGTCGCCTCGGATAAAAATGCCTAATAATTAAGTAAATTAGACGTCACATATACAGAGCCAGACAGAATAAAAATCCCTAGGTGCACCGTTAATAAACATCTAACTCTTGCTGATGTATTTTCACATCTAAGGAACACCAATGTTCTTTTGGATCGTAAGGTGCACAGTCCATTTTGAACCATTTTCAAGTGCGCATTCTAGTCCGAGTAATACGGTAGTTTTAACGAGCCCACTGTCTTTACATGACACTTTCAGTATTTCGAATAGCAATGAGCAAAGCAAAATGCTGATGCCTGTAAAATCATGGAACGCCCCATTACGTCGTCTTAAATCTGTCACCGTGCAGCCTGGTTGGTGGAGAAGAACCTTTCTTTAGATTAAAAGCAGTCCGATCAAGATGAGCTGGACTTAACCTGTAAAGAGCAGCAGCTTGCGTGTGCACAGATCACCACCAGCGTCTTGTGCTTGGATTGCAAGGGATTGACTGCGCATATCTGGACAAAAGAGCTAGTGTCATCTGACTGGGATCAAAATAGTGTCAGTGTAACGCACACCCGGGCCATAGACTGGCTTATTTGGCCAGCTAATGATTTCAGTTTGCATAGCAAGACTTATTTTATAAGATACAGCTACGTCAGCTCAATCTGGCTGCTGATATCACTACCCTTCCAAAAAGGTTGCAGACACAACTTCTGCACTTTGGCTTCATACATACAAAGACACATTTTGTTTGTTTGGTTCTTATTTCTTCTGTTATTTTTAAAGCCAGATCTATTTTCAGGGTCTCTGTACATCACAGTCATATTTACCATTGTCATATTTACGTTTAATTTCTATATTTGCGCAATCACGATTTATCTTTATTATTATTGTTCGTTCACAATTTTTTTTATTTCTTTTATCATATTTTGGCATATTTAGATGCATCTTTAATATTTATTTACGTTGTGGCCTGCCTAATTTAAGTCAAGTTTGAATTGCTTGGCACGACATTGAGGTTCACTATGAGCAGCGAGCAAGACTATAGTCGGCAATGGCTAGGAAAATAAGAAAATCCAAATTATGAGACATTTTTTTTTTGACTGAAAAGCTCAAACCATTTTAGGACATTTCGGACACTGCGAACACATAACCTATCATCGTAATTATTCATGAACATCAACTCTCGTCGAGATCAGACCCTGTAAAATTTGAAGTCTGCTGGGGTCAGATGGTTAATACGCTTTGGAACTCTGTCATCAATTACACGTCGTAAAGTTCCCTTGATACGGCTTGACGTTATGAGTTTTTGTTTTAATTAATGGTTTTTCCTAATGGGAACTTTTCCCTCCGCATTAAATCTGATTTGAACAGTGAGGTGTAGGTTTCTCTAAAGCTCTGGATGTACGTATAAACGAATGTATTCTCTCTCTCTCTCTCTCTCTCTCGATTTTTACACACACTTTCTCCCCCCATTCTTAGGAGTTGATAAAGCAACGAGCTTAGCTCCATGTGAAATGGCAGCACTCTCCATCCTCTCACAGCAGGCTAGTAGATATAACCCCAAAGTCCGGAGAAAAAAGGAACGGTCGATTCGGAGGGAAATACTGCAGCGATTGTTACTGGAGCAAACAGGAAACAATGCTGCATTGAGTCTGTTAGCTGTTGATCAGCGAGGAGGCTATACAGCGATTGAAGTCCGTAACCTTTGGCAGAACTATACTTACCGGTGACTGCTCCCTCCTGTCACGGGCTTTCTTTGACTGAGGATCGTAGAAAGTGACCCACAGCTCAGGCAAAACTAATCTGCTTGTTGAAATGTGCCAGACTGTCAGTATTGTTTAATGGGGTCCGCGGGCCGGTTCTATTCCTGTGTGCAGCTGTGTGAGCAGAACCGGCGTTCACTGGTGGTCCGTGTGTGTGCGGGAGAGAGAATGGAGGCCGTCGATGGCTAAATATAGTGACCTTTTGGGCCTATGTGTGCGCGAGATGAACTCTTGACACGCCGGTAAACAGAGCTCTACGTGCCGGATCATATAGATTTTTTATTGTCGTCTCAGGAAAATGTAAAGGGTCCGTGGAAGAAGAGATCATTAGAGTCATCAAGAATGATCTGATATATCACTCATTCCTGTCTATTATTGTAAATTGATTAATTGATTGTTTATGTATACTTTATAGTATAGAATAGAGTGAAATGTAATTGAATAGACTGGACAGCCTTTAATGTCGTTGTTTGGAGCAGAAGAAAGATGTGATAACAGAAAGAATATACAGACTGAACAAACCGATATAAATAAACGGAATATATTAAAATGTAGTACAAAATATAGAAGACAAAAATAAACTGTAAAAATATAACACAAGAAATTGCAAATGACAAAATACATGTACAAATACAAACAACCGAAAGTGTCAGGTGATATACGTGTGTGTGTGTGTGTGTGTGTGTATATATATATATATATATATATATATATATATATATATATATATATATATATATATAAATATATATTGTTAACTAAAGATTATATAGAAATGTTAAAACTATTCAAAAATGTTTTAAGATTTTTGAAAGCGAGATATTTTTTTATAATTCCATCACCCAAGAAGTTTCTAGAAATGGTGAATACATTTCTCAATCCCCTCAAGCACGTCCAGGTGACTCTTAAGATGAAATATATTCTCGCTTTAAAAAATATATAACTGGAGGCAGTTGCCTTTAGTAAAATTTAATCTCTTCAGATGAATAGTTTGAGTTTCTTTTTGTCCCGAGCACCCACTAAATTACCAAATCGCTGAAATGATCGCAGTAAGCCTTGTTATTCACACATTGCTATTAATTTCGACATAGTGGAATAAAAACGAGTGTTTTGAAGCATTGATTGGCGAAAGAGTTTCTCTCTGACAGCTAGATTGCAGGGTAGCCGGCGTAAAAATGGCTCCTCCATGAGGAACTCAGTAATTTAATTCTTGTGGTGTTATAATTTATTACAGTATTCTGGATCCGATGAGTACCAACATTAAAATGAAATTATAAAGCAGATTAAATTCACATTGTTTCATATGTTATTCTACAGCTTTAAAATAAATTTTCTGCATTTTGTATTTTTCATTCTTCCTATTTTAATTTAATTTGAAATATTGTCAATAAAGTTGTTTTTATGTCGTAAATATTTCATTTAGTGAAGATACAGAACATACATGTGTTATGTATTGTACAAACTTTATACATGTATAATATGCACACACGCACATTTTATGCTTCAACTAACCACTAAATATAGTATCTTAATTATTTAACGTTTATTAGTATTTGACAAACAATTAAAAACAAGTTACATATCAGAAAAGTTCTCTTTATTCAAAAACACGTAATTAAACCCATTATGACATTGTTCGTGTGCATTTGTTTTTATTAAAATTTTGATTTTAAATGATCCAAACTCCGTCTGCTGCCCTTGTTTATTTTATTTATTTTTTTGCATTAGATTGCACTTGTGAAGTTCACTGACTTGATTGAACTTCCCCATCTCGAGAAGCTGTGTGTGAGTGAAGCGTAATGAGCAACAGCAGGCAGGAGCGGAGCAGTCGGGGTGGGACGCCTCTGAGGGTCCGCTCAGCTTGAGAAGAGGGAAGAGAGTTCATCTTGCTATCCAAGCATTAAATGCTCCTAGTTTTCTTAAAAGTGACCTTGTGGGGAAGGCACAGCAGCCGAGCTTCAGTTCAGCTCCTTCCAGCTGCACACATGGCATCCATCGGGGCACAATCACGCGCAGTCCCAACACCTCGGGCTCGGACATATGTTGAGTTTTATTTCATTCTTCTGACATTAATCCTATTCACCAGCTGTTCTGCCAGCTGCCACTCTCCAGCTTAAGAGGAGATGGAGTTTTGGGGGGCTTATCTTGGCTGCGGATCTGGCCATGCTAAGTTCTGATTGGATTTTTCGCTTTTTTCACTTCCTCCGTCTCTAAGATGCTCGAGTTGCACTTGTCTCCCTTGACCCAACTTTGCTTTAATTCCGTCTCTCCCCGTGTCAGATGAGTTTGGCTCTCCGAGTGCGTTTGAATCGTCTGCCCAAGTCTTGAGAAGATGCTGCTGACCCCGCTTGTGTTCTTCATCAGAATTTATTATTCACTTTTGTTCATGTGCTGCCCAGAATCGCGTCTCACGAGGACGGCTTGAAACATTCGTAGGGTAAAAATAACTGGCAAGAGCATCTTTCAGCACCAACGTGATTTTTTTTCTTCTTCCTTTGCTTTCTTTCCCTGTAGGTTGGATTCTGAAATGATGGATTTTTTTTCCCTCCCGCCATGTGACTTTATTTCTTTACATTTCACATATTTCAGCTTTATTTCAGCCATTCACTCTCCCAATCGATGTGATCTATTTCCCTTTTTACGTCTTTCATTGTCTGCTGGAATTTGGTTTGTGTCGTTAAGTGCTGAAGAAAGGCCCGTCTGTGGCAGGCCTAGCCACTGGCCATTGATCACTGGTGGCTGGTGGTTTAATAATTCAACCCTGATTAGTGCCGAGTCTTGCAGTAAAATGGATTGAGGAAGAGGTCGTGCGCTGCCCTACTCAAGAGGTGAAGCCTCTCGGGAGTGGTTAATTCATGTGTGCTTGATGGACACGTGTCCTGTTTAGAGAGGTCAGGAACTGTGCGATTGCCGGGACACCGGGGGTCAGCGCCGCGAGATTAGCACCTCGGCTCTGCCAAATCACCCCGCCATCCACTTTTCTTTTTTTTTTCAACATCTTTCCTCTTGGATGGTTCTTTAGAAATCAGCTCAGAGTGTGTGTTTGCTTTAGATCAGATGTTCCAGCTTTTTCTGATACACATTGGGAGACGTCACATGAGAAGGAGAGGAGGAGTCGTGGAAAAGAATGCAGTGTAGTGCTGAGAACATTTACGTTATTCAAGATAATAAATTAATATTAACTCTACTTTAGAAAATGTATATAATCTACTTAAAAAAAAGCTAAAATAAAATCAATTACTTTTCTTGTAAATTTTACCATGATATGAATTAAATTATTTATTTTTTCCATAATTTATTATGGTGTTTGCAATTATTAAGTTTCAAGTTTCCTTAGCACTTTTCTTAGTTCAAAAATGGCCATTGTTCAATGTTAATTATGGTAAAACTTTTTCATAGTACACTACATGTGAATAATACATGATTACAGTTACATTATTAGTCATTAGAAAATTACTGTACATAATTTTTCTCCAAATTATGTAAATCAAAATATTTCTGTCAACTTAGTTATTTTTTTACTGTTAAGATTTTTTTTTAAACAATTTATTTTAGTTTTATGTTTTTTTTTTCAGGGACATTTATATTGAATATTGCCATGCAAGTGTTGCTTGAACTATTAAAATAAAAACGTCCTGTAGTTCAGTAGAGCTGGTGTTAGCAACTACAATGTCAGTGGTTCAGTTCCCGTAAGAAGTTCAAAATGTTGGAATAACGCATCCATAAGGACCAATCAGGGGTCACCATAGGTCAACTTCCAGACCCTCGTGCCCTATCATACCTGCTTAAAAGCACAGTAGATAGGATGCTCAACCATTAAAGCCACACACATAAATGCGCAGATCATTCGGTAAAAGAGCAGCGGCGCGCATGGCTTCTGTCTGCGGGAGGGAGCGACAGTGTTCCAGCAGCCTACAGGTGACTCGCAGAGATGCTCACTAAGTGGAATAATGAATAGTATTAGGTGTCAATTAAATCAAGCCTTCCCCGAGGTGCAGGTGCTCAACAATATACCGACACGTCTCGAGGAGCCGCAGCCTCTTCATCCGCGCGTGCCGATGGGTGCATTTGCATATTAAAGAACGGAAATTATTTAACCGACGCAAAAAAAATAAAAAAAAAATAGAAAACTATGGAGGTTATTAAGACTGTTGACAGGGAACGAAGGTAATTGGCAAAAAAAATATAAAGCGGGGAATCGCTACTGTTGTACAGTGCGCGTGCACGTGCGCGTGCTTCCCCCCCCCCCTCATCCCGACTCGTCTCTTTTTTTCCCCGCTGTTGTGCGTTCGTCGCATTGTGCACCGGGTGTGTAACCTATTACGTTGAGATTGCTCCCTTGCAATTAGTGCCCTTTTTGTCCTCACTTCAATAACGGCGTGATTATGGAGACTTCAGGAGCATTCGCCGCCCCAGCTAACAGCTGTTGTCTCTGGAACTCGCGACGGCAACGACAAAACATGTTTTCTTGTGCCGTTTCACTTTCCTGTCTGCCTCTTGTAATTATTATACTCTTATTTTGTGTGATGATGGAGTCTTGTTTTAGTGGCTCTGTGATTAAGACATTCAGTAGATTTTCCTTGTGCGCGAGTGCGCGTGCGCGAGGAGCCCGTGACTCCGGTTTGTTTTTGTGGAGAAGAAGAGCGTGTTTGCTTTTCACCGTCTCTTTTGTAAGACACAATCCTGGGCAAGAAGAGCCTTGATGTGATTTTAGTGGTTTTATCCTGTGTTTTCCCAGCAGAAGTTAGAGAAAATGGCTGATTAAATCGCACTCGACCTTGACCTCTGACCCTCACAAGAGTTTTCCCCTTATTTTCAGAGATTAGATTTTTTAAGAAGAATGAGAACATTTTCTTTCTCTGCCGCCTCAAACTTTGTCGCATCAGAGCAGAAAGCCAGAAATGCCGTTTGGTTTCGCAGCCGCTTCTTCCCGGACAAAGCTGGATTCTGTCAGACTTTGAAAGAGACATTCTGATGTGATGCTTCAGTTCACTGGAGTCAGATTAGGAATGCGGCGTTTAATGGACAATTGAACACGGAAAACATCGGAACAATGGCGCAGTTCAGCAGCGACAAGACAAGTGAGTGAGTGAGTTTGTCAATATGGCCACGAAGGACCGTATCAAACTGTGCTCTGACACACACACACACACACACACACACACACACACACACAGTGAAGAGAACAAACACGGAGCAGTGGGCAGTCCTAAGCTGTGGTGTCCCAACGAGATGTGGGTGTCAGTGTCTTGCCCAAAGCTTTCTTTCTTTCTTTCTCTTGTTCTTTCTTTCTTCCTTTTCTTTTTCTTCCTTTTCTTTTTCTTCCTTTTCTTCCTTTCTTTTTCTTCCTTTCTATCTTTCTTTTATTCTTTTATTTAATTCCTTTTTTGCTTCCTTTTGTTTTTTCTTTCCTTCCTTTCTTTTTACCTTCTTTTTTTTTTTTGCTCTTTCTTGCTTCTTATCCTTTCTTTCTTTATTTCTTTTTTCCATCCCTCTTTTCTTTTTTAATTCCTTTTTTAATTTCTTGCTTGCTTCCTTTCTTTCTATTTTCTTCCTTCCTCCTTCTCTCTTTTACCTACCCTCCTTCACTCTCACACACACACACACACTCACTTTCTGGATCGAGGGCTTTGATTCAGGGAAGAGCGGCTTCCTGTGATATGGATTACTGTGACGGAGGTTGCTGGCAGATGTTCTGGCCTTCTGCCACAGGGCAGGACTCTTCAGCACAGGGGTTCTGACTCTCTGCTCAGCACAACTGCATCTTCAGGGCCAGAACACAGCTTCAGCACCGCACACACAGCTGCGCAGTCCAATCAGCTCAAGCAGTTCCACCGCAATTCTTTTACTAATTCTTAATTATTTTTCTTTTTTATATATATTCTTCCATCCATCCATGAAAATTCAACTTTTTTCTCTTGCTCCTTGTCAAGCTCTCTTTTTCACAATTCTCTTTTCCTCATTCCTTTGTTCCATCTTTTCTTTTTCTATACCACGTGCGTTTAAAAGGAGCAGCAAGAGAAAATATGAACAGTTAATTTAATTCATATTATTAAGCTAAATTTACAAGTGCTATAACTTTTCCCTTTGAGTCCAACACCAACGACTCTCTTGCAAGATTTTCCAGCCTCTGGAAACTGGACGTGATGAAGCAAAATCGTAATAAAAGTGCTATTGGAAGTGTCGTGCCCTCTAAATGTGGAGTTTAACTGGGACGCTCCGTGCTTTCCTCTACGTTACAGACTCCATTGTTTCAATTCCAGCTTTTTCCGTCTTCCCTGGAGCTTCCAGATCAGTCGGTTGTCCTCCAAAAGCTGTGGTATCAGTGGGACGGGCCGCTCCGCTCCAGTGGGGCAGGGGTAATCCGTCTGGTGAGTTGGGGGAACCCTGGGAAATGTGAAAAGGACACAGATAAGGGCTATTGTTTTCATTCCAATCTCATCTGGGCTGAATTTGTTTCCCTGGCCACGCCGCTCCTTATCAGGGAGGAGGAGAGCGGGCACAAGGAGGCTTCAGCGGCTCTCAAGGCTCCTCCACAACAAAGTCTTGCAGGCCTCTCCAGACCGGCTTCTAACTTTTCCACACTCGCCTCGCCAAATGTCAGACTCTTTTCAGGATGTTTTTATTCCAAATTCCGATTGCGAATGCGCAGAGTAAATGGACTTGAGAGGAGCGGGCCACTTTCCTCATTTGAAGTAGCAGTGATGCTGAAAGAGGAACGAGCGTGGCTGAAGGTTTGTTTGATTTTGGAGGATGAATGGCGGACTTTTGTTTCTTTACATCGGTCGTGTGCTATTAGGACGTTTAAGTGATATTCCGCTCCTAAGTTGTGTTTCCATTGGCGTTTCTACCTTCTACGGAAAAGACAAAGTGCCGCTGGGGAAATTGCGCAAATGATTTCTTCTCGAAACGAATCTAGATTCCATTGAAATGCTTGGGCTTTAGGAGAGCAGTTTGGAACGGATTAAAACAAACAGACGTTCGTCTTGTCAATTGCTTGTTTTCTTTACACCAAAAAAAGCCTGGAAGTTTGTTCTGGTTGTTTTGCGTGTGTGATCCTGGTCCATCGTCCACAAGCCCGGTGCATTCCTCACCTCGCGCAGGTACTGATGTGGGGAGGGACTTTTCAGAGCATTCCAGCTGTGTGTGTGTGTGTGTGGAGGAGTGAGGGAGGGAACAGCCATTCTCAGGGGAGGCAGAGTGGAGCAGAAAGGGAGCTGGCACTGCATTATCTCCAACAGTTGGTACATTCCTTAATGATCAAGTGCTGGAGAAGCATCTGTGCTCTCTCTCTCTCTCTCTCTCTCTCTCTCTCTCTCTCTCTCGCTATATCTATCTCTCTCTCTCTCTCTCTCTCTCTCTCTCTCTCTCTCTCTCTCTCTCTCTCTCTCTCTCTCTCTCTCCCTGTCTCACGCTCTCTTTCTCTCTCCCTCTCGGTTTCTTTCTCTCATCGTCTCATCGTTTTATCTCTTTGTCCTTTTCTCTATCCCCCTCCACCTCTCTCTCTCTCTCTCTCTCTCTCTCTCTCTCTCTCTCTCTCTCTCTCACCCTGTCTGTCTCTATCTCTCTTTGCCCCCTCTTTTTTCCTTTGTCTTCTTCTCTTCCTCTCTTGTTCTTTCTCTTCTACACTTGCTGTCTATCTCTTGTTCTCTAACTTTTTCTTTTTCTCTCTGTCTTCTCCCATTCTTTCTCTTGTATTCTGTCCCTCTCTCTTACTTTGTCTCTTCCACTCTTGTTGTATGTCTCCATCTCTCTCTCTAACACCCCCGCCCTCTCGTCGTGTCTGTGTGTTTGTTGAGGAGGATTATGGGAAAAGTCTTTCCTTAAACCTTTTATTCTTTCAGGATAGTTCCACCACAGTTATGTGCCATTCTGTTAGTTTTTACTTGTGTGTGTGTGTGTGTGTGTGTGTGTGTGTGTGTGTGTGTGTTTGCACGCATGCCCATTTATCATATTTTCACTCTAATAATTTGTGTTAGACGTTACACAACAAAGTCACTGGAAAACGAAACAATCATAACATTCAGTTTCAATTGCGATGATTAATGCGCATTATTAATGATACGCCGACAACTACGGAAAACGAATAACGAGTTGAGATGAAGATTCCATTTCTGAGCGTGATGTCACTCCAGTGGAATGTTTCTATGTTCTGGAGAAGCTCAAGATTTGACCAACAATGTGCGCCGACACGAAGCAGAACACTCTATGTCACTCACAGCTCGTCGCTGCTCGGCCTTTTGTTTTTCGAGAGCGTTCACAAATCAGCCATTGTGCGCAGAAGTGGCGTAACTCTGACTTGTGAGAACCTTCTGGGATATTTCCGTTTAGCCTTTCACGGAACAACTAAACTCTGCTCGTCTTCTCCACCAGGTCTCTAGATGTTGTTCATCCCATCATCTGACCTTCTGAGTCAAAGCACGATAATATTAAACCAGAATTGGATGTAAAATGCATCTACGTTAATATTTCTTATGCAAAAATCCAAGTGCTTAACTGTATATCTTTAATTTTCTCCTTTTCTTTTTTGTCCTATTCTTTACTCGTCTTCTCCACCAGGCCTCTAGATGTTCTTCATCCCATCATCCCAATACTTTTTTTTATCAATTGGATGTAAAACACCTCTACATTTATTAATCGTATGCAAAAATCCAAATCCTTAACTCTTCTCCACCAGGCCTCTAGATGTTCTTCATCCCATCATCAGACCTTCTGAGTCAAAGCACGATAATATTAAACCAGAATTGGATGTAAAACACCTCTACATCCATATTTCGTATCCAAAATCATTAACTGTATCCCACTGAAATTTTCAAAAACAAAATTCCTGGTATTCGAGGGCCTCCTGGGTAATTCCTCATCTCTCCATCCACATGCGGGGTATCTGCGGGTCCTGTGTGGGCCTGAGTGTGTTTGTGTGATGGGAACAGTCTGACCCAGGCTACGAGCTTTAAGCTCCGGCTGGTGAGCAGCATGTTCTTTATCAATGACCTCCGGGCCGCGGTTCTTCAGATTCCAGCCATTCCTTCTCCTGATTCATTGTCTGCCAGACAAATGTTAATTGTTTTCATCATTGCCGGCTGTTGCGGGGCCAGTGGAGCGCTCCCATCAAACCTTCTCCTTAATGCCGGCCATTGTGCAACACCTCATCCTTATCACCTTCCAGCTTCACTGCTCGACCTTCAGAGATTCCGGGCCCACTTTATCTCTAGAGAATATGTATTATGTGTTCAACGTGCTTCTGGTTTACTGGCTGGATGGAGATTTTAAACTGTGTTTGGAATTTTGTTACGAACAGTTTGCTTCAAATCACTGTTGGTTTGGAATTATTGGAAACTTTGGGAAAAATTATAGAATTTTGGATTTATTCTGGAGATGTTGAGTTTTGAAGGCCATGGGACAAATGGTAAAGAAGCATTGTTTACTCAAACCTTTAATTGGTTTGTTTCCTGTTTTGTACTGGAACTTTTCATTATTTTCTTCCAAAGATCTGCTCAAGGTTCTTGGGCTTCCCCTAAGTTTTTTGATCAGTTTGGTTATGACTCAAAAATGACATTTTTTTTCCTATTTTCATTTCAGAATCCTCCTGCATGGAGAAGCTCCTCTCTAAAGACTGGAAGGAGAAGATGGAACGGCTCAACACCAGCGAGCTTCTGGGTGAAATTAAAGGTAAGCTTGAATTCCCAATGAAACCAGAGATGATGCATCTCCGAATCAGTTATTCCACCGTTTAGTGAGCTCCAACGATGCTTTGCTGAGATGTTTCCAGCCCAGGCGTTGTTGAGGTGCACATCAGGCTTTTTTTCCTTCTCCGGCGCACGAGCAGGTCTTTGCACGGACTGTTACAGAGACGTGTTTACTTGGTAGGAGACGTCTCCCAGATAACACGCCAGCTCTGCCCGACTCCAGTCGCACACTCCTCCCTCACTTTTTCTCTTTCTTTCTCACATTCTGGACTTTGTTTCCCCTCCTATTAACAGCAATCCAGTCTTTATCTGCAGAGCTCGGAGTGTTTGTTTGATGGCAAGGGTTCAATTAGCATTAGCATTAGCATTCACTGGCGCATGCGAACGGGTGTGGTCGGAAGATCACGCTATTGCAGCAGTATGGAGAAGACGTTTAGGAGACCGCATTTTTATATATTATATTATATATATATATTATTATTATATTATATTATATATATATTATAATATTTCAGTTTGGCGTCTTATAATCCGGTACGATTTGTGAGAACAGAATTCAAAACAGATTAGGTAGTGTAATAATGGTGTGCCTGATAAACCATTATTACATTAAAAGCCTTATCATCCAAAAAACAGGGTAATAGTTGCTTTTTTTTAATGTATGCTTACTCAACGTTTTGGGAGACCGTATTTTTTCCGAATGTAAGACGCATTTAAAATTCTAAAAATTATTTCAGTTTGGCGTCTAATAATCTGATGGTGAAAACCGATTAGGAAGTGTATTAATAGTGCTTTTGATCATCCAGGAACATGTATGGTCCAAAAAGCACAATAAATGTTGTTTTTGTTATATACGCTTACATAACATTTTAGGAAACAGTTTTTCCGAATATAAGGCGCACCTAAAATAAAAAAAAAAAGTTTCAATTTGCCGTTTTATAATCTTATGTAGGATTAATGATGCGCCTGAAAATCCAGGCTGTATCGTTTAAAAAAAAAAAAACCAGTAATGGTTGCTTCTCTATTCTTTTTACATACGCTTACTTAACGTTTCCATTTCCACTCTTTAGCAAACTCTGAATAACATTTGTCCTTGGTTTTAATTATTGCCTTCGATTTGCTCTATGGGCGACGAAGAATCGCAAGAACGGAATAACGCCGGCCCGCGCATTCATCAGCGCTAACCCCAGCGAACCCCCAAATGTAAATCCCATCTCAGTCAACCAGCTTATTGTACCTGCCCTCGTTACGCGGCGAGGGAAGAATTCGCCTTTTGAAAGGAGGTGTTTTTAAATGGCGGGGTCTTTTTCTGCGGCGTTGGGTGAGGTCATGAGGTATGAACAGGTAGAAGGCGTGGATAATACCCCACCGGCGTGTGTTCCAGCGAGGCTGCGGGCGGCTGGAGAGAAACAGACAGAATTACTTTTCATATCATACCGCCAGCCTAAGGTTTCTAATTAGCCTGCCATTTCATATGACTGTAGACATTTCAAAGGCCTCCTTTGTGCTCCCCCTTACAAAATGTCTCTCTCTGTGTTTGAAGTCGGCCTGATGTAAATACGGGCAATTAAAAAGGAAGCTCAGGGTTGGAGACACGCAAGGTCTGCTTAATTAATACACAAACAAAGGCACCAAGCGGCAGGAGATAAAACACACACAACTTATGATTAAGATCTGAAGTGTAAATCAGAGAGCGCATTAATAGTCGGGTTAAAAAATCAATACAAAGGCCACGCACGCCGCTCGCTTGGAATTAATGGAGCGCCGCGCCGGATAAAAGATGACACGGCGATGAAAAGGAAGCCGTTGTGTGTTTGGCCTTGCCGTTCCTGCTCTCGTGGTTGAACCGATGGCATTGTGCGTTTTACCCCACGGCTCTTTGTGCCATTGTCAGCCCTCGACAAAACCCCGCGTTTTGATCTTTGTTCGCTAACGAAATTGGGTGGGAAATTGCTGCCCCCGCTGAACTGCATTCACGGGAAAGTTTCCTCTCCGCGGCTATTACAGGATTTTCACCTTGTGGAGCCGTCGCGACTCTAAGAGTTACGTAGGTGAAGCCAGCGACTTCAAAACAATAAAAAAATAACACACACACACGTCATGCCAGTCCGGACATTCGTTCCATTGTGCCGGCGAGGGGAAATAGTGTGTTGTTAGCTTAGCATAGTTAGCCTAGCGTGTTTTCGGATTCCTGTCATTCCTTGTTTGCGCAACTCTGAGGGAAATTGAAGTGTTTGCGTCATTTTGAGATGCAAAAAAATTGTCGTGGTCACTGACTGTCTAGTAAGATTTCTTTATAAAGCCTGTGTGGACATCTACTGTAGCCTATTTCAGACAAACTGCTCCTCTTTTTGTAAGTCGCTTTGGATAAAAGCCTCCACACAATGACTGTAAAGCAAAGTAAAGATCGCCTTCCAGTGTTTGTGTTCGAACCTGAGCTCGGCTGTCAATCGCAGGAAACGGTGAAAAGAGAGATGAGATCTGCAAATCAAAACCACAAAGCAGGAGAAGCTGGATGTCTGGAGGACGTCCAAACCGCAGCAGCGCGAGAAACCCATCAGATAGGAGACATTTGTGCACCACGGCTGGTTTAGGTCAAAGCTGCTAGTCGAGTTTTTCCTCCAGTTGTGTTCAACCTTGGCGCTCATTGCTGCTTCCGGAATCTTCTAAATGTGATTTCAACGCGTGTTCTGTCGCTGAGAGATTTGTGTAGCCGTGTTTGTTTGTTTGTTTGTAGTTTTATTAGTTTGTTTTTTTCTCTTGTCAGTCAAGCCCTTGGGTTGGAAAGTGATGCAGATTTGGTGAACCATTGAATGCGGAATCTAAGAACAGGGAAAATGTAGAATATAAAAACTAGAGAAGAAAGTGTATGAAATCAGATTAGTGCCAAAAATAGCAAACGTAAATTTCTAAGAAACGAACAAAAATGCTTCACATTTAGATTTGCTTTTTAATTTTTCGCTTTCATTTACGTTTGTTTTTGAATTATTTTGCTTGCAATCTTCACATTTTCGTTTGAGACTTTTTTTTTTACTACTGCCCATAATACATGTGTAAATGATACATTTATTATAAAAAGTTTTAAAATATTATTCTTTAAATTATTCTTTTAATTTTTGTTTTGTTGTGTACCTTTGTGATCTTTTTTTTATTTTTTATCACAAAAAATTTATTTTGGTCTTTAAACTCATGAGAGAATGTTCTATAACTTTTACACATTTTTTCTGGCGGAGAACAAAAAGCCCATCTTCACCATCCCAGCATCTGAAATCTTCCTCATTTCCCTCATCCACCAGCTCTGCATCCCTCTCTCTCTCTCTCTCTCTCTCTCTCTCTCTCTGTCACTCTCTCTCTCCCTCCTCTCTCTCTGTCTCTCTCTCTCTCTCTCCCTCCTCTCTCTCTCTCTCTCTCTCTCTCTCTCTCTCTCTCTCTCTCTCTCTCTCAAGCCTCAATAGTCAAACTGTTTGCCCTTATGTACTCAAGTGAAATATGAGCCACTGTAAATTATTATTCTTTGGGCCACATTTGCAAGATGAATGGCGGAGAGCTGTGCTCCGTTTCTCTCCTAATGAATTGAGGAATTTAGCTTGTGGCGTTTGGCTGGAGAAAGGCGCACCTTGTTTGCTGCCTGTCCTCACATGGTGTTACTGAAAGTGCCTGTGAACAGCCGTGTGTGAAGAAGACAGCGGCCCGACACACACACACACACACACACACATACACTGCTTCACACATTCTCTCTCTTTAGGACAGTAACGCACAGTCACATTCACACTGCCTCAGGAACACACAGACTCACTAAACGCACACACACACACACACACACACACTTACACACACACACTCACTAATACACATAAACATGTACACACACAGACATTGTCACTCACACATTTACATTTATCATATAACCTAACCTCACACATATTCTTTAAAACACACACTTACTAATACACACAGACACTCACTAATACACACACACACACACACACACACACACACACACACACACACACTAATAGTGGCACACACACAGGCAAAAGTCACTCAGACATTTTCTTCAACACACACACCCAGACACTATTTTACACACACATTCTCATATCACTCTCTCACTCTCACACACACACACGTACGCAAACAAATATTAACACAATGACTCACATAAACAGTCACCCCCCCCCACAGACACACACGCACATGCACACAATCACAAAAGAACTTTTACAAACACACACACACACACACAAACTTTCACCTACACACACACTTTAATGTGCACACTAACAAAATGTTTCTCTCTCTCTCCTACACACACACCTTTCATCCTTTCTCTGAACACTAAACCACAGGGCGCGACTAAACTTTCCTGTCTGGCAAATATTTTCCATTTCTTACACAGATTCACAATGCTCGCCACTGTCGCTTGCTCCCGCTGTAATCCTGAAAACCAGTAGCACAATTATTCCGAAATGAGAGCGCTTGAATGCGTTTAAAGCGGAGTGTGTTCCTGCGTTGAGAGAGCTGATGTTTATGGGCGAGTGTGTCGGGGAGCTAATGTCCCGCTCAAGGCCGTGTAATGCTGCTTAAGAGCTGGCGGACGCTTGACTGTGTGTCTCTGACTTCACTGGAGACCCCAGCCTCTTTCCAATTTCCCATAATCCTCTGGGTCCCAAGGGGATGGGCATAGATATACTAATGGAATCTTTGTAACAAATCGAGAGAACAAGGCCTCATCTTTATACAGTGTGTGTGTGTGTGTGTGTGTACAGGCATTTTGGACAAAGTGGGTCCCCGAGTAGTAGGTTTATATGTTAAAGTGGACACTTGTGGGGACATTTGGCTTGTGTGTGTGTGTATACAGGGAATTTGGATATAGTGGGTCCCAAAGTGGTAGGTTTATACGTTAAGGTGGACACTTGTGGGGACATTTTACTTGTGCGTGTGTGTGTACAGGCATTTTGGACAAAGTGGGTCCCCGAGTGGTAAGTTTATACGTTAAGGTGTACACTTGTGGGGACATTTGACTTGTGCGTGTGTGTGGGTGTGCAGGTATTTTGGACAAAGTGGGTCCCCGAGTGGTAGGTTTACATGTTAAAGTGGTCACTTGTGGGGACATTTGTCTTGTGTGTGTGTGTGTGTGTGTGTGTGTGTGTGTGTGTGTGTGTGTGTGTATGTGTGTACATGCATTTTGGACAAAGTAGGGTTCTATGTTAAAGTGGATCCTTGTGGGGGCATATGACTTGTGTGTGCTTAAACCATCTATTGTCCTCTTACGTTTACTAATCTATTTCCTGAGCTTGGAAATAGTAGCAACACACAAACAGTGAGCAAACTGAAAATCTGTAAGTGAAGACAAAGTGAAACTGACGAAAAACACCAAAACAAAAAAAAAAAACGAAATTGGAATGTTTTAAACAAATCCGGTACTTTCAATGTTAATTACTTGACCCACCTCCACCACCACACATACTTTGAAAACGTCAAGGCAACAACCTGCATAAAGACGTCTAAAAGTGTATGAAAGACGATTTCATTCCTCACAATTTCTGTCTTGACCTTGCGACGGATGTTTTTTTTTTTAATCTTTTTTTCCATTTGTTAGAGATTTGTTGAAAAGCACCCCAGGTCTTCCTCTGGTGTGTGTGTGTGTGTGTGTTCTGTCAGGTTGAGCTGTTATCTTGGAAACACTCTTTAATGAAGAGGTTCCTTTGCAGCAGAGGATCCTGGGAGAAGTGCCGGGCTCTTGCATTATCTTAATTACACTTGTGAGCATCGCTGCTGTCGTCATTAGATTATTAGTCAACATTAAAGTGCCCCATGAACGTCAAGAACATGAAGTGTGTGTCTGTTTAAGAGCCACTCTGTTGACTTTGGTGTCAATCAAGTGTTTTTAAGAATATGAGCGGAAAAGAATCTCACTTTGAAATGATTTATAATGAGGCATTAACATGTAATAGAATCTTTATGTTTGTTTTTGTTATTGTAAACAATCACATATATACAGTGTGTGTGGGGGGGGGTAATGTATGAACGGTTTATTCTTACATTTTTGGATGGATGGATGGATGGATGGAGAAAGAGAGAGGAATGGATAGCATAGATAGATAGATAGATAGATAGATAGATAGATAGATAGATAGATAGATAGATAGATAGATAGATAGATAGATAGATAGATAGATAGATAGATAGATAGATAGATATGATTATTTAAATTAAATTAAATTAAGATTTTTTGAATAATACTGTATACTGTAGAGCAATATTTACTGTTTAGTTTGTGTAGGTGCATTTTCACATCTCAATATTTTTTCTCAACTTTATTCAAAACTTTATAAACATTTACATTTGCTTCATTTTAATAAAAAGTAGCTTCTATATTGAACAAAATTGTTGAATTTAAACAATAAAATTTGGAATTGTTATACATTTGCTACCTCTCTCTGTTTGAGGAAACAAGGGACATTTTTTCTGATTCCAATGATTTATTGTGATCATTTTTATTATATACAGCCTGTAATACATCAGTCATTCCAAGAACGCCAGCTATGTGTCGTCTGCATCCGCACTCGGTTTGGAGACAATCGCTGTATTTATTCTGTATTCTTAATGCTTGCAGCATATGAAAGAAGCCAAGGGAAAAAAAACGACTGATGGAGAAAAAAAAAGACAAAATAATTCC
>CM051504.1:15888559-15979391 GCA_028031935.1 Paedocypris micromegethes
GGGGGGGGGGGGGGGGCAGTCATTCAAACGTGGTCATAATGGTTCAGCTGTCCTGACCAAAGGAAGAGCCTCTTTCCCTTATTCTCTCCACTTTTCTTTCTTCCCTTCTTTTTGCCTGGATCTTTTATCTTTTATCCCGTATTCACTCGGGACAAGCCCTCTCTTCCTTGTGCTGGAACCTAAATTAGGGGCTGCTTGATTAGAGGGTGGGCTCGAATGGGAGGGTGGAATTGATGCTGGACGGGACAAATCGCACCCCTACGACGTGTCTTTTATCCGATGGCCCCTCGTTCTGACAGCTTCCCCACTCACTTATTCACCGCGGTCACAGTTGTTACTGGGGTAATCGATGAGTGCATTGTGGGAATCCGACTTGGTTTGCGACTGATGGAATTAGCCATTTTTCATTGTTATTTTTCTGATCCCATCCAAACATAACGAACAGAGTTCCTGCTTATCGGATATGCTTGTTCATTATTCTTCCCCTTCGTTTGCCAAGGATGCTAAGTGGAAGCGTATGTCCTCTTGGATGAATTGGACAAACGTAACCTGCAGTCATTATTTAGCATCTCCTGGCCGGAACGACAATGCGAGGAGACACCTTTACAAGAGCTGCCAGACTCTGCTCCACCGCTGTTTTCTTTGTTCGGGCTCCGCAGAAAGATGCACGCTGAGCTCTCCTGCCAATAAAACTTTTATCCGCTTTTAAAAAGTATCTATAATTCAACGCAGGACGAATGGGATTCTCGAAACCCAAACACGGCTACCAAAATAAACACAGGTTGGTCGACTAAATAAATGACTTTTATTTTAGAAAAGTATGCCGTACTCCCTCAATCAGTTAATGCAAATCTAAATACACCTAACTACCGTAATTTCCGGACTATAACATGCACCGGATAAGGAGCACCATTAATAAGCAAGAATTTCCCATTTTTTCCTGCATTTATATTACACCGTTAAGTGCACGATTTATTTTAAAATACCTCATATTCGGGAATACTACAGAGCAATGAATTTCTGTGTATCCCGTTCATTGTTAATAATACGGACTAAATCAATGGCAGAACTACAGTGTGGTGAGGGAAAACAAGAGGGAAGCGGTGGGACATTTGGGTTGGGGTGGGACGGCACTGGACAATTGAGCCCCGAGTTGGAACAATGGGGTCTCTGTTAGTATGCTGTTGGTGTTTGTGCAGGCTCCGTGGACACAGACCCCATCCTGGGCCCTCGGAAAAGCATGGCTACTGTAATTTGCCTTTTCGTTTAAGTTACGGTTTCTGCATGTAGAGCACTGAAACAAAATAAATGTGGCTTCACCTTGCCAAAATATGATATTGGAGGTGGATCATGACGGAAGTGTTGAGTGGCAGCAGAGAGAGCGGCGGATTGTGCGAGGGAAAAGTGTGATTGAGTTGGAGGGTCGTCAGAAGAGCTTCTGAGTGGGCAGGATCGAATCCAGATGTTTGCCCCTTAGTAAGTTGCAAGTCCTGTCCTCCCCCAGAGGCCCATGGGAGTCTCTGTTGGGAGGAGGAAGTTAAGCTATTTGACATCCAACAGCCCTTCTGACTTTGTGGAGTGGCTCTCAATCTGGCCACTGAATGAGGCATTGGCATTTGCCCACCCTAACCCACCTAACATCTCTCTCTGTCTGTCTTGCTCTTTTTAATCTCCGTCTCCCTCTGATTCCTGTTCCGACAGCAGTCGACTCTAAATTTGGTTCTTTATGGCTCAAGGCAGAGGTTAATAAAATCTACAGCAAAAGTTAAAATTTCACAGATAAGCCATTCACAACAACTGCATTTAGCTGAAGAAAGACGCCAATTCAGAGCTGCAAAATCCACACGCAGTAGCAGTGAATAGGCGCCTTTTAGGTGAGCGAGAGGATAAATGGAGAATCATAGTCCTTCTTCATCACACAGCAGCACGGCACCTTGGCTAGTAAATTGCTCGAAGTGGATGCCGGAGGTTGACAGGCCCTATTAAGACGAACGGCTTTCCTCATCGGAGAGATAAAATAAATCAGGTGTTTAGTCAAATTAAAATAGTTGAACTGGAGCAGGCCCCTGGGAGAACTCAAGACAGATGTGTCCAAAGGAACACAGGAAGACACCCAGGAAAGACTTTTACACCGCGCTGGATCAAAGCCAGATCAGTCGTACTGCTTGTTGGTTAATCCCGTGAGGAAAAGAGAGCGGAGGAAATGCTCAGCACAATATTACAAGCATCAATGGATGCTGGGAAAGACGGAGGGAGAGTCAGGAGATGCTGATTAGTTAAAGGTACAGTTCAGCCTTCTGGCAGAACCCACTCACAATATTGGATGTGATTGTTTGTTGGTTAGATGTTGAGTGAGGGTGAGTCTGTAATGGTTCGGGACCGTGTTTGTAAGGAATGTCTACTTTGAGGTGTTTTCTGCTATTCCTTTAATAAGTATTGTGAGAAAACATCACAAGGCAGAACTCTGGTGTGTTGAACTCACACTTGTCCTGTTTTGTCTGTCGCCAATCTGCCACCTTCACTTGTCTTGACAGCTTCTCTGGTTAAATGAGAACAACTCCTTTCCAAAAAACTGTGATCAAGTGGAAAGACCAAGCGAGGAGTTTGCAACCTTGACACTTTTAACAAAGCCTTTCTTATGTCGTGACATGGCTGTAGGGATGGTACCATTCCTATGATACCAGTGATACCAGTTTCCTCTTTTACTGGGTTGCGTGGTCTTTGGGAATTGTCTTGACTGAATTTAATTGCTTTTGAATGTTTGACATACACTCTCAAATAACGCTCTGATTGTGGAAGCATCTCAAGGCTAAGAACTGCATCAATTTGCAATGTTTTTTTTTCCCTCTCAATTTACATTTGGTTTCTAAGGGGTTTTATTACCAAGAACAATTGGTTAGAAACACCATTACCAGAGTGGTGTCGCTTTTGCACATTTCCGTGGCTGACGTCTTGCTTTTTTCCACAGGAACCCCTGAAAGTCTTGCAGAGAAGGAACGGCAGCTTTCCACCATGATAACACAGCTCATCAGCCTCCGAGAGCAGCTCCTGGCGGCCCACGATGAGCAGAAGAAACTGGCAGCTTCACAGATGGAGAAACAACGTCAGCAAATGGAGCTTGCCCGTCAACAGCAAGAGCAGGTCAGACCTTCTTCCAACTTTAGTGAATCTCTACTTTATTTGTCAGAAGACAGTACAAAACTTGTGCGTACTTATGATTGGCCACTCCGAATGTCAACTAAGCCAACCTCGAGCGTCCCAATGAGTCTCAATGCTGCAAAACTATCTTGAAATGAAACCATACTTCTACTTCTTGTAAGAGAAACTAGTACGGTGTAGAGTGCCTACGTGTAGTACGCGTAGTGTCTACAATACTCTACAAAAATTTGGTAGAATCTTGAAGCGTTTGAAAGATCTTCCAAATCCTGCGTCGCATTCAAAGCCAAACGCAAAAATCCTGCTCGACTCTTGACAAGTTTAATTAATAAATCTTGAAACGTGAATCTTAGAGAAAAATATGCATCCTTAACCAGGTGCGTTCTTAAGGGGGAGGCATCTATACTATATACTCGGGTTTAAACAGACACTTGTCATGTTTAGATTGCAATTAGTTTCACTTAACTTATGGTCAAGTGATTTGTACTTGTGAATCAAATTCAGCAGTAATACGAATGGCTGCAATTATTGCTTTCTGAAAGATGCTAGCAGGTTGGATACGTTCTCTCTCCAACACGACGCTAGATCAAGCCAATGAGGCGTACTGAGAGCATCAGCAGATAAGCACAGCTCATGAGCTCCGTTAATGTCGCCAAAGAATTCATCCGCGTCTACTGTTTTTATAGCCAAACCGTATAATTGCCATCAATTTATTATGCAGATGAATAGATGCATATTAATGCCGTCGGCGCTAACCTGAATCAAAAGCGCGCAAGTTGGAATTTGTCCAATTAAGGTTGACGGCATCAACTTGGCTTTAATTTCCAACTTTATGTGGATTGTATCTGCATTGTATGCTTAGCCGAGTTTGGCTTATTGCGGGTATTTGCTGTTTGTGCAAGAGCGTGGATCCCTTTCCCTTAATGACAGGCGGAATGGAGAGACCCCGAGAGAGGGGGGCTGAAGTTAGGATGTCATTTAGCCATCCAGACACGACACAGTAATTAACTGTTGACACTAGTGAAGAAGCCAGCGCAAATTAATCCTGACACATTTGCAGACGGGTGAAATCTTACAGTGAACACTTTGTAATTATATTTGAAAATGAAATTTAAATGACACTTAAACCTAGGCTGTCAGGCTCGCTGAGGGGGAACGTGGGAGTCTGAAGGGGCCGGGAGAGATGAAGAGAGGGTGGGACGGCCTGAGACCACTCTTGGGCAGACTCCTTCACTCTTTAGGTTGCTTAAACATGCCAGTCTTTCACCTGAAGGCCCATTATTCCGACCAGGCGAGTTGGGTGTTATACTCCGGCTCTAATATTAGCAGCTCACTGATTACCGTCATTACTGTCAATTGGTGGATGGGAGATGTTATCCGCAAGCTCTGATTGCATACATTATTCGTCCGTATAAATACACGGGACAATGAGTCCAATTGCTCTTACTATGCCAACGTATATCCTTCTGTCTCTTGCTTTCTTAGATCGCCAGACAACAGCAGCAACTTCTGCAGCAACAGCACAAAATCAACCTTCTCCAACAGCAGATCCAGGTCGGTGTCTGACTTTCACACTTTCCCCATCGTGCCGTTCCGTCAAAGACTGTTATTTTGTTATTACAAGTGTCATCATTTGTGCCGCAACTGTCACCGAGAAGGATAATTGGCCAATGGTAAAATAGAAGGGTCTATAGGAATAATTATCACCGCCTAATTAATGTAAAATGGCAGATGTAGGGGAAACTAGCGCAAAGTGTCTTGCACGTTAGGAAAAAGAGCCGTAAGTGTTTGAGTCGGCGATAAACACCTCAGAAATTACCTGAGTCGTGGCGGCGAGCTTGGAAAATGGCACCCGCGGTACTGTTTGCCACCCATTGTCCGATGTTATAAAAATCACTTCTCGTTTGCTTTAACGTCGACTCCGTTTTGGGCGCTTCGGCAAACAGCGAGTCGACGCACAAATTGTAGAAACCAATCCTTTTACAAATATTTGCCGCTTGCTGTAAGTCACTTTGAGTGATCTTTAGAAACTCTCTTTAAGTGCGCGACAGAATAGGCTGCTTGGAAGTTTGCTCTTTGCTTAAAAATAATTGAATTGGATTATTTGCAAAATACACACTGTGGTCGCCCAAATAGGTTTTCTTGCCACAAAGTGGATTGCGAGCCCCCTCATCAAGCAGTTATGTCAAATGAAAAAATGGAACTGGGAAGAAGGGGGAGAAAGCGTTCAAAATCACCATAAATATGTGTCGGGTAAACTGGTGGAAGGAAGGATGCATCAGAAAAGCTAGTGTGTTAGTGGTGGTGTGTGGAAGGCTGGCGGACCACCCAGTGGAAGATGACCCATGCCAATGGTCAAGGCCCTTTTACGCCACACCCGCATAAAAGCCAAGGGCACAACAATCGTCTGTGCCAGGAAGACTCCTTTCTCCAACGTATTGCTCGGAGACAGGTACAACCATCCCTGTTCCTTCATTCTTCCAGGCAGCACATCATAATGTCAGCTGGCCTTCTCTCGCATTCCTTCCTTTACCTCATAGTCCTCACTTTTCACTCTCTATTTCACGTTTCCTATCTTCCTCTACGCTTTACCTGCACTTCAAAGGCACCGAGCTTCTCGGAAAAGAATCCAAGCCTGGTTTCTACTCACTCTACCTATCATCGTGAGGTTAACCGTCAGTCTTTCTTTCTCTCGGTGCACTTAGATGTGTCAGGTAAAAACAAACCTCTGTCTTATTTACACAGCCCCAAGCGGAAGAGATTTATAGCTGTGCAGTTAAATCTCTTTCAAGTGCGCTCCTAAAAGAAAAGTCTCCCGCGGTGGACCGTCCCACAGAAGAAGCCACCGTGCTACTGCTGCACCGTCTGCCCCACGTAGTGCATATAAAAAGTGGCACACTAATGAGTGGACGGGCACACCTCACACCTCAGCCACTAGCAGTTGGGCAAGAGTAGGGCGGAGCGATAATTAGCAATCAACCAATGATAATTGTCAATGTTTTAGATTCATTATAGATCAATATATATTTTTTTAATTCTGTCATCTGTGCTGATCAGTGTCGGGAGTAACACGTTACAAAAGTAATATATTACTATAATATATTAGGTTTTGCTGTTAATAATGTGTAACGTGTTACTAATTGGAATTACTAATTGGAGTTACTAATAAATTACTCGATACAACAAGTGACGCTTGCGTTACATCAAACTTTTCACCCTCAGTCTAGACAATAAATCAAAATTATTATATTTCCTGTTCATTCCTGTTAAATATTTTCCTTCTTGTTTTTCCCGTAACTGCGGCTGCACACTGCACTCATTTTAGGATGGTAATTTCTACTCCTGTAGTTATTTTGGTGAAAGTAACGTAAAGGTAATACAGAAGTAATGTAACATTACAATACAGTGATATTGTATATAATGTATAATATAACTCATTACTTTTTAACAGTAATAAGTAATGTGTAATGCATTACAATTTCGAAGTAACTTGCACAACACTGTTGATAATTATCCTAAATGTTTTGAACCATTATAAAAAATAGCAATTTTTTCAATTCAATTATTTTATGATTTCTTGATTTGTATGTTTTTAAAATAATATAAAAACATTTTTAAGTATGTTTTTTTTTGACGTATTGATTTTTATAATCAATTGATTAATCTAATCATGCTCAGCCGTGAGCAAGAAATGAATTTCTTCTATACGTAGATGGAGCTAGTGCTTGCAACACCAGGGTAGTGGGTTCGATCCCCAGGTAAAGCATGATACATTTTTAATGCAACATTGTTATTGAATTCTTTAATTCGATAATTTTTCTCGTTAAATAATAATATAGTTAATATAGTCAATGTACAGCACTGAAATTACTACACAGCAGAAGATATCAAGGTGTTGTACAGCGTTTGTTTCTCTTGTTTCATTAGATACGTTTCTGCCAAAAAAGAAGTGCACTTAATATACAACAGCTTTGAGTTAATTAGTTCTCCTCGCCGCTCATGTCAAGACGTAAAGTTGAGTGGTAAAACAGCACGGATTGGGTTTCCTGCTGTTAGCGGGGAGCGTGTTCATAGTTTAAGGAGCCAGCCACCCCATCAAAGCTCCAGTGTTGTGGCTCACAGGGGAAGTGCTGCTTTTTTATTGATGATGTAACTGATCACGTTACCGGGTTCTGTAAACTGACCTGAACCGGGTCCAAATAAAACCGCCAGATCTGTCAGCAAACACAGCGCCGCTTTTGCAAAGCAGTTGTTTTTCTTTCCCCGGCAGTTCGATAAAGGGACTTTTAAATTGCCTTCGTCCCGTACGTGGTAGAAAAGAAGCTCAGCCGTGTGTGAGATTGACTCTTTGTCTTTTATGGAATTACAATGTCACTTGTTTTCGAGATAACAGATGTTTAGATCAAGCGTTGGGAGGCTTATCAGGACTTCAGGCCTGAGGTTTTACTCTTTATTTATTTCTTTTATCCGAAGCCTCTTGTTGAGAAATTTCATACGGCAACTAATTCCGTCCAGGGAGCGGATTACTGCGATTCAAGCGCAAACTTAAAGCAGCATCAGGGATTGAAGGAGAGGCTTACGAACAATTAAATACCAATGCTGAAGCAAATCTTGTTCGGCAAACTTGGTCCGTGTTTCTCATGTTAGACAAGTAAAGCTGAGCAAAGAAGAGCATGAAAAAGACCAACACAAGCCAGTTTACAATCGCTTTAATCTGTCAGATTTGTCTTGGGCTTAGTGTGTGTGCGTACTAAGAAATAATTATATAATTCATTCATCCATTCATCTTCTGCCGCTTAGTGTTTCTATAACTAAACGCATATATGTATGTTTTTTTATACACATTTTTATTGAGTTATTCAAACTTACATTTCTGTCATTTAGGTTATTTATCATTAGTATTACGCTTATATTTTTTTTACATTTTCTGCAATGTTATCATAATTAGTGTTTGTAATTTTTTTCTAGTAAGTATAACATTGCTATCGAATGTTTGTGTTTGTTTTTTTTTTTCAAGTAAATATATGATTAAATAACACACGCACACACGCACGCACACACACACACACGCGCGCACACACACCTGCAAGCACACGCGCACACACACATCGTTTATGAAGGCCATGTTAATTTACTAAATAATGTGCGGTAATTTTTTACAGTAATTCATTTATTATTAATTAAAATTATTATTTAAAACAAACTTGTTACTCAAATATTTGTCACATCAACAAATCACTCTTTATTATTGTTATTAGTCTTTATTACTGTTTTGAATGAATGAATGAATAATCATTAGTCTTATTAGTCTTTATTAGTCCCACAGTTGGGAAATAAGTAAGTCAATTATAGTCATTGTTGCTAAAATAAAGTTCTAAAAAGTCTATATACTTTTATAATAAAGTGGAATAAACTGCGGCCTGACTTTGCGGGCTGTTTTTGGTGGACCCCCGGTCTGGACTGGGGAGGGTCTGGCTGGTCTCCAGGCATTCCAGCACGCTGGGGCTGGTACGACGTGAGCTGAGGTGATGGAGACTCATCTTATTGTACACACACACACACACAAACATCAACAGAAAGAGTAATTCTCTCAAAGGTCAGGCTGAACTTTAGATAGCGAGGCTACAGCGTGTTTGAGGAATTATTCCCTTTGAGATTTGACGAATCCCATTATGATGCTCATACGCCGACTTCCATGTCACGGCAAACAAGCGCTTATTAACTCCGCTCTCACTCTCGCCCATCAGCTCGGCGAGCAGATCCGGATTGTTTGTCCAAGAAGGCCTATTGTTTTTCTGACCGCGGCTTCCTGTGTTTTAGAGGAGGTCGCTGCTTCAAACACTCTGTCATTGTGCAGGCCTGTTTCTACTTATCTAGCCCCAGGGCTTCGCTTCCTCTCGCTCCTCCACGTGGCGGTCTTCCGCTGCACCCCCCTCCTCCCGCTCCTCCTCTCCCTCTTCTTCCTCCTGCCAGCACCGGCTGGGTCTCACAGATCCATCTCTCACCCTCTTCTGGCAAGCAGCTCCTCTCTTCTTCTTTTTTTTTTCACACTCACTTATTCTTCTCTTTTTTTCTGGGAGTATTACGACACACATTTTTGTGAGTTTTGGCTTCGGGATTTCTGCTGGATGGGGATGTTGCTTTAGATACTGTAGAAGCATCTGTTTTTTTATTTTAATTAATATTTAATATATAATACAGTATATATATTTTTATCTATATTGTTTTCAAAGAATTAAAACATTGTAAAAAGTGTAATATTTTAATTTATTAAAACGGATATTACATAGTAAGGACTGTACTGTGGATGTAAATGTGGTTATTGAGAGCAAAGAACTGTGAGTTAAACAAGGTTTAAATGTTGTAAATGACTCAAGTCGTGTCGGATTTGATCTTTTAAGCATAATGGATTTTATTAAAAATGAATTGAGACGTAGTTTTTTTTTAACAGAAGAAAAAGATTTTAATTACATTTTCGTTTTGATATTTTTTTATAATTTTTTTTATATATTATTATTAACATTTCTCTATTTAATTCATTCATTTTTAAATATTTGTATTTACACTTATTGTTGGCAACAAACTGGAGTCCTCTCGAAAGAATTATAATTAAATCAGCAATGAGATTTTTTTATAATACTGTACTTATGTACTTAATATCTAAATATAATTTATGATATAAAAATAAAAATATGATATAATAGCGATAAATTGTAGATACAAATTGAATAATGTATCTATACTTATATCATCAATAATCTTTCGCTCCAATTCTCACTTTCTATTCCTCTCTTTATATACATATATACACATTCATATATAATTCAAATGCATATAATGTTAACCCTTCTATTATGTTCGTTTCAGAGGAACATCAATAATGTTCGCGGCTCAATTTGACCCAGGGCCTTTTATCATGCATACAAGTGTGAAACATCAAAAAGTTCCCCTAAACAGTGCGTGCGTGTGTGTGTGTGTGTGTGTGTGTGTGTGTGTGTATGAGAGAAAGTGTGTGAGACAGCAGTGTATTTTTGTTTTTTATTTTTTAACACGGGTCAATTTGACCCGAACATAATCTTTGTAAAATAAACATGTAGCGTGGTGTTACAAATATGTCAGATGAATCAGTATATTTAATATGATAATTACACCAAATAAGCTTTAAGTTTACAGCTAATAAAATAAGCTAATACATTCATAAGTTATGTATATTAAAGTTAATTTATATTAAAGTAATTATAAATTTTACTCGAACATAAAAGATAGATAGATAGATAGATAGATAGATAGATAGATAGATAGATAGATAGATAGATAGATAGATAGATAGATAGATAGATAGATAGATAGATGCAGATATTGTAAACGGCAATGACAGATAAGATAATACTAATAATCATAATCTGTGTGTAATCTGTCCTTGAATTTCTCCGTTAACTGCAGCCGGTGGTTGTGTGAATTCTGATGACTGTAGCTTCAGGATCCCGACTCCCACTCAGAAGTGGCACTATTAGAGCTAAAGCAGAAGCTGTTGTCAACATTCACTTCAAAGCAGCAAAGGTTTCCTCACATGTGGTTTTAACTGGTGTGGGGGAGCAGCGGGGAGCCTCCAAGGGTTAACTGATAATAGCTGCATACAGCCACCAGATTAAAGATTCTTTTTTAATTATATACGGCTAACCACCAGCACAGTCAAGCCAGACAGACTAAAGACAACCTGTGCAGATGATAGACATTGTGTGTCTGTGTGTGTGTGTGTGTCTGTTTGGCATTGTTAGACTGACAGGTTCTCTCTCTCTCTCTCTCTCTCTCTCTCTCTCTCTCTCTCTCTCTCTCTCTCTCTCTCTCTCTCTCTCTCTCACACACACTCTCATATTTCTCTTTTTTACATTTGTTTTGTGTATCTCTATTTCTCTATTTCTATATTCATCTTTCATTTTCTCATATTCTTGTCTCTCGTTCTCTCACATTCCCTCACTCACATCCCTCTTTCACTTTTTTAACTTCCTCTTATTCTCTTTTCTCTCTCTCTCTCCTGCTCTTTCTATTGTGTGTGTGTGTGTGTGTGTGTGTGTGTGTGTGTGTGTGTGTCTGATCTTTCTCATCTGTGTGCCATTTCCCCAGGCCGCTACGACTCCGTCCTCATGGCAATGTTTATCAGTGGGAGAGGAGGCCGGGTTAAAGGGTTAATCAGAGCCAGGTTTCCGACACAAAGCATACACTTCCATCTTTATTGCACTTGACAAAATCACTTACATTTCATTTCTGCGAGAATCCCGTGCATTTTGATTGTGTAATGGTCGGTTTGTAGAACGCAGTCACTCTGAAAACTTTTACGGTGAGATACTGCTGAACGATGTCGGAATCTCCACTTTTACTTTCCCCTTCGGCATTTCAAAGCTCGGAGACAGAGGCCGAAAAATAATAGCAGTCTGTTCAGAGAAGTTGCATAATAGTGTTCAGCGTTCTCTTCCTACTATTTTGCAGAGAAGTGACAGAATTCACAAGGGAAGTTGAACAAGAAGTCGCTCTGTGAACAGACAGAGAGTCTTTTAATTAATGTAAAGAGCTTTTGGAGGTTTACAGCAGCAACAAATAAATAAATGTAGAAATGAAAACATGGAAAAAATGAATTTTTCTTTTCATTTGTACATATAAACTAATTTTGTTAAGTGTCTGTGGAGAAATATTCTGAAATTTTGCGTTTACAATGTGAAGGGCTCGCGAAATTAGCTAAAATTCAAATGGTAATGGCGAAAATGGCATTTGTTATACATTCACCTTGGACGGGCATAAACCAACAGAATTCTAATGCAAATTTAGTTTGTGAAGAATATTCGAGAGGTCACTGAACCTGCCTATCAGTCAAAAGGAGGAGCTATTAGACAGTTTTATTTTTTTGTTTTACTCTAAAAAGATTAAATAAAAAACACAGATATGTGCAAAATATATTGATAAATAATATATACAATTACTATATACTATTTGGATTATGTGGTCCTAAATGCATTGCCTTTGAGTACCATCACTGCTCATCCTGTATAGAAGACCCTCCCCCTGACTCTGATTGGTCGCTTTGGTGACTTCACGAACAGATCACGCTAATTACTTTATATTTATTATTGAATTCTAGTTGTGTTGGTTTGTGCAAGTTGAAGCAACAAAACTACATCTGCAAATACAATTCAACAGAGTTTTTCAATGTTTTTTGAAAACCTACCAGATTTGGGGGGAAAAAAGCGATGAAAGGAAGAATCAGTTCATTAGTTCAATAAAAAAAAAAATCCATGGTTGTTTATTCATCATTTTAAAGACATTGTAAGATCTGAACACAGACCGCGAGCGAGTCTGTTTGTTTTATTCCCCTCTGGCTGAACAGAATCAGCGTTAAGTGAATTGTAATCTACTTACTGTTGTTTCATCTTCTCACAGTCATAATACAATTGCCGTTTTTAAGCCGCCGCTCATGCAGCTAATTACCAGAGCTTTGTCTTTAACCCAAAGCCATTTGGTTTGCCTTTTTAAGTCAATGAACAACAATTAAATCCAATATTTCATTAAGCTGCCTGGAATGCGCCAGGCGCCATATAATGGTGAATAATTCAGCTTGGATTTTTAGATAAATATAGGGGTGTCTAATTGAACAAAGATAATGCTGCTAATTTGCCTCTTGTTAGACGCTTTAGCTTGTTTCCCAGCGCGCTTGTGATCTCTCATGCTAAAGTCTCATTTACGCGGCGCTGGAAGCGAGCGATGCTAAAAAAGAATGCGCTGCCAATTAGCATTGTCTGGCAGTCAAGTCGAATGTAATAAGCAAGGACGCGAGTGTGTGTGGTAATGCCCTTCTCTTTATGGCTGGGTGTATGTTAGCGTCTCCTCCGCCAGGACACGGGCTATGACGCTCTCATCAAACCCTCTTGGCTCGTGCCCAGTGCGCCAGAGCCTGAAACACGCTCGCCCTCCATTTAGCGAAAACTGTTAGCTGATGAAGAGGCCGACATGCGAGAGCAGAGATAAAAGAAAGCGGTGACCCGACTCATTAGCCCCCTTTGATTTAATATATTGACACTTGGATACAAATAATTCCATTTAGTGTGCTTGGATGGAGGGTGGTGCGGGGGATCAATTTAATTAGTTATGAAATGCGACTTCTTGTCACGAAGCAGGAGAAACGCTGACGTTAAATAAAGTCATGCGCGGTTGGAACAATAAACCCTCCGTCGGCTCCGTTTTAAAACTTAATGACGCATAAAAATGAGCCTAATAGTTTCATCTTTACCAACAGGCCTTTGGTATTGAGCTAATGAATGTGGGAAGGTACAGTAGATTGGAGAGATTCCGAGATTTTGGAATCTTCATCGGTATTCACGGGCCGTTCTTGGAGTCGGTGTTTAATGCGATCGTTGTTTGTGCCTTTACCGTGCTGCGTGAGTAACAGTCTGGCAAGCTTTATAGACAAAAGGGCAGCGTTTAGTTTAAATGTGTGTTATTTAGCATCAGTGAACAAAGGTTAGTAATGTTCGAAATGGGCGTAAAACTGAAATTATCCGGCTGTTGTTTTTGCGGTTAATTCCAGTTAGTTGAATCTGCAATTCCCAGTCTCTTAGACTCCTAAAACTCTCCTGATCAAGCTTTTTCTGATTCCGAACGTGTGAGGATTGTGTGTGCGTAACTGAGAGTGGCATACTTAACCGACAGGTGTGTACCAACCACAACGTCCCAATGATTCTCAACGCCAATGAAATATCCAAGTCAAACACCACAAGTAAGTCTAACAAAATGACACATTGGTTTGCCTTGAATCTTGAAAGATTTGAGGAAAACCTGCTCGGTTTACTGGGACTCAAATCGATTGAATCGTTTCAGACGGAGATCCAGACTTCTTCCTAAAAGCCAAACGCAACAGTTTGAAACCTGCGTGACAGCCTTAACTGGTAAATCCTGAACCCTGAATGTTGGGGAAGTGTGTACTAAACTGGGAGAAAGAAAGTGAGTGAGATTAGAGAGTGGCCACTTAAAGACCATATTGAAATTGCTTAACATTTAAACCATCTAGTGAACACACACAAACCCGGAGCAGTGGGCTTAACCCGGAGCATCCTTAAGCCATGGTGGACGGGGGTCCGTGTCTTGCCCAAGGACACCAGTTGCAGAAGTGAGATTCGAATAAGCAACCAGTCCAACTCCAACATACTTTGCTTAAAAGGATAGAACGTTTTTGTGTACAGCAGCAGCAAAAAAAATTGAACAGAAAAACGAACAAGGACAATTTAAAAGACAACAGTGAGGAAACAACAATAAATAGGTTGCGCAAAAATACAACTGTGCAAAAACAGTGGTGCCGTTGTGACGAGATAAAAATAAGAATATAATGTGCAAAACTAAAATACAATAGTACAATTTTGACTGACACTGCATTACAGAATTAAAGAGTCTTATTGCCGTGGGGAGAAATGACCTGCAGTATCGCTCCTTCTTGCAGGAAGGCCACTGTATTAGTAACGTTGAAAGATTGTATTTAATTTGTGGAAGTCATTTTGAAAAGTTGTGTGTTTTATTGGTATTCATCAACTGTGATAGAGATGTATTGATTTATGAAAAGTAAAATTGTCAGTTACCATGTTGCCATTAATATAGCCATTGAAGCTAAGATGGAGTAAAAAATCAAACAAATAAATAAATAAATATTAGTAACGTTATTAGCGCCTAGGTTTTTTCCCGGTGCCTGAAACTGCTCAGCCGGTCATGAGCCGTGATGTCCGGATGAAAGCATCACCTGAAGCACCTGTCTCGCGGTCAGACGGGCCGATGCTTGGCTCTCAATGTCGTGGAAAACACATCCTCCAGTGTGATGTTGACTGGCTGTGTTTTCCCTGTAAACGTTGAGCAAACTGTTTTGTCTTTGCGTTGGCTTTTCGAGGCGCTCCTCAGCCTCCGCAGTGGGCACACACACAGGGGAAAGAAGGCGAGGCATTAACAGCCTCTACTGTGTGCGGCCAGCCGGCAGTTTAGAAAGGGGGCCCGTGTTTTCTTAGGGCCAGGGTGGCAAAGCAAAGCATTCAGCCCTGTGTGTCGCGGCACAAAAAAAGGGCCGCTTTGTTTCCGGATGGCGCTGAGGAGAGTCCGAGCATTCCCCACGGAACACAATGAATGGGCCGTTTTGTGTTTCGCCCGGTTTTTTTTTATGAACACTGAATTGTTGTTGTCTTTCTCCCTCGCTTTCTTTCTTCCTCTCTCTGGTTTTTTCATAATTATTCTTCGCTGTCACTGGGTGTGCACATGACATTCGAGCATGTTTTAGAGTCTCAACACTCTCATGTGCCTGCAATAAAGTCCCCGCCGTAACAATGTCAGCTTTCTGTGGGACAACAGAGCTCCCTGTGTTGTTGTCTGGGCCCAGCTGCTGGAAGGATAGAGAGAAGACAGTGGCTTAGTCTGCACACAGATGACAGGAAGGAGACGGAATACTCTTCTCACTCTTTCCCTCCTGGTTTTTTTTTCCCCTCAGTCGAACCTTTTTGTGCTGTTTGTGGACAATGCTGTTTTAAGTTAACGGGTGGTCTGACTTCAGAGTAGCTGTGAGATCAACCTGTGATGATATGATGGGAGAATACGTACTGTAGAGGGTATAGAGGTGTACTCTATATATACTGGGACTGTGGAGAGGAGAAATGTATATGTATTGTACACCAGCCATAGTCAGAGATGTCAAGCTGCCACTGGACTTTCAAAAATCCCATTTTTGTTGGGCTAACGTATGAATCTGGACACTCGCCTGGCCATGGTGTGACGGTTAGTGGAGAGGGATTATATTTTGGTGTTGTTTTCCAGCCTTGGGTTTGGCTGGGCTGCTTTGTGTAACTGGCTTTTAATGCTTTAGCGTACCACGGTATTTTGGACGATTCGATGCTTCCAACCTTGTGGGAAAAGTTGGGAGAGGGCTCTTTACCGTTTTAACATTAGAAATAGTTCACAAGGCCCTTTCCAAGAATTATATTTTTTTGCATGTTATAGTTGGAGTGTGGATGATCTTGACTGTGCTCAACGTAATAGAATGATTAACGTAAAATCCAAGTGGAGACTGTAATTTTTTTTTGTTTTTTTTTTTTTGCTGTAAATATTTACGGCATTATGACAATTTTACAGTACTGATGCAACACTCAAAATAATCCATATTAAATTATAAGCTGAGCATTTTAAATAAACTTACAAAACCGGCTATTTACAAGACCCCACAATACCCAGTGGATGCATTGTGGTGGTGCTGGTTTCTTTGGACAATCTGTGGGATAATAATGGCCTCGGACTTGATTGTGGGTTTGTTTACGTCTGTCCGGTTCTCCCCTCATTACCCATGCTGTTTGAGACCACCCCCTTGGGCTCAGTGAGTTTACTACAAACCTTTCTAATTAACTTAACCATTTTTGCTGTATCTTTTTTGCCTATCAGTTTAGCAGTGTGTTATTGTCTGAAATGAAGCACCAACTATTGACAATTAATGTAGTAGCTAGTTCTTTAACTAAAGATGTGGTCATAATCTGTGTGCACTACGCAAGAGAAGCTTGTGCTTAAAAGCCTTAGGCTCGTCTTTGAAATTTTATATGCAAGATATGCCTAATTGCTCGATATATTTACAGACTTAAATTACATTTTAGATTTGTGGGGGCTTAACAAGACTTTGCCTTAAGAAGACATTTCTGTTGAACACACAATGATCATATTTTGCCGGCACTCTCTTGGGAAAAATAGCCTTCTCCCCGCATCTTTACACTGAACTCATTTGCTAATTTTCAGCATCCCAGCATGAGCCACAACTCTCCGCCTGTAATGCCAGCCATGCCCTTTGGATTATTCATAAATTTTGATCAGCGATTTATGATTGGATAGAAGGGAAAAAAGAAGTGCAGAGTTGGTCTTGCTCTACGTAAAATATTCATTTAAGTTAGCGTGTGTTTTTTTTGTTTTTTGTTTGCCGAGGCCTAGTGTTAAAATGGCAAGACAAGAGGAGGGAACGGTTAAAGAAGCTATTTCAAAAAGTTTATTTTTGATTTTTAGCTTCAGGCTAAAGACTTTGTACAGGCCTGTTTTCCCGTGTTGGGAAATATCGATTGTCACTACACGACAAAGCTTACTGTCAGAATTCTGTCCACCTCACCACACACTTCTGCAGTTCTCTTCTCTGAACATTGGACCCTGTTCAAGCCCAGGACCTTTATCAGCGAAACGTTTTCAGTACAAAAGACGACACTCGCCAGGAATGTTAATCTTTTACATATCCCTCCAAAAGTAGAGGAACAAAGGACCTCTGAGGAGATGATCTACAGATAGGCCTTTATATCTTCAGGTGAGTGGATTGTTGGAGGTGGCTGGGTCTAGGTCAAAGCCGTAGCTACACAAAGCTCTTTTATTCCTGGCCTGTAGCTACGTGGCTGATGACGGCCTCCCACCCGACTCCACACCAACAGAAGAGCCTGGAGAACAATGCATTTAGTCTGTTGCACCAAGGTGGAGACCTGCTCTTAATTCCGGCCCTGTGCTGACAGAAAGAGCAGGGATCAAAGTCCGACTCAGCCGTATCGATCCACACGGGCCGATTGTCATCAGGGGCTGGCGCTCGCCCGAGCAGAATATCCAGCACTTTGATAGCGATGGCTTTTTGTGAGCACGTGGGTGGGATTAGAGATCCAAGCTGAGGTGGCCATGTGCCGGGGAGTGTGGTTAACTGATAAATGACCTGTGATGTGGGAGTACAGTGTGCTTGAAGATCTACAGAGTTGGTCAAATAACGTTCCTCTTCAGAATAGAATGATGTTTGGACTCTTGAGCTCAGAACTGGGTCCATTTACCAACACTCTCTTTTTCTTTCTCTCCTCCTTTCTCTCGCACACACATCTGGACAACACTTCCGGATCACTGAGGAGAGAGACAGTGTCCAGTGATTCGGCATCAACGGAACTGGACTAGACAGTCTGTATAAATTAATTTAGAAAGTGGAATTACACCGTCTGAAATGAACGCTCTCATAAATTTTCTAGTTTTTTAGTTGTTCCAAGTCTTTGCTCACTGATTTTTTTTCTCCATCAGTCACACTTGTCCGTGTGTTGTTCTTGATCTGTTGCCAATGATGATGTAACAATAGAAAACGTTTTTTATTTCTAAATATAATATGAATTTTTAATCACTAGCTTTCCATTAATTTAGATTTTCTCCCCATCACTTGCTCGTGTTTTTCCCCATCACCCTTGTGGTTTTTTTTTTTTTTTCCCCCCAAAAAAAGAGTTTTTTCGTAGCTCAGTTGTACAAATTGCTTTGATTTAAAAATGAAGTTGCCATTTCACAGTGTTTTGGCACTAGATATATATTGAAATAAAGGTCTTCAAGGACCATTACATCTGACAGGACCTTCTTGTTTCGCTCAGCACTACAGGTTTCCAGCAGGAATCCCTTTCGGTCTTTGTCTTACCTCAAACTCATTGACGAAACATTTTTAAGATGTTTTAACAAGCACTTCTCTTTTCAATTCCAAGAGGAGGAGAATCCCAAAGTGATGCTCCTTCAGCATCATTTGAAGAGGAGTCAGGCACCGCCGTGTATGTGTGTGTGTTTTGCGAGTGCGTCAGGACACTGTAGAAGACAGCGCCTTCACACACACCTGCGGGTTTCGCTGAATCAGAAACACGGGGATGGCGACCCGTCCGGACAGTAATCCGTGTACAGTGTGCTGGTGGAGAGAAAGCCGGGCTGTCTGACCTCAGGATTAGTTGCTGCTGTAAACCATTACTGAAGATAAGTGCTGATGTCAACGTTTCCGCTAACAACATTGATTAATCTATAGCTCTCTATTTACTTCAGGGGTCCCACCTCCCCCTTTTCCATCACGAGCAAAATAGCAAACTCATATTTTGTCACAATAGATCCCCTCTAATATTCTCACTCTTTTTTTTTTTTTGAGGTTTAGCGATTCCTGCAATGTCATTTCCTCTTTAGCAGCATGACTGCAGCAGAACAGCAAACAATTTTCCACTCGGGAAAAGGAATTATTTACTGTTATGCTCTTTTTTAAAACTGTATTAAAAATACAAAACTATTAAAATACATTATTTTTATTAACAACAACAACAACAACAATAATAATAATATGATGATTATGCTTATTATTATTAATAATATTATTGTTGTTGTTTTTGTTGTTGTTAATATTATTAGTGGATTATTAACACTTTACAAAAACAGCTTAAAGCTCAAGTAAATAATCAATGTTATAAACTTCTGGGAAATGTTAGTCTTTTAGTTCTTTAAACTTTTTTAATGTTTCATAGTCATCATCAATGAAAATGGTAAAAAAACATTTATGAAAAACAATTCATTTGAAAAACTTGAAATATTCATATGAAAAACATTTTTGGCTTTCACCTTTTACCATTTTGAATTTCATTTCAATGACATTTTATTTTCCGCTTGCGATTATAAATATTATTAGTATTATGAATATAATAATTGAAAGTATGATGTGTGTGTATGTAAATATTATCTTTATTATAAAAAATAAAATAGTTTTTTATTATTGTATCATTTTGTATTATCCAAAATATTATATTTTATTTAGGAAATAACTATACTGTACGGCAAGTGAAGACGTGTGAACCTCCGACAGTGAGCGATCACGCCGAGCAGCGATGTGGAGTTCATCAGTTGTATTGAGCTGATGATATATGTGAGAGATCTCTCTCTCTCTCTGTAGCAGCCAGTGTCTCTCGCCCACCCTCGCTCGCTGTGTGCCGTGAGGAGAGAAAAGGCTGCCAGCTACACAGCCTGACTGATTGCTACAGATGCTCTACCTCAAGTACCACGAGTTACATCCTCGCCACGGCGGGTCTTCAGGGACAAACAATGGCACCTGTTTCTCCTAGATGAAGCTCATTCATGTATCTTTAATGAAGTTTAGGGCAGATGGCAAGAGATGGCTTCGTCTTCACATCCTCTGCTTCTAAGAATTTGATCAGACAAAGGAAGATGTGAGGAATTCAGAAAGCTCGGAGCGGGAATGTGGCTGTCTCTATATGTCTTTCCGTCTGAATGTGTAATTATATACTCTGTCAAATAAAAAAAAAACATCTTTCTCTTACATGTGTTATTATACGGTTATTTAATTGGAATTCTACCAATACAGAGAGATTCAGTATTCAGTAATACTGTTCAGTATTAGATTAATTGTGTTAATTATAAATTAACTAATAATTTAGTTGGGTGGAATATAGTTTAGTTCAATACTAATTTATTAATATGGATTCTATTAATAAAGTGTATAATTTTGAAATCATTTTTTTTATTTCGTTGATTAAAATGACGCTATTAAAATAATAGAGGAAAGATTTTTTCTTCAGTGATAATTTAACATTAGTTTAGTTCCTAAACTAGTTTAGTTAACTAATTATCAAATTAGATTAGTGTTCATTTCATGTGTTTCATTTTGTACTGTAGCATTTTTATATAGTCGTTTAATTGTAATCCTAATTTTGATAATGCAGAGAGATTAAAGTAATGCATCTAAATTAATTTAGAATTTCAAGTTCTGCACATGCACTTTTATGCTAATACACCTATGTATATATACACATGCATATTTTAAAAAAATTGTTTGTGTGTGCGTAACATTTATCAGTGAAAAGATGGAACAGATAGAAACCGACACTTCCAACGGGAGCGTGTCAGTGCAGATTTTGATATGCAATTTATCAAAATCCATCTGTCTAAGTGCAGGCACTTAATTCCTTTCTCTGACTATTAGCAGTCAAAGTAAATTGCCAGTGATCATCTTTAAATCTTTATCCGCATTGTCTGCCTAGTTCCGCGGCGTACGTTAATTGACAGGCTTGAAAGCTAACCTTCACTATTAGTCCCCACTTTAAGGACGCTTATTTGATTTGCCACTCGCGGATGCGCTGTGTGTAAATGAAAGTTTAATGTAAAGGCCTCATTACCGTGAATCACTACCTTTCAAACAGAGGACAATTTATCCCTTCTTTTTATTCATTCTGTTTTCCTAGTTTGTGCTCTTTGAAAAATAACTATGGATTGGAAGAAGCGAATTTATTTCCAGCCATGTTATTTGTCAAGTTTGTTTTCACTGCTGTCTAGTTTTACTTTGCTTAGACAAAGTTACAGTGTTGGATTTGTGACCTAAAGGTTGCAGGTTCGAATCCCGCACTGGACAAGACACTCAACCGTCAGTGACTTATTATATAACTTAAAAGCGTATAGTAACTTCAGATGGAGAATAATCTTGTGTTAATAGGAATTAACACTGTGTGCCGTGGTTTAAATCCCGGACTGGTGGGTACCAAACTGTAGGGTCTTTGGGCAAGACACTGAACCTCCAGTGACATATTCTGTACGTTTCTTTAAATAAAAGCGTCTACAAAACGAAGATAGAGAATAAACTAGTGTAAATAAGAATTAAGGGCAGTTTGGCCTAGTGGTGAAGGGTTGCAGGTTCGAATCCAGAACTGATGAAGTGTCTATGGGCAAGACACTGAACCTTCAAGTTCTGTTAGTCGCTTAGGACAAAATCTTCTACCGAATGAGTCCAAATAAAGCAGTTGTGGCTTAGCGGCAAATAGTTGCAGGGTCGAATCCCGAATATTGAATCGTACTTGAGCAAGTTCCAATCTGCGTGTTCTGCAAGTCGCTTTAGATTAAAACCTCTACCAATGAAACATAAAGAATCGACAAAGAAGAGGGCGACGATAATCCAAGTAAACCAAGTTCTCCAGTAGATGCGTAGGTGCGGGATTGGGTGACATGTTAAGGGACAGTTGTGTTTGTATTGGGCGAGCAGCTGTTGTATGGAGCGCTTCTCCGTGGCTTTAGCTGATTCGTCTTGCAAGGGTAATGTGAACAAGGCTAATGGCAATTATGCATGTGTCTGACCTTTGCGGCCTTCTGAAGGAGAACAATTTGCGCAGTCAGAGTCGTTTTTCCGAAGCACTTTGCTGTAAATGCATGAAAGGTAGCAAGACCGTGGTTGGGGACACTATTCATCACTTGTTTAACAACCACTCGCGCACAATCCCCCTTCATCGCATCCGTGAGGTCACCATCCAGCTTCCGTCAACCCTTTCTTCCACGCTTTCAATGTCCGGTGGTTTGTATGAAGTGAAAGTGGATGGGAAAAAAAAAACGACCTTCACTTTCTGGGGCATCTGCTTAGAAAAGTGCAACTTTGAACGGAAAAGTGCAATTTATTTCCGTTTATTTTTGCTTATCACAACTCACTTAGTACGAGTCCGGTGATGCGGATCTAGACACTTGTTTAGCATCTGGGGAACAAGCCCGACTCGGCGTTAGTGTCGAGCCCTAAAAAAAAAAGGGGAATCTCGCCGACCTCAGCGAGAAACGTGGAGCGTAACGGCGTTGCTCAGAGCGGGTTGATTTCATGCCCCGATGCCGCAGCAGTAATTGCCTTCAGACGGGGGTTTTATTGCAGGCTGATTTTTAAGAAGGATGAATGGAGAAACCGTCTATAATGTGTTTATTTTGAGGGCTCACCTTTATTAACCCGTGCTCCGGTCGGGCTGGCCTGAGGGGAAGTGAGCGGCGCTGGTGCTGCGGCCTGTCATCTGCAGACAGGAAGTGTCGACTGACAGCGGGACGGGGCCCAGTGAACTCCCCATAAACACATGCAGCGGAAACAACCTACACACTCGCTTTTTCTGTGGTCTGTATGGTGTGTTTTGCGTTTCCTTGTTTTGGGCGGCTCGTTTGACTAAACAAAGCCAAATCCGTCTTAAGTGCGTAGATGCACGGGAATATCGACACTTTGTGGCAGACGGTGTTTTGTTGCCACGATTTGTCGTAGAAGTTTTTTTGGGCATTTTCTGTCACTGTCTTTTCTCACTTACTCTCAGTGTGAGACGAGATTAACCTATTAATTATTTAAATTAATTAAAACCTATTTAGCCAATCTCAGCAACTCTGGGCTTAAGGGAGGGGCAGACAACCTGGATTGGTGATTGACCAATAACAGATCAGGACGCACACTTACACTTTCACTCACACTTCTCTTTTTGTCCTGCATGTTTTTGGACTGTGTGAGGAAACCTTCCGTGTGAAAATGTGTATCATTTGGAGTAGGAATTGTTGAGAAGGTTAACAACTTTTTATTATGTTTTTTTATTATCTAATTTTATATTATTTCAAGCATGTATACATAACAAAAACGCAACACAATGAAACCAAACGCAATAGTGATAATGGTAGCCACAATCATTTCGCTCGTTCCCATGTCACATCGTTGAAAAGGGAGTAGAAGGAAGTACAACTTATCTACTCCTCCTCCCTTTCATATTCCTTTTTGTCTCGACAACTTAAATTATTTCTGAGTTTATATCACTCGGAAACAGGTGTAGAGTACTTGAGTAAACTTTAGGAATTGTAAATTTTGTAAATATTGCAAATGATTTTTTTTACTTATTAGTATTTTTGGCTACATTGTGTTTGTGCTTGTGAGTTTCAAAAATATAATCAACTTTGAAATTCACGCAGTCCCAATAAATTCACGCTAATTACTAATACAAGTACAAATACGCTTCAATGTCTAAAGACATTTTTCAGTTTCTTTAGGTGTTTGTTGTATTTTTTTTTTTTTTTAGAATCATACTGTATGTACATTCTACATATTGTATATTTACAAAATGTACAAAAATTCCCGTGTACTCAAGTACTTCACACCACTGCTGTGTTGACGGCTTGAAAAAAAGTGTCTGCTTGCTGATCATACTTTTTTGAATCTTTTGAAAGCCATTGAATGGCGCCACGTGCCGAGCCAAAGGTTGATGTTCTTGGTTAAACTGCATAAATTCACGCGTTTTTGAGCTCATTCCGTCCACACAGGTGCTGTACATTACGGCCCTTCCACATGTGTAAAAATGACCTTGTAAAGTGATGTGAGGCTACCAGAAGTTGCGTTTTCCGGCCGACTCAATCCGTGGAGCTTCTCTCTATATATAGATTCCCTTGGAGAGTTTACGTCGGGTCTCTGTGTAGTGTTACGTAAGTGTAAGTGGCTCGGGAGAAAAGCACTATATACGTTGTGTTTCCCGCGTGTGGATGATTGGCAGGTATTTATCGAGTGTGTGCGGGGTCGTCCGGGGTCACGATGCTGTCAGGCCGTGTTAGACGTGTTTCTGATCTCCTGTCTGTCTTTGTTCAGCAGGTTCAGGGTCACATGCCTCCTCTCATGATCCCCATTTTTCCACACGACCAGCGAACTCTGGCAGCAGCCGCCGCGGCTCAGCAGGGCTTCCTCTTTCCACCCGGCATGTCTTACAAACCAGGTGAGACCAGACACTCTTCACTTTTTACTTCCAATCCCGTGTCATGTGTTTTGTATATTCTCGCCGTTTTTCACCGTTGTTACTTTTTAACGCCCCCAGTGAAAATGAATTTCCACGATATGTGGAAACCACCCACCAAATGTCTTGGTTTAATCGTTGAAGCCATAAATCATCGTCTCACACTCTTTAGACGTGCGGTTGTGAAAAGTTGGGCGGTGCAGGTAATTTCTAAACGTATACTGTAATATTAAAATAATGTGCAACGCTTTAAAAGTTTGAAAAAGCTCGAAGTCTCATTTTTTGATGTTCAAGTTCAAGTTCAGTGCGTTTGTAAGGCGCTTTACACAGTTACAACTGTCTCATAAATGATACATAAATGTTACAAGCGCATGAGATGTTACATCATCAAAGTATTTTTGTTTATCTAAAGAATGCCTAGGCAAAGTATGAAACAATGCAGACATTTCACACTTTGCCAAAACATTGTCAGGCATTCGACAGACAGATAGGCATCCTCAACTTTTAATAGTTATATACTGTACTGTATGTCCTGTAGGTAGGTAGGTAGGTATATACTTTATTAATTTCTGAGGAAATTCTTGTTTGTAGAACATTTAAGTAATTGCATTAAATTAAGAATGTTGAAAAACAGCCCATTTATATATCAATATATAAAACACATTAGATAATTGTTATAAAACTTTATAGGACTTTTATTTGATTTCACAAGCCCATCTTGGCATAGTTCAAGCAGACCGACATTGCACAACTTTGCTTTTGAGGAGCGCAGCCTTCATTCTGACGCCATGACGTGCGGCTTCCACGAGAGAATTTGATCCGGCGGAACAATGGATGGCATGAATGAGGGTTGGAACACAAACACCACCAAACTCTTTGAACTTTTTGTGCTTTTCGAACACTTCAGAAAGATAATGCTTCACCTGAAGTAACCCGCAGTCCTGCACTTAGGCCTCGTCTATTTGAACATAGCACATTCTAGTTTTAAAAAAACATCTTTAAAATGTTTTTTTTCTCTTTCCATCATATTGACCAATCATAAAGCATATTTGTTTCGTGCCGTGGGAAGGCCTTCAGTTATACGTGTCTTAACACGCTCCCTTTGTGAAAAAGAGAATTGCTCCTCACGCAAGCTCTCCAAATTCCAAACGTCTGTTGGAATTGTGTTTGGTGGCCAGAATCTATACGGCATTCTCCTTTACAGAACGTTTAAATTCCAGCCTTTTCAAGGAAGTGTTTACAGTTCTTACATAGTTCATGGAAGCATGTGTTATTTTACAATCGGCAGAGTTGGCGTTTACAACCTCATTGTGGGTTTAAGTCTCAGGTAAAGAATGAATGTTGTCTTGCTGTAAGGTCGCTTTAGAATAACTTAATATGAATATACATTAAATCATATTTCAATAATTTGTTACAAATATGGGGAATACAAAACCAAAATGGTGAAAAAAATCACCTTTGTTTTCAAAAAATGCCTGGAGACGTCTTCTCTTTTGTCTGATCATCATCATCAAAAGACAGTTATTGAAGAGAAGCCAACAAGACTGTGTGTGTGTGTGTGTGTGTGTGTGTGTTCTTGCTTTAGAAGTCAGCAGGTGAGTGTCAGAATATTACAGGGTGTGGCCGAGCAGCTAATAAATTAAAAAGGAAAGCTAAAAAGGTAAATGATGGAACATAAAGTCAGCTCTTTTGGAACTACAAAGGTGTGACAGGTTGAACAAAGCGCCTGAGGGGTCTCTTTTCCCCCGTCGGATTGTGTTAATACGTTTGACGCGGGGAGTGTTTCGCTACGAATAACTGCAGCTGTAATGGAATCCTTGGCGTGTGTAAAGCACTTGCATTATTCATCGTTTTCCAAGCATCGGAGAAGAGGAAGTTGAGGAAATAGCTTCTTGCAGTGTGCATGACTCGAGTTATGGCCGAGATAATGCGCCGGGACTGGTCTCTGTTTGCGCTGCCCGGCGTGAGGCGGTCCAGCTGTGCCCAGTGCTGATGGCCTTCGCCCGCAGAGAGAAGGCCGAGACCTGCTTTCTCACACACTGTGCTCAATGGCTTGGGTGTCGGGAGAAAGCTCAGGTCGTTCTTTACTCAAATAGACATGTGTAGGAAAGACCGCTAAGCCTCCTCGGTTATTGACGGTGGTCCAGATAACATTTTTTTTACGATGAAATGGCTCACAGTGGTGAGGAACATGTGGTTCGATCGTTATCTGTGCGACTGATGGGAAACTTTAGAAGTACAAGATGTGTTAATGTTTCAATCTTCTTAGCGCAGAGAATAATGCCGTATTTTCTGACTATAAGACACACAGAAATCCTTTAAGGTAAGGTTTTCTTAAAATCAACTGTGCATCTTGAAATACGCCACATCTTATATGTAAACTTTATGGATGGTGCTTGATGGATTGTCATAAAAATACAGTTAGTCCCAGAGTAATACTTAACACAGAGAAGAAGAGTGAGCCATGGCAAGCCTAATTAACATTTCCTTTTAATGTAAATGAGTTTTGACTAGTCACTATTACTAGTTTGAAACTGTTGTGACTAGAGGTACTAGAAATTGTTACCAGATACTGTATTAAATATGTGTATGACGCTTAAATGTTACTTTGGCTTGCCATATTTTTTTCCAACACATCTTCTCTATTTATTGGCAACTCCAGACTCCTATTTTGGAGCTCCGGGTGGATTTATAATCTAGTGCTTTGGACAAAAAAGACATTCATAACAGGTGCGCCTTATAGTCCAAAAATATGCTATGTTCTCTATTTTATCTCCATCATTTTGGCGTTTGGCATCAGGTGTTGAAGAGGGTCCTGAAGGGTCTTCCTCATCCTCTTCGTCTTGTGGAGCTTCAGATACTGGCTGCTCTGCCCTGTTCAGTGCCCTTGTGTCCTTACAATTAACCAAGCCTTGTGCCAAGTTGGCATCCCGAATTGGCATGGTTTGTCAGCATGGTACCTGGATGAATCAGACTGGGAAGCTCTCTATCAGTCCCTTTATGAGAGAAGCACATCAGGCTCTATTCAACAGCCGGTCTGGGTAAAGACAAAGAGACGGTGGTGGAGTATGGTGCCATGCTCTGGAGGTGTGACTGGTCCTGAGGCTGTGGATGCTGAGAATTGGCTTTGATATGATGAATGATGCCACTTTAATATGGTTGTTTAATTTGAGCTGCTCTAAAACGACAAATTTATTTACACCAATGACTAGAAAAGCTAGTTCTGCCAGCCATCGTCTGCCAGTCTGTGTGAACGGGAATGATCTTTGGCCCCTTGGCCTAATTTTTGCCTGAATGGCATCTAATCTTTTAGTTTAAACTCTCCCACGAGTCAAATTCACAAAATCACTACCCAGTGTTAAATAGCGTAGTAAAGGGGAGAGTTTTACATTAATCATGCTGGTTTTAAGTATCACACATTAATTATGAGTTATGAAGTTCAGCAACAAATGCATTTGCTGGTATTGTTTCGTTTTGCTGATTTATTTTCACTTAAATGTCTTGCTGTATGTATATAAATACCTTCCTGTTACAACCTGTTAAAGTTGCCCTCTTTAACCTCTCTCTCTCTCTCTCTCTCACACACACACACACACACCATTGTAAAACTATAATGGCAAGTAGAACATCAAGATGAGATGAGTCTTTTTGAAAGCAAATATTTTTCAACTTAAGCTGCGTTACAGACGAAAAAAGAAAAGTACAGTAAAACAAACAAAAAATCAAGAAATAGCCACAAAGGAAGTGACAAAGGTACAAAAAAGACAATACAATCGCAGAATACATAAAAGCAAAAAATAAACTAAATAAATAAAAAAAGTAGTAGTCTTCTGCAGCGGCTTCAGGAGGATCTATAAAACCCACAGTAGTTGCAACAAACACAAAGTAGTACACAAAAAAAGATAAAAAAAAAAAAAAAACAGCCAATAAAACAATGCATAGCGAGCGGGCGAGGAACGTGTAAATCCTGCTCCGCTCTGGCCAGCCGACTCTTTTGTGAGTGCAGATGTTCGGGCTGAGTGCCGAGGCTGGGTGCAGGCAGGCCCGCGGAACTGTGTTGGCACTTGTCTGGCCTGCCGTTGGGCCGCTCATTGTCTCAACCTGTACGCATTGTTCACGCGCTCCCCTCCTCCTTCCTCCGACAGGTGATAACTACCCGGTGCAGTTCATTCCATCCACAATGGCAGCTGCCGCCGCGTCGGGACTCAACCCTCTCCAGCTCCAGGTATGTGCAGCTACAAAAGAATCCGCGGGCAATGTGCCAAGCCCTCAGCACCGTGTGAGCAAACCAGCTGTATGCTAAATAACACGCTCCAGCTAAATCATTCGCACACCGGCCCACCCCTACAAGCGTAGCACCTTCCATCTGCGATAGCCCTCATCTGTCCGCCGCACACTTGTACTCGGAGTAGGGGCTTCTGTGGCTAAATGAATTCCTGTGTTTAAAGTGAGTTGACAGCTCTCCGCTAACTCCGTGTAACAGCTATGCATCATAGTGATGGAGGAGCCATCATCCCGGGGCCCTGGGGCTTGGCCCGTGTACATTTCTCAGAATCATACACTTGAACTTTTGTCAGATGCTATCTTCCTGCCACGAGCTTTAATATAGATGTCTATCTCCATTCCAGCTCGTTATCTCGTCATTCTTGTCACTTTAATTGTTTCTTTTAAGCGTCGTCCCGTTCCAGTGGAGTCGGGTTTGCTTTCTGAGGAGGGTTTTGTATTGTGTCGGCTTCCGAATCTTACGAAAAGTGCGATTCCACCTTTCCCTTAAGTTCTCTGGATTTGCACGTTTACACGGCACAATTCGAGAACATGATGCCGTCTTTGCTCGTTTCCCGCTCTTTTTTGTCGTCACCGCCAGACAGTTGTTGTTTAGTCAACAGCGATGGTGGCGTGTGGTTGATAACAATTAGACGTGAAGATCTCAGATAGCAGAGAATGTTGCAAAACAAAGCTGAGAGCGGGAGGAGGAGGAGGAGGAGGACGCGTGGGGAAGAGCATTTTGTACCTTTTCTTCTTGCTGATACATGTGCACAATTTGTCCTTCGGAGCTTATCGCTCTCAGCATTAATGAGCCTTGGCAAGTTGGAACAATGCTTGCAGCTGGAGCTGGAAAGGCCTGAGCTATAGCCTGAGACTTGCGAGAGAACAATCATCTGCGTTGAAGGTGTCTGATGCGTCTATTCATGTTGAAGACATTGAGAGCAGACGTGAACCGCTGGATTAAAAACATCTAAAATACTCATCGGTGCATGTTTGGCCAGGTCATAGCCGTGACCCTTCCCACTATTTTTATCTACCAAATGGGACATCTGGAATCCGGGATAGCCTTATCTTGGTGTAGACCCCCATCTATCCATTCATTGTGTTAATTGAACAGCTTATTGTGTAATTTAATCCTGGGAATGGTCATGTTGGCTGGACTGAACTTTCAAAAATACAGTTTTGAAATACAGCATGCGTTAATTTCTGGCATTTATCCAGACTAGTCATACATAACCTTCCCACGCTCGCTTCATCACACAGATGTGAGTGCACAAAGCCCAGTGGAACATGATTAAAAACCTCAGGCCGGCGATAAAAAGGAATGTCATTTCAAGTGTGATGTTAATCAGCTCGCATTAGCTTAGCATTAGCTCGCCGTCTGGCTAAAGCTAATGCTAAGATGATGAGTCATAAAGGGACAAATGGGAGGCGGAGTTTTTATCTTTTTACATAAAACGACAACGTAAGAAAATAAAAAATACAGTTTCGTCTCTTGAATTTCAATTTTAAAAGAACACTCGAAAATATTGCGCGCGAGTGGGGGTGAATTGTTTTGTAGCCCTTGTAATAAATTACTGGTCATTTCTGTCAAATTTAAACAGTGATGATCTACTTACTTTACTTTACTTTAGTCATTTAACAGGCGCTTTTATCCAAAGCGACTTACATTTCATTACATTTTTTACATTTTTTTTTTACAATTTAAAAATTGTAGTTTGGACACTTAAAACAATCCTGAATGCAAGGAATGTCCCCACCTTTAATAACAAGCAGTTTAATAACAAGATGTTAAATCTTTTTAAGTATTGACATACTAAATGAGGGCCAGCACCAGGTCGTTGTTAATGAGCATTATGTATGGACTCGTCCTGTGTCGGGCCGATTATCTTTAATGGCAGTATCACTGCTTGCGCATCACCGATCCGCTCAGTGGGAGTGACCTCACCTATGAAATCCCCATTTCCTGTGCCAGTGGACCCTCCCACTCCGCGCCACTGGCTGGGTGCATCTGTCTAATTAGAATATCTTCACTTGTCAGCAAATCTGGCAAGGTATCATTTTCTCTAATTTGCTCAGTTTAGCCTGTGGAAATATATGAACCTTAAAAAATGCCCTGATTGGGAAGGCATTAATTCCCACAATGCCGTGCTCAGCCATGCAGGAAGAGGAAGGGTTGCTCTGCCAGTCTTAATGTTACTAATGCTAGAGCTCACAATTTCTCCATGTCATAACAGTAAGTGGGCCCGGCTCGAGATTCCAGTGTCTTCCGTCTGGTTTCCATCAGCCAGGCTAACAAAAGGCTTCAGGTCCCCGGGAGTGGAAATGAAAGCGTCCCGGCGATCTGAGAGCTTAATTCGCTTGTCAATACATTGCCCTGCGCCGACAGCAAACGCTCGCCGCTACGTGTCCCAGTAATTCCAGTCGATGCGTCCCTGACAGATTGGCCCTCCTCTACAAGTCACCAGAGAAAAGCTTTGCAGACCGTTCCCCTGACCGTGTGCCCTTCTTCATTAAGACCCTCGCAGGACTCGGGATGAGCTGGACACATCCTGCAAACAATGGGAGCGTTCCCAAGCCAGGCCTCCATATTAGAAGTGACACCTCTCACCTCAAGGTGAAAATTGTCCTCAGACTGTAGGCGTGCGGCCAGACATTCTAAAAGGAATTATCTTAATCCCACAAAAGAATTCAATTTTATTTTTGTCTGTTTGAATTGGACTTTAATATGCCAGCATACACGATCACCTTACTTCAATTGGTTAGAGGAAAACAATTTCCTTATAGTCATTCTCCACTTGATATGTTGTTGTGCCTTGAATTCCCCATGAATCTCAAGCCTCTTTGGAGAGGGTCCTGTTTCGTTCCTCTGAAAGCCGAGTTTGCCTTTTGAGCAGCTCTAAAGTTAAGCTCGCATTTTAGTGTTTTAAATCCCAGACATTTATTTTCTAAACCGCTTTTTCATTTCTGGGTCATGGGGAGCTTGATAAAATTGCACAAACTCTGGGCCTGAAGGTGGGACACACCCTGGATTGGTGGCAAACCAATCACAGAGTAGGACACACACGCCCTCACACTGATGGGCAATTTACAGATTAGACAATTTACAGATTAGAATTTTCCTGATTGCACATCTTTAAGAGGAAACCAGGGATCCAGAGGAAACCCACACAAGCCCGGAAAGAACATGCACAAAGTAATTTTGAATCCCTGGAGTTTCTAAGCACCAATGAGAATCTCTACAGAAGCGTCTTCGAGTTTTCTCCATGTGTTTCGTGTGGAATGCATCAACAACAGTTGGAGAAACTTGCGGAACTTCTAGAGAAGGACCCGAGAAGTTGCGGCGTTATCTTTTGTTTGGATGCTCATGTCTCTGCATTCCGGATGTGTGGAGGGAGACGAGCTTTCTGCCACTGCTGACAAGTGGAGCACTTTCCTCTCCGAGCTGCAGAAATGAGAGCGAACAGCTGCTGGTGTGATTGAGGAGAGCGAAGGAGGGGGATCGGAGCGCACGTGCTGTGCAAGACAGACTCCGGAGAGAAGACGAGGGGAAGTGCGAGCGCAGGGCCGAGGCTCTAACGGGACGGCTATCAGACGGACATCTGGATAGATAGAAGTGTGAAACCGAGGAGCGAGTAAACAAAGCGGGAAGGATTGGACGCAAACTCCGTAGATCCCGATGACCACCTGGGCTGATATTGGCTACTTTCGAAAATGGTTTCGCTCACAGCCGAATGCCAACATATCCCTGGAAGTTACTGGAGCGCTGTGGGGAAAAAAGAGCAGGCTTGAGATGGGGGAGGAAGAAATAAGCGAGGGAGCAGGCTGGGCGCCAGCAGATGGGACAGATGTCTGGCCATACTGGAAAGCATTGGCACAGCACACTAGAGCACCCCTGCTTCTCTTTCTGACATCTGGGCCAGGCTGGGTCAGCCCGCCTGCCTTGGGCAATGAGCCTGGACAAGCCTTGTGGCAAACGGGCGTCCTAATGCTACTGAAATGGCAGAGTCGACCATGCGGCAGTAACGCTGTCCTCTCCCCGTGTCACTACTCAGCTGTGCCCATACCGAGAGCGAGGGGGCACACACAAACACTAGCTCTTCACAGGATGAAATTGTGTGTGTATAGTGCTTATGGCTTGACGTATGATAATGCATCAGTAGGGCTTTTTGGGCCTTGCTGATACGTTTCACTGAGCCCAGACTGGGGCCTGAGCGGATAAGTTGGAGAGACAGTCATGCACCATTATGGCTAGAAGCACTAAAATTGGCTAAATCTGCCACTGTATTTCACAACATCTGCCAGGGAGCAGCCCCTTCCTTTTTAGGAACATTTAAGAGACTAAAGTTATTCTTTCTTATCTTTCATGGATTGGTGGACTTTTTAATATCGCATGTTCGTCGTTTGCAAAACTGGAGAATTCTGCAATCTTTTTTGCATGTAATTTAATAATTAAAAAGTTAAAATTTACATCTTGAATTGTTTTACAGTTTTACACTGAAGCAACTTTGAATCCGTGCTCGCAGCATGTTGTGTTCAATCATTCATTCATCAATAATTCATTTTTGACTACCATAATTTGGACTATGCAATGTTAATTCTTTTTATTTCTCTCACAATTTTAGAACTTTTGTACATTTTTAAGTGCACCTAATAGTCTTATAAAAGAATTTAGTAACATTTAATCAGAATTGACTTGTTTTAACCAATCTCATAATTTCTTATTCAACATTGATTAAAAATATAATGGCCACATTTAACATTATACAGTAGTTAAACCTTTCTTGGGAGAAAGTGTAGATCCAGCAGAATGATACGCTTGCTAGAACCTTGTGTGTGCAGTCAAATATTATTGTTAGCAAAACAACTGCAATTTTTTTTTCCCTTTACTTATAAACAGTTTATATCCACAAATCGCAGGCCTGAATGGGCTTTCTAAGACACTTGACCGTGTCTCTAAGTGCGGAACCCTGCAGCTGCACAGGAAAACTCACACGCCCGGGATGATCTGCAAATACTGTTGTTGCAGGCAGAAATCGTAAGCCCTCTCATTTCACCTTTTGTGCCTCCTGAGAGGTAGCTTTTAATTATCAGAGGCTAACTGCCTGACCTTGGGCCGGACTGTGAGATGGACCTGGCACATGTGGGCAAGGGGGAGATATTAGAGCGCCGTGTGCATGTGCAGCCTGAAGTGTGAGGACCGCAGGCGAGCCGATTGAAAAGCCCCATTTCCCGAGCCCCGCTCTCTCTAACTAAGCTGTATAGCAGCAAGTCATTTAATGCTCAAGTGGACAAAGGTATTACCTGAGTCACTGGGGTGGATCAGGCCTTTTCTCTGCAGGCCTTTCTAAAACCACATGCTGAGAGCAGCTCAACATCTCTGCCTCTCTTTTTCTGTAGCTCGTATTCAGTCTCTCCATTTCTCCTCGGCCCCGCTAGTGTTCTGTCCCCATCAGCTCCCATTTCCTCCGAGCCAGCAGCTTCAGTACACACTGTAATAGCCCACCACTGGGTCGGAATCCTGCTTAGGTGACAGTTTGTCTGTTGGTGATTTGGTAAAATGTAAAAAAAAAAACATTTTGAAAAGTCTTTCCCAGTAACTCGGTCTGTAGAGGATCATGGGTTCGATTCCCAGGGAAAGCAGAATTTGTTGAATTGTAAAATTTGTAATGACATTTTTGGATGAAAGCGTCTTCTAAATGGCTGTTAAGTCAAATAAACTCATCTAGCACTGCAATGGAACTCCTAATCCTTGTCAATTATATCTCATTTTTTGTAATATGCAACCCATTAACCTTCATTCTTGCTTACTTTATGGCATTTTCATTTCAGTTCAAGTTCAAGTTTATTTATTTAGTGCTTTTCTTAGTTCCAGACCAACGCAAAGTCATCATTTTGTCAGACGGTGATCATTTTAGCAGAATTTAGCCAAGTAATCGACTTGACCAATTACCAGTGTCTCAATTATTCAGAATTTACGGTATAGTTCAACACAAAATTACAACAGTTTTACGATTGCCTCTAATACGTAAAAATACATATTTAAATTGAATCACTGCATGTCGATTGGCTTTTCAGCAGCGGGGTGTTGAGGGACTAGATTCGGCTCATTCCCTCTTTGGCCGTTGACTTTCAGCATGACCCTCATTAGCATTGGCTCTGGCTGGTGTGAAGAAGAGGAAGAGGATGGACCTGATGGAGCTGCCCCGGTCGCCCACTCTATGCCCTTCAGACTGACTGCTGAAGACTTCCCACCTCGTCCTCACTTATAAATTACGTGGATACAAGAGAACTACACTACGGTTCAAACGTTTGGGGTCACCTAGACAATTTTGTGTGTTCCATGAAAAGTCACACATTATTTTCTAAGAACAAGAATAGACTGTCGAGTTTCACATGAAAATTCTCTATTTCTGGCCATTTTGAGCGTTTGATTGACCCTCAAATGTGATGCTCCAGATCAACCTGCTCTAAGGAAGGTCAGTTTATAGCTTCTTTAGCCAACTAAACAGTTTCTAGCAGTGCTAACATGATCAAACAAGGGTTTTACCATCATCCATTATCTTTCTCACACATTTAGGAAACACATTGTATTATTGAAACACTGGAGTGACAGTTGCTGGAAATGGGCCTTTATACACTTATGTAGATATTGCACCAAAAACCAGACATTTACAGCTAGAAGTTATTTACCACATTAGCAATGTACAGAGTGTATTTCTCATCAAGATTGTTTTCATTGACAAAAACAATGTTTTTTTTTTTAAATAAGGACAGTTCTAAGTGACCCCAAACTTTTGAACAGTAGTGTATATCTTTTCCTTTGGTCTTCTCACACCACCTCCAATTGCTTCATTTTCACTTTGCACTTTGGCAGACGTAAAAAGTCTTGACGTACAAACGCTACACGTCACACCTTTCCATCTCGCTCTCCATTAGCATTTATTGTTCTGCTCTGTCAGTTTCTGGCTGAAGACGTCTGGCTCACGTTGGGGCTTTGAACCACTGTTAACCAGGTCTCACAAAAAACTGCTATTTGGAGCCAATTCCAGATTTCTTCTACGAACAATCAAGTTCTTTCCACAGGAGGTCAGAGTCCCTCTGCCCAGCCACAATAACAGCGATCGGAGTGTTAACAAACATCTGTCCAGCAAACCGGGCCAAAGGACTTCCTTTCCTCCTTTTCTCCCAGCAAGCCAAATGCAGGTTCACTGGACTACCTATAGTGAAACATAATAGATCGTCTTTTTTACCTTTCGCAGCACAAAGCCTTTCTATTTACAAGTCTGGTGAGCTGTGCTATCACTCCGTGAACCTAATCAGCCACCATTTCCTCTGTCCGTGTGCCGGCGCTTGCCCGGGGTCTCCTGCAGATGAACGACCCTTTTGTGTGGCGCTAATGTGCTAGCGTTTAACTTTGGTACCAGAGAGCATTTTCGTGTTTATATCTCCTGATACAAGCCAACACAAAGCGCTTTGTCTGGGTGCAGGTTTTGTGGGTTTGGGTGACTGAGGTGGAGCAGGCCACTAATGCTGCTGCCACTTTTTCCATTGCGCACAAATGGAGTCCTTATGCAGCCCAGAAAGGAACGGAAATGAGAGGAGGGGGCAAACATACTCATAAATATACGGATTAAAAGTCTTTTTGAGGACAGTCTTTGTTTCTACTGAATCGCTACATAGAAATTGAATTTCCACTTACTGTTTAGTATAAACATTTCACTAGTATCTTTATTTCTTTTAATTAGTGAATAGGTCATGAACCACAATATAGTCAAATTTGAACATTTTCTCAATCCTACGCTTTGAATTATAGAAGACTCGTGTAACAAGGGTTTTGTTTCTTCCTAATCAATATGTGCCTGAGGAAAGCAGCAATGCTTTTTTCACCAGTGGGTTTGGAATAATGAGTGGTCGGCCTACATGTCTTTGTTTGTAGAGCCGTTTTGTGATATCTATGGTGCGGTCGCTTCACAGTAAGAAGGACCTGTTTGAGATTCAAGTTCAAGGCCCTACTGGGTCTCACGTGGGTTTCCTCCTGGTCACCAGTTTCCCACAGTCTAACGTTCCCCAGTTCCCACAGGGGAACGTAGTCTTGTTTGCCCATTCTTTTGCCCTCAATTTTCCATAGCTGTGAGTGAGAGTGTGAATGTGTTTGTCTGTCCTTTGTGATTAGTTAGCCATCAATCTAGGGTCTTCCCTCAAGCAAAGAATAGCTGGGACAGGCACTTTTGATGAGGAGCTACTGAATAGGCTTAAAACAGAGTTTCTGTTTGAATAAGACTTCCTTATCTGGTTTGTATACACAATGCCGGATGCTTTGACTGATCAAGTACAGAAATCTTGACCATCTCAAGGTTCTGAAACTTCAGTTGTGCAAAAAGGCATTATATCAAGTTCATTAAGAAAAGGGTCGAAGGCAAGAATGGATCCAAGAGCGTATAGATTATAATCTGACGTCTCAAAAGTGGGAAGTTCAGACGTTGCTACACATGCTCAGAAAGGTGTTGATTAATGCCAGTGCCACTTTACTAGTGGGAACACGGTGAATGAAATCCGATCTTTAAAGCATCTAGTTTTCAGTTTGCAAATTTCTCCGATGAGTGGAAAATTGAGTGGCTCCAAATCTCTTGTATGCGTGCCTCTACTTTTTTCTTTGTCTTTTTTGGGTGCACTTTCTTTCCCTTGATGCTGGCTTTGATATACAGTTAGACCTTTGATGGAGCTTCTGTGCTGGGATATGTATGAAAAACAAGAAATGCAGGAGGGAGAAAGAAAGAAAAGGCTTGGAACGGTCTTTGGCTTGGGATGATGCTAACGCCTTGTGGCTTTTCTCCCTTCTTACAGCAGCTCTATGCCGCCCAGCTGGCCAGCATGCAGGTCTCCCCAGGTGCCAAGATGCCTCCTCTGACCCAGCCCCTTAACTCTGGAGGGCCGATCTCGCCGTCTGGCTTGAAGAGCGAGAAGAGAGCATCAACCCCTCTTGCTCAAATCAAGGTACAATCCAAGTTCTTTTGGCACAGAATCGTGACCTAGTCATCTACATAGTGTTCAATAAATCAAATGTGGTAGGTACTCCAGAAACCGCTCAGCGCTAGTTGTCCTTTTGCGCCGTGCCCATCAATCTAAACTGGTTTTACAAGACAGCGGCTCTCCCAAGCAGAACGTTGTGGACAGGGTTGCTATGGCTTCCTTTGCTTCCACAGATTTCTGAATAATATCTCATTACTGGAAAGCTCGGTCTTTTCATAATTTTATGCAAAATAACAAGTGATAAAATAGAAACCAATACAAAGGCTGTCAAGGTTTTCTCAAATGCTCAACCGCAACTTTGCCATTCAACTGCCCTTTTACTCGTTGCGTGATTTGTACTTCTGTTTGGTTCTGCAGCTGTAACCTAAAACCTGTGTGCATTTGGAAAAGTTTAGTTTAATAGCGCTATGACAATCATGGCTGAACAGTAGTGTGCGCAGAACCGTAATCCGGTTCAGTCTGCTTGGCTCAGCTGCTCCTCCAGGGTTTTTGGAGATCTGCCCTTAAAGAGCCTCGTCTCCGAGCATCCGTCAAGATCAACACCAAGAGCAACAGAAGTCAGACTAGAGTTTCTAATCATGTATAACTGTAGCTCCGAGCCTCTTGTTATTTTGCCCAACACGTGTCGTGCTTGATGCTACGTCTACATCTTAGTGCTGATCAAACATGGCGCATGATGTTTGCCCTGTTTATTCCATATGTGGAGATGTTGTGCTCAATTAGCTAGCAATCTGTTTGTCTAGTTGAAGCATAATTGAATGACAAAATGTTATTGGCAGTCATATTTCCGAAGAACTGGGGGCAGTTTCTGTACGTGACCCATCTGTTTGGACAGCACAGCCAGTGTCTGGTCTACATACGATGCCAGTTTGATGTGGTCGATAGAACTGTGGTGTTTTTTTTGTATCATTTGTGCTGTTTTTGTTAAATTACCATTAGTTGTTATTTCATGTGTCAACTTGGTTGCTTAATCGACCTCATTTGTCTTAAAATAGGACATATTGAGTTCCCGAATGTCACATTAGCGCTTTCCATGGTAAAAGAGGTGATGATGAAGACATTGTCTCTCTCCTAAGGATTTTAATTAGCCAAACAAAGCATAACACTGAGCTACTGTTAGACTCGGGCCTGCATTATGATGGCAGAGCTTGTCTTTTAGGAGTCGGATTCATTATTCTGCAGTAGCCTCAGGCGCATTGTCTTTTATTTAAGGAAGAGAACATCTCTGTTAACAGAAGCTTGATGTCTTTTCCACACAGGAGGAGGGATCCCAGCCACTCAACCTTTCTTCCCGGCCTAAGACGGCAGAGTCTGTAAAATCCCCAACATCCCCAACGCAAAGTCTCTTCCCGGGCAGCAAGAACAGCCCCAACAGCCTGTCCAAGAGCGGAGGCATTCCCAGCCCCCTCGGAGGGATCGGACGAGGATCGTCTTTGGGTAAAAAAAAAAACGTCTTTTTGTGTCTTGATGGAAACCATTGCCTTACGGTACATTTACGCATTTAGTGGGTACTTATAACCCAATGGGGAATTTATGGGCTTTAACTTGCTTTTGGAATCAATCCCAAAATCTTTGGTGCCTCTAACGCCAGAATGCCTCTCATGCTACTAGTCATTGCAAATAGCAAACTGTTTATGAACAGTTTTGTAGCTGTGAGGCTAATTGTCTGTTTCTGATTCGAGAATTAAACTTGACACGTTCGTGGCTCATAATTCGCTTTATACCGTGCTATTTTAAGAGCAACGGTTGCCATTGCGAGGTTTTATTTTCAAAGCTTTAAGTGCATCTCACAAATTATAATATGTGTTTTTGATACTGCTACCAAGGGTTACGGAAAACAGTCTTTCATTAAAGCGACACTGTGTTGTCGAGCTGCTCTCATTTCCCTCCTTCTCTTGGGCTTTGAACGAGACTTGGTGTTTGTTTTTCTACTATTTCCGTGATTTAACTGCCATGCTGCCTCACCTCACTTTGATCCACTAATTACAGAAAGGCGACACACACTGAGATCACTCCCTTAGTTTCCTGCTTAAGCCCCCCACACACATGGATGTGACCACACTAGTGACTGCACGCATGCAGACGGTTTGCATACAGTAGCTTTTCTGTGGTGCGAGTTATAATTCTGATCATAAATCTTCCTCCCAACGTTCCTAAATCTTTCCCATTCCCATTTTTGCATCTAGACTCTATATAAAGATACTTGTTTATGTTTTGTAGACCGTGTAAAGTCAAGTCAGTTTTATCCCCATATTATGAAAGGCTGGGTACCACTAAGACAAATAATAAATCCAAAATTAAGAAGAAAGAAATGAAAATGTCTGGATGAAGGACAAAGTTGACATCCAATAGAATGCATCATGCATCGTCTGTTCTTCTCTGTAGACATCCTGTCCAGCCTGAACTCCACGGCGTTGTTTGGAGACCAGGATGCAGTGATGAAAGCCATCCAGGAAGCCAGGAAGATGAGAGAGCAGATTCAGCGAGAACAACTTCAGCATCATCAGCAGGGGATGGAGGCCAAGCTGTCTGCCCTCACCAGCATGGGCCTGAACAACTGCAGGCCTGATAAAGTGAGTTTCTCCTCAGGTCTTCTCCACGTACATCGTTTAAATATGTACTTTGGAGTTTGTGATAAGGCAGAGGTTTAAAGTTGATATTTTCCAAGGCGTGAGAACATGCTTCTTTGCATAAGCTGGACTCCAGATGTCTTTGTTCAAGCGCCTGTCACTCTTGTCGTTCTTGACGAGATCTTTAAACCCATTCGAGACGTTTGAAGCACTTCCAGAGAAGTGACTTTGATTGGCATTGGCGGAGTGGCTGGTGTGTGAGTGTTTGTTTGCGTCTGTGGACGACCATCGTGGTCCTCTGTTGCCCGGCCTTTGCGGGTTCAAACTGTGATGTCTCTGCCCAATTAAAGTTTACAGGCGGCCCTCTTCAGCCCCTGGTGTGGGACAGGCCCACTTTGTACAGGGAGCGGGCGTCCTCACAGGGATTCCTTTTAAAAATATCTTCAATCAATGAGTCAATCAAGGAGCGAGGAAAAAAAAACACAGACGCCTGATTGATGCCACATTGCCAGTTGGCTGTGAGATGCTGGCAGGAACTGGGAGTGGAAGCTCATTAATTTTTCAGCACCTGATTACTTTCAACGGGCATCTTAAAGTAGGTCAATGTATATGTAAAAAAGTAGAGGGACTATTTTTCGATCATCTGAGAAGTCGGGGCGAAAGAGCTGTGCCCTGTGTGGGTGGCATCGGGGAAAACACCAAGGCCGAAACCAACTGGTTTTCACAGCAACCTACCGCTTTACCGCTCACGAGGCCATTGTGCAAGTCGTAATCTTGTTTTGACAAATACAATGCCCATTTTAAAGGGAAATCTCAGCTAAGCCAGTGCTTCGCATGCTATTCTTTTGAGACTTTATTCTCTTTGTTGGTTTTTGTTGGGAGGTGGATACGGTATGTGAAGACGCAGGCCATCACCTGTGCCTGTCTCCCTCCATTATTCTGAGTTTTTAATTCCACCAGCCTCAACTCATCCTCACCTTCCCACTTTTCTTCCCAAATTACCGAGGTTAGCTCATGGTCAGCCAAACGCAAGAATGTGCCACTACATGACGCGAAAGCTACTCCAACAATAGCTGAAAGGCACAGTTGTCAACAGGCAGAACACACCTTCTCCTGCATTGTTCTTGCCAGGTCAAGCTTGGCGCTTTTCTCTTTTCTTTTCTTTTTTGTCTGGGTTGGGTTTTGTCTTTGCACGATTGTAAGGAACCGCTGCTTTGGATGTTTTTTGTGGGGCACCTAGGCTCAGTTAGGCGTATGGTGAAGAAAGTGGATTGGACACTATCTGTCTTTGTCTAACTTTTTTTTCTATTTGGGAAGAGCATATTAGGCTTGTGGCTAAATGTGTTTTCCTTTTTAAAAGACTTTGATGTAAGGGCAGGTAATTCTGGGCAGTGGGTGAAGCGGAGACGAGGCAGAGGAGGGAACAACAAATAATAATTAGACGTTCTATCAGTGTGAAAATATGAGCGGCATGTTTGAGTTATCATTGTTGCTATAGGTTACAGAGCACATCACAAAGTCCACCTCGTTTTTTTGAAGTTTGGTTTGGAAGGCGTTCTTTGTCGTTTGCCGTTTTTTATGTTCTAAGTTTGCATCCGTATCTGAGAATTGGAGTTCCTGACCTTAAAATATGATGAAGGAAGGCGCCAGACCTCTGCATCTGATGATATCGTAAAGGTAGCTCTGCTCTGTCTCTTTCTAAGCCAAACCGACTTCTTGATGTTGCCCACAACTAGAAGACAAACAAAGGCTGTGACTTTCTCTTCCTCGCATCAAATTTTCTACTGACACTTGATTGATAATTTGCAAGTAACGTAACTCACAAATTCTAAATGTAATAACTAATTGGGGCACAATTTAATCAAACCAACTTACTTAGGTGGGCCAAATTCAGGAAATAAAACCTTCTACCTCAGCTTAACATTTTTGCTCATTTGGTTCAAAATTCTGCCAAATAATGTGACGCGAATATGTCATCCCGTTTTGGCGACGGCGTGGCATGAGGCTCAACCAGGCCAGACGGTTATTAGAGCCAAAGCTTATTCTGTCCTGATGTGTCTGATTAACCGGGTTGACTGTATTTCATGATTAATGATGGTCTACTGTACGTTTCATGTAGTTCTGTGGATTTGTTTGTCTTTTAATCAGTTTCTCAGTAATTTCAAGTCATCAATTAATTCGCTTTTTTCGCTTTTTCCATTCAAACGAAGTCGTCTGAATTAATAGCGTATATCGATATATATCCCTACAAAAGGCAGCATAACTCAGAGTAATGTCCGCTCCCCATATGTTTCTGAGGAGATACTTTACATGTCACGGGAAGAGCTACTACAGCCATGTACAAAACGGTAATGAACTGCTTGCTGTAAATCAGCCGGCCACATTGCCATCGGTCCGACAGCAGGCCTGCGTCCACTGCCCGAGCCTGACGGACGAAATAAAGGCCTCTAAGTGTTTGAGATAAAAGCTTTCACTTTGGTCAGTTTCAGAATATTAATATTTCAGCGCTTCGGCTCACCTGACATAAATACTGAACGCCCTTTAATAACTACTACTCGCTCTGCTGTTTGGAACTTTATCACGGTGAAAGCTTAGGTGGGAAATCCAGGATAGGTAACATAAATGGGATTAAGGAGAGGTTAAAATCATCTACTGGAGCTGTGGGTCGGGGATATTAAATATTGATTTATCCCAGTGTAACGACGAAGCTGTGGAGTGAGCCTAAGTGCTGCTTACAGATGGATCAATCCATCTTTTAATACAACGTGTGTCTGTGATAGAAGACAATGGAGTGGTTTCTCTCGCTCTAGTCATTGCTTTCCATCTTGGTCCATCTGTCTGTCTGTCTGGTTGATGGGAAAGTTTTCGTTGAATGGACCTTCTTCTAGGTGCAAGTGTAAAATATTCATGCAGCAGTGTTTGCCGGCTTGTTTTCCCACTTCTTTTTTTCTCCCTCTTTTCCTTTGATGTCCCAATAGTCAAAGAAAAGCTTTTATGGAGCATCCAACAATATTTTTCAAATATTTATTAAATGTATTATTGTCTACAGAGGGCTATTATTCTGCTTTATTATTTATTTCCACTGCATTTTTTCCCCCACATGGCGGAAAGACGGCATCCCACTATATGGACCATTTGTATTTATTTATTTATTTCACATTTGGAAAATTGAACTTTGCACGCCAACTAGGCATGAGGTTCCACTTTGGATAGAGGCCAGATTTTGATTTTAGATATTTCGCCCTTGCTAATAACCTGGTTTTCTACAGATGTTAGTCCAACAGGGTCTGGCGGAGAGATAAAGTGTATTCTTGTGCTGACACTTCCCAAACCGGAATCAAAGGGTGAAAGGCCAGTGTATTAACCTATTGAGAATCCGCAGGCCCGTCTGCCCCCTCCTCGCACCTACATTATTGATGAGCGGAATATTCACTTTCCTCAAATCCCACGGCGCAGGCCTGCAAACATTCAAATGAAGCTTTGCTCACTCTCCTTAAAATCCTCACCCCTCTACCTTTAGACCCGGAGCCAATGTTTGCTCTCCTTCCCTCCCTGTGAGTGTGTATGTGTTAGCGTCCTATTCACGCTTGCCTTTACAAAGACTTGGGGGTATAATCTTGTCTGGTCTGCAGCCCTGGAAGCAATTTTCTGCCCTTTTTTATGCTGCTGTCTTGGAAATTGCCAGCATTGGTTATTTTTGGCCCCCCAACTAAATCCCGCCATGCTTTGCTTCGGGCATCCGAAATTTGATTATATTCAGAGCGCAGGCCCGACCCAGAACCGGCGAGAACCTTTGTTAGCCGCCGATAACATCAGCTTTTTTGTTCGGGTTGTTCGCTCGCACCAAAGATGGAGTTTTTCCAGAAAAGTGTGTTTCGAGGGCCACTGATTTCATCCTGTAGTTTCATAAATTCACAAACGGGCACTTACGAATTCATCGATTTTCAATATTGCTTTTGACGTAACAATGCAGCTTATAAAAAGAGCTAAGAGGACACAATCACGTCCCGACATTGTTGGTGAAGACGCATCTGAACATGTGTATATAAATTGTAAACATATGTAAATAAAGACCTTTTAGTGAACAGATAGAAGCCAAAAAAGCAAAGCCGCTCTTAAGCAATCCATACACACTCTGTGAACAGTTCCGGGTCGGTTAGAACACAAACCCATAAAGATATCCTCAGAGAATGATATTAATACAGAGCAAGTTTGTTTTACAGCATGCAAGATGGGCCTGTATAAAATGCTTCATTTCACTATAAACTTGAGCGGCACATGTAAGTTTCAGATTTTATAAGTGTTGCCTCGAAAAGGAAAGTCGAGGGGCTTGTGATTCGAGTCGATGGTCTCGCAGAAGCCCGGTGGTCACTTTTCAGCCAAATCTTTGCTTGAAGAACCAAGTGGCCACTTTATAGAAGGTCTTTACATAGAAAGACAAAACGTCTCAAATCTGCGGGATTATAAATAGCGTTGTGATTGGTTACAGGGAGAATTGGAAGCAGATGAGATGTGCTACCGTGGCTCGCAGAGGGTTTCGCTTTCAGTGCAGTTAATCTATATTATTTATGTGGAGCAGCCGCATATCTTTGTATGAGGCTTTCAAAGAGCCTTTATTTTTTATATCTTCTGGATCTTTCTGCCGGGTGTAGAAGTAACAGAACAAGAACATGACTTAATTGCACCACTTTATCACTTTGCTTTACCGGTGATATGCAACTAGATAGACAGACGGGATGGATGGATGGATAGATAGATGGATAGGTAGCTAAATAGATGGATGGATGGATGGATGGATAGATAGATGGATAGATAGATGGATGGATAGATAGATAGATAGATAGATAGATAGATAGATAGATAGATAGATAGATAGATAGATAGATAGATAGATAGATAGATAGATAGATAGATAGATAGAGAGATAGATATCAATACAAATACTATACAGTATACTATACTGGGGTTATAGTATTACACAAATTATATATTATTAAATACATTTAATAACAGAAAACGTAACAAAATTAAGAAAAAAGAAAAAAAAAAGTATTGCACATGTTTTTCCAGAGGTTTTGTAGGTTTATCGCACAGGTGGAGATTGTTCAACAGAGGTCAGAGGTCAGATGTGCACAGGCTGAAGGTCTTTATCTCACAAAGGATCTTTAGAACGCAAAGGAGGCTGGTATTTTTAGTGGCTTAAGACATCTGGATCCAGATGCAGCTGTGAGATGCCCAAAACGCTCCCTCGATGGCATCATCAGGCCCAGTGTAAACCCGAGTGGAACAATCCAAGGCCACATGGCTGCAGCCGGGCTATTTATACGGGAGGAAAAGCGTCACTACGGCAGTGTGATGCCTAAGTACAGGGTAGACGCAAGCACAATGCGCTCCGGCCTGAAATACTCGCCTCATCTGCGGTCGTCCTCGCAGGCCTGAGGCACATGTTCTGCGGCCGGCCTGATTAAAGCCCTCTCCGCTGTGCTGACATGGGCCGCTCGCTCTGGCTCTCCTCCAGAAGGTCCAGCATCGGCCTGGCTGTGTTAGAACTCCACTGTGCCGCTCCTCGCTCGGAACAAAACGCATTCTGTAAGCCACACGTTGAGGACGGAGAAAGAGAGATTATTGTGGGTGTCTTTTTCCACTTCAGCATCGGACGATGTGGTTATAATTTTAGATGTGGTGATGGAGGCTGCATGCTGAACTCATTTGAGGGAAGGGCTCGCCGTGCGCCAGAAAGGTCGCGGTTTGTATGGGAGGGGCACAACGTGCACCGTGACATCTTTTCTTTTTTGCATTGTTGCTTTTCATCCGACTGTTATTTTTCAGTCTTGGTCTTTTTCCAAACGGAGGCCTTTAAATATCCTGGCTTGATAGTGAGTGTTTGCTTGGTTTCTTTTTTTTTTTTAAGAAGGCACACACTCTTTACTGCTTTTCTGTGGCAAAGTGATCAGTAAAAATTTAATGACACCATAAAATAATAAAAAAGCCATTGATTTATCCGGGCACTCCACGCAGACAGCAGTAAAGCCGCTTCAGGCCTCATTTTTCCCTCCAAAGTCTTCAAACAAAAAGCAAGCTCTGAATATAAATTATCCCTCCGTAATATGTACCATATCACTAATGCTGGGATATAAATTACCTTTGATAAGTATATAAAGTGTAGCATATTAAATTTAATGGCAATTCATTGTGCAACGTTCGGCGGCGTGCGCGTTGGAGTTTTTTTATGCACTCGTTGGCTTTCTCTATTACGGACGCTTAATGTTCCCCGTAAACAGTGCCATCACTTCCTGCGCCGGCCCTCGCCATGAATGAGCTTATTAACACACTCCATTAAGTCAGACCCGAGATAATGCCGCGTTTTTACACACAAATGCTTCTCCGGCTCAGGCTTTAATTATATTCCCGTTTAAAGCAGTAAAATGCAAGTTCAGTGTCTAAATGGTGTTTAATGAAAGTTGCTGATGAATGTGTCGTGTTCCTCAAACTGATTCCTAATGATCATGACTTTATAAAAGGGCTTGATTGATCAGAAAGAGGCTGAAGGCAGAGAGGGGATGCGGAAACGTCGTTTATCACCACACACACACACACACACACTTCAGCCGTCCCCACTGGACAGTCCAGGCCGCATTCGCCATTGCTTAACCGATTTAATCGCACATCAGTCAAATTGTCATCGGGGCTGCGTTCCTTTTTCATTAAGTGCAATAATACGGTCCGGTGATGAATACAGCAGCGTAGGAGGCTTCACACCAAGCGTGGCTCAACTTATCTTTACAAAGCCGCCCGGCTCAGCGGGGACCACTACATATGTCATAATTAGAAAACACTTAAATAAGCAAGGCAGAGTCCAGACAGGCGGCTCTTAATGACGGGCCATAAGCAGGTAGCGGCTAATTGTACATCAGAATCACTCGGGCGGCCGTAAATAATGATTGTTCCGTCAAGCATGATGGGAAATTGCAGTATCCCTCTCCTCTCTCGCTCGTCTCTACGTTCTGCTGTTCTGTCATTGCAGCCTGGTTCTCAGATCCCTGTGGTGTGCTTTTTAACTAGAAATGCTTTTTTTGAATGCATTTCCACCATTGATCTTACTGGCTGTTGTGGTGAGATGCACAGGAGGTTCATGGCGGGTTTAGTGAGCAGCTACATGCAGCCAGTTTGTACAAATCAGTGGTGTGCAACTTTTTATACGAAGACAAATCTTGACTTTGCCAGAGGTGTGAAAAGTACCGGAAAACCATACTTGAGTAAAAGTACAGATACCTTGCTGTGAAGAAATACTCCATTACAAGTTACAATAAATAATTTCCAAGAACGAGTAAAAGTTGTAAAATATCCCATTTTAAAAGTACTTAAGTATTTCACTTGTACTGAATTTAGGGTCAAAAAGCGAGAAACTCTTGATTTATGAGGTTTTATTTCCTAATATAGAAATGAAATTTAACATCTCAGGGTTTCAAAATGCCAGAACAAAATGAATAAAAAAGAACAAATCGTCAATCTCAGTCAGACTCAAACGTGGAGTATTTCAAATTACTAGTGGCTGAAACATGAGAAAATAAATGAAAAATAAAAAATTGGTGTACTCAACCATCCGATTATTTTGTTGTATCATTATGTTTGGGTCAATATTTCTCACATTGACTCTACTACAGTTATAACCTCATCTTTCATATGGACTGCGATCACTAAATACGTTTTTGAAAACAGAATATAAAGTGCAGGCCTTCACGAGCCGGCTATGGCTCACGGGCCGCAGGTTGGTGACCCCTGCATGAGTTATCCAGCCTCGTCACCAGCCAACATTGAGCCGAGGCGCAGTGAGCATCTTTGACGTGCAAAGATCTCCAGAGCTCCACAATCTCCCCGGTGACGGAAAGAGCAGACAACAAACAAAAGAGCAAAACGGGCAAAACAGCAGAACTGAAAGATTAATGCGTACGTTGGTATCCGTGTCGGCGTGTGTGGCAGGGGAGCTGTTAGCATTGTGTTGAGTGTCTGTTCAAACACTGTATGATAGGCGTTCTCTGTAGAACACAGGAAGGAAGACAATTCAAGCACACCTTTTGCTCACCCTGGGAGAAGAACAATCACTCTGGGGCCGACCGACAGAAACTTGCCCGGCTTTTAGCGTCTGGCGGCTGTGTTCCGAGGGGGCAGAGATTACTTGTATCATGCCGAGTCAAAGTGTCCATCTCCAGCTCGAGCCTTTGGAGAAATAGACGGTCCTCCACTAATGCCCTGCCGCACTCACGGCAGAACTAGGTCATTTAACAATGGACCCGAGCAGCGGTCGGCCCTCTTCCCCTGCATAATACATTAAGTGTAATGTGCTTCAACCATTCAGGAGGGCTTCGGAAAGCTGTTATTTTATTCTGCAGATGCACACGGACATGACATTTAATACCATGGCACTGCGAGAGATGACAGGGGTTTATTGTGCATCAAGTGCGACATGATGCCAAGTTTAATCTGAACAGAAAGCAACACGACAAAAGGGAAAACACGGCGTGTTCCTCCGAGCACGAGCCTTGAATAAATCATAGACGGGGAGCTCCGGGCCCAACAGACAAGGGCAAGTCCTGTAAAGATTACAGAGCGAGAACAAGAAGCTAAACACTTTACTGGAGCTCCCTGGATGTATTGTCTGCTCGGGATCTTTCCCTACGTCTACATTCCTTTTAAGCAAAGTGTTCCAGACTGGTTTCTGGTGCAGGTCCCTGTAGAGGACCACCGCAGGACTCCAACTGCACTGAAGGCGCTTTTTAATATCTGCTGGTCTTGAATGGGACGTTGTGCATGGATACATGGTGCTTGTCTATTTTCTAACCCGCTTTTCCTTTTCTGTGTCTGCAGGAGAGGTCGCACTACGACAGCTTGGGTCATCATTTGGGCAAACTCGGCGAGGATGGAAAGATTGGTCATAGGGTCATCGATCTCACCAGGCCTGAAGACTTTGAGGGTAAGAGTCAATCTGCACGTATTGGATCACCGCCATTGTTCCAGTTGCTTTGTAGCGCCGCCGTATGACTGATAGTCCTCGCTACTCAAGCACATTAAAGCCCGGGGTCAGGTGGAGTTCACGGTGGTCAGCTGACTCCATCGCTCCATGGTTGGGGTCAGCAGGGGCCTTGAGAGCCGTTTTGGGGCCTGTGAATAATATTGAAGTTAGGCCCTCGGACTAATATTATTAATAATTAAACCTGAGGGTGACTGGAGTTTGTGGACCATTAGACACGTCCTGGAGACACCCCGAGTGTCAGTGTCGTAACGCTGTGTGTAAAGCAGTTTGCTTGGATGTTTTAAAGAATCTTCTTGAGTTTGGGAAGAAGACTTGGGTTCATGTCACCAGTGATGCTCTGGAACTGGGAATGTGAACGTAACAGCAAGACGTCATGTATTCTCATTCTTAAAATCGACAAAGAGTGTAACGTGTAATGTAACGTGTTTGAGGTAAAAGTAGACCCTGACTGATCCTCAATCTGATACACCATTGTAAATTCAAATTACATTTTTCAATTCACATTCTACATGGTACAACATGAAGTGAAATGTATTTTACAATCTTCCAGCATTTAAACATAGGGTTTGGGGGAGGGGATGCGTTGTAAAGCAAGAAATATAATTAAAAATATATGTAATACAATAAAATACTGTAAAAATAGGATAAAATAAGATAAAAATTATGCAAAAAAATTACAAAAACAAACTATTAAAATACAAATGCAATAAGTATACAAATACAGTAAAATAAGGATGAAAAATGAGTAGAAATAAGTGACTCAGTGAACCAGAAAGTTACTAGTTAAAGTGACCAGTTTAAAGTGTCTATAGTAGCCAAAGTATAGAGTATTAAAAATGATTATTATTCATATGTAAACGCAAAGCACCAAAATATCAAGCTCTCTGATTGGTTTGCCTCTTGCATCCCCATCAAAAGCTTGTCCTCTTATCAGTCAGAATGTCAAGTTCAAATTTATTTATATAGTGCTTTTCTTTGTCCCAGACCAACGCAAAGTCGCCATGCGGAATAAAAAAAATAAATAAAAAAATAAAATTCTAAAAAAGAACAAAAATGTTCATTGATCATCTGTGATCAAAATTAGGAAAAAGATTCAGTTGAAATGTCCTAATCAAGTTCCCCAGTTCGTACAGATTGTGTAGGATTTACTCCCATGTTTATTGGTATTGGTCAAAACCAAGGTGACAAAAACGAGGACGCTCTGAAAAATGACTCAACGAAAAAAGGACAGAGTTCAGAGCCATCCCCGTCTCCATCGTCCCACAAACACGTCAAGATGAAGGGGGTGTGAGCGCCATTTTATGGTGATACAGCCCCCATTAAAGAGTCTCTTTCACTAGCAGAATGTGTTTACTAATGGGGAAACGTGAAGTGTGTTTACTCGCCTGTTTTTGTTTGGAGCCTTTTCTATACAGCAGCTCAAACAAATCCCCGTCCTCTGGTCAAGCAGTTTAGCTTCTCCGTGAGGTGTGTTCTACCTATGTTTAGAAGCCCTTCGCCAGGCTCATCCTCGCTCATCAAAATCATTTCCTGTGTTGTTTAGCCGTCGCAGTAAAGCCGGCGATTAAAGAGTTTGCCCTCTGAATGATTTATCAGCGGACTAGGAAACAACCTTTTGAGAATTACATTTCTTGATGCTACGCCGGTGCAAACAGACTCGAACAGTAGCCGCCTTCTGAGGTGAGGAAAATGACTGAAAAAGACGTGTTCTGTTGAGTAAGTCTCGGGGTGTAAAAGCGGCTCTCTGTCATTGCCTTCCCTCGCAGAAAGCTTTAGGTTGCTTGAACTAATATTTGCAAAGCGCGCGGCAACTGAATTAACAGCTGCCAAAGTTCTAAGGCGCGAGGGGCCGTCGGAAAACGCCGGGCTTTGGGAATAGATAGAGTTTCCTTCGTTTTGCGAAAAGCCACCAGCCACATGCATCAGCTCGCCGCAAAGTCATTAGGTCTTTTTAAGCTCAGATGAAAAACATTAACAAATGCCACAAAAGGCTCTAGTATGGCTTCTTTGTTCGTTCACATATGGAAGTGCGTGAGGTTTGTTTGCCCAGCAGGTCGTACGTGTGTTTCCACTGTCTGTCAGACGAGGGTCTCGAACTCGGCACTAAGTCGGTGAGATGTCAGCGGACAGGAAGCCGACTTGTCAGATGGTTAAATGAACATACACCAAGTCTGATGACCAACGACTGTAATCTCAATGCTTTTTTACTAGTTTATCAGTCTTGTGTTTAGTTTGAATGGTTTATTACAATGTATTAGTCGACAATGTATTAGTCGATAGCGAGAGCATGTAAAAAAGAAAGGCCCATCGTTATTTTTTTTTCCATCAAAGAACAAATTTTTCTTTAAAATTTGAACATTACTTTTATTAATAAAGGGACTGTCATATACCTTGCTGGCCTTTTAAAAAAGAACAGAGGAATTTTGTCGCCTCAAAAGCATCTCAACATCCAGGATAAGATGCGCGTGAGCAAGTGCTTTTTTCAGGATTCGTGCCTCGTGGAATCGTAAATATCCTGCCGAGTGTAAACCAACAATCGAGTGCGGTTTAACTGCGGAGCTTAAATGACACGTGCATTCTAACGATTTAGCTGGAGAATGTGTAAGACCCTCAAGCGCTGCCCCCCGTCCCATTGTTAGGCATTTCTTCCTTTCTTCCTGCTCTGGTGATGACAGGTTTGCGTGATTGTTTTGTGTGTGTGTGTGTGTGTGTGTGTGTGTGTGTGTGTCTTGGAACAAAAGGTGATCCTGAGAGGCTCTGCTTTTTGGCCCCGTTCCGTTCCATGTCGAGTCTGGGCTTGTGAGTCACGGGCAGGTGTGCCCTCTTCACTCGCACCCTGGCACACAAGCGCTCTCTATCTCCCTCCTCTGTAATTGATGCGGACCCCTCGGATCTCCCTCCTGTTCACCGGGAGAGACAAATTAAATAGAGATCCTTGTATCTCTGTCATGTCAGGCACCGGGGCTCATAAATCACAATAAAGTCGATTAGATGCCCCCTCCCTGCACCCTAACGCACCCCCGGGGGTCTCCCGTGGCATCCCCAAACATCTGCATTTATTTACACAATAACACACCTAACTAGGGGCTTCCTAATGGAGCCGCGCAGGGGAAGAATGTCAATTCATGCTAATCTGTAAATGTCAGCGGAGTGTAGGCTTTCTTACCAAGCAACATCTCTCTCTCTCTCTCTCTCTCTCTCTCTCTCTCTCTCTCTGTCTGTCTGTCTGTCTCTCTCTGTCTGTCTGTCTCCCTCACTCTCTGTCTCTCTGTGTTTCTCTCTCTCCTCTCTCTCTGTTTCTCTCTCTCTCTCTCTCTCTCTCTCTCTCTCTCTCTCTCTCTCTCTCTCTCTCTCTCTGTGTCTCTCTCGTTCTCGCTCACTCCCTCTTTCACTTGGTGGCTCACTCTTTTTCTATCCTCACTCTTTCCTTCTTTGTCTAGCCTTCTTTTCCAAACGCTCTTTCTCTTTATTTCTCAGTCATATTCTGAGCAACAACACGGGGAAACAAAAAAAAAAGCAGGATTGAGGCGGAAGCGACCCGACGCTGCTTTTGATTAGGGCGGGTGTGGGGTGGCAGGGACCACCCGTGTCTTGGAGCGGGGCGGCGTGCCAGGGGGTGCCGCGTGCCGTCAGCTCTCATTCCCGCTAGCCGCGGTTTTTCGGACCCACTGTTGAATATTCACAATCCTGCGCCGGTATATAAATTGCTGAATCAGTGTCAGTGGTAAAGTAATGGCGAGGGGTGAATCGTAAATTTCCAGCGGCTATTTGTTGCCCCCCTGAACAGACAGCGAGTGTGGCGTCCGGTGAGTGACTTAGCGAGTGGCGGGCTGGCACGGTAATAAATGCCTTCATCTGGCCCCGGCAGTCAGCAGATTGCCCGGCGTTGATGGATACTGTCAGCCCTGCGCCACACTACATTTCATTGCACAATAAACATGGCTGTCAAAGCCGAACAAAGTGAAATCAATTCATCCTGCACGGTGAGCGCTTGCTAAATGAAATTAATGTACTGTACGCCGAGCTCCGCTGGCGGATAATCCAGACGCCGTTCTTTTTTTCCGCTGCTCGGGGGGACGTGTCGAGTGTTTGCTGGGGCAGAGTTGTTGTTTGTTTGGGAGGCGTGAAGGAGGCGATGGAGGGATGGAGAGAGAGAGAGAGAGAGAGAGAGAGAGAGAGAGCGTGACTGATGCACCATGACGGTGTGGAGTGACAAACTCTGCTGGCCAACCAGATAAACAGCCGCCCGCTCGGGATTATAAATGTGCTGCTATGATTGTTACACATGACAGGCGGATGGTTTTGTAGAGCCATAGCTTCTGGAGAATAGAGCCTCCTGCTGGATCTCTCTCTCTCTCTCTCTCTCTCTCTCTCTCTCTTTCTCTCTCACTCACTCTGTCTCTCTCTCTCTCTCTCTCTTTCTTGTTCACACTCACTCCCTCTTTCACTTGGTGACTCACTCGCGCTCACTCTTCTTCTATCCTCACTCTTTCCTTCTTTGTCTAGCCTTCTTTTCCAAACACACTGTCATGTTCTCCATTTTTCTTTCTTTCTTACTTTTTCCTTTTACTTCTTTCTCTCTGTATTTCTTACTATATTTTTACTCTGTGTACCTATTCTCTTATTATTACTGTGTACCTATACTCTTATTATGTTATTCTCTTTTTCTTCTCTTCCTTTTTCATTTATATCTTTCTTTTTTTCTCTCTCTCAATTCCCCTTACTCTTTCTTCTTCTTCATTCACTCTGTCCTCTCTTTCTCCCTCACTCACCTTTTCATTTGCTTGCTCACTCTATCTAACTCATCTATCCTCACTCTCTCCTTTATTTATTCTACATTTCACATTTTCATATTCTCCATTTTCTTTCTTTCTTTCTTTCTTTCTTTTTTTTCTCTTTCTCTGACTATATCTGATTTTCTCTTTTCATTTTCTCTCTCTCTCTCTCTCTCTCTCCCTCCCTCCCTCCCTCTCTTCTCTCTCTCTCTCTCCCTCTCTCTCTCTCTCTCTCTCTCTCTCTCTATGTCATGCTGATTCTGCTTTATCTTTCAGTGTGTTGAAGAGAAGATGAACAGAGAAGGTGTCGGAATTCTCCGCTGTGGCCTCTTTTCACGCTCCTCCTTTCTTGAGCATTTCACTGCCCTCTGAATAATCTTGAGATTATACTTTAATAGCAGAACAGTGCCAAGATCCATTACTTAGCCGGGGTTTTATTTTGTTTATCAACACCAGTGATAATCTAAATCAAAAGCAGGTACCGCATGCCAGGACGAGGAGATTCGGGGTCTTAATGAATCCGCATCACATGTGGATGATGAAATATTCATGCCTGATTCCGAGCCTTCTTATCCAGTTTTTGGGTCATTAAAGATGTATCGTAGCATATGGAAAGTCTTTTTTGTTGTTTGTTTTATTTTTCAAGCCTTGTTTATCAACATGTTTTTGTTTGTTGAAATATTCATAGGAGTTTTATTTAATTCTTTCACATCTCACTTATAAAAGGAAGCAAATGCGCATGCAAGCCGAAGCGATTTTGCTGGGCTGTAAAGTTAAATCGAGAAACTGGGGGACACACATGCTGATTGTGAATGGCCTGATTGAGAGGTTTCCTTCACACGTGTTTAACATGTCGTGCGACGCCTTGTCAGGGAATGTTTCTGAAATGTTTGTACAGAAATCATGTCGGTAGTCATTTTATGATTATTGAAAAAACTAGACAGTTTTGTAAGATATAATCACACAGCAATATTTTTAATGCTGTTTATGTTTATACATGTATTTTTCACGTATTTTCATATTGATATTTGGCAAATATTAATCTAGCATATTTTTATTTCAATTATATTTGTTATCTTGTACTTTTTTTCATCATGCTTACAAACAAATACTTACAAACATAGAGTATTCTGTATTTGTGTAAATAAAATAAAATAAAATGTAAATTTCTATTTAACTTTTTAACATTACACACACACACACACACGTGCATAATCATACAGTATAAACAATGTATATAAAAGATTGATGTTCCAATACGACTTTTTCCAATTTTTTTTTTACGTTTTTTATTAAATTTATAATTTTTTATAACTTATTCTATATTTAATATTACACACACACACAGAGAAGTATATATTTACTTGTTTATTTTTAATAAAAGAATAAATTTAGACGAAAAAAAAAACGATGCCTGGGCACGAAATGCCAGGTAAATGAAGGATTTCTGCGTTTCTCTTGGGATCCCGAGCTCCAGTCACACCGATGTGTTGATGGACGCCCTGCAACTCCAAAATTGATGAATGGTTTTCACCCGCTCTCTTCTTACTCTGGTGTTCCTAGGGAGTAAGGGACTGAATGGCTCTGCAGATAAACCACATCAGTATTATTGTTGGCCAACAGGGGGCGCCAGCACCACCGAGGCACGGGTCTACCGGGAACCCCGGGGCAGGAACAGCAACGAACCTCACATCAAGCGGCCCATGAACGCCTTCATGGTCTGGGCCAAAGACGAGAGGCGCAAGATCCTCCAGGCGTTCCCAGACATGCACAACTCCAACATCAGCAAAATCCTCGGTGAGTGAGTCTGCGAAATAGCCAGTCACCAACGTCTTCTGGGAATCCGGTCTTCAGGCTACCTGCCTAATGTTGTCACGAGTAATTCTACGCAATTCGTTGCATTTGAAATAGGCGAGTTGAACCCAGAAGCTCAATTAGATGGATGTAGTGGCTGTCACGTGGCCAGTGTTTGTCATGAGGAATGACAGGGCTAAATGGGTCTTGTTCCCCAGTCCGGTGAGTCAATAGATCACCACGACTAAAAGTCCCGTCAGGCTGGAGATATTTACTGGCCTGTTGTTTCTGCTAATGCAGCAATGGTTACAGTCAAGCACTTAACTCTACGTTTACTATGGCAAGGAGAAGCTGAGAATTGTGACTTTTCATCCAGCTATTTGTCTATCGATCTATCGATCTATCTATCTATCTATCTATCTATCTATCTATCTATCTATCTATCTATCTATCTATCTATCTATCTATCTATCTATCTATCTATCTATATCTATCTATCTATCTATCTATCTATCTATCTATCAGTCTGTCTGTTTTCAATCAATCCAATCAACTCTCTTTCTACATGTCTATCCATCCAACTTTTCATCTGTCTTCATCCATTCGTCCATCCATCCATCTTTTTGTCTGTCTGTCTTTCTGCCTGTCCTTCCAAACATTTCTTCAATATATTTGTCTTCATATGTTTACCTGTCTGCTTTCAATCCATCCAATCATCTATTTTTCTGTCTGTCTGCCTATCCAACTTTTCTTCTGTCTCCATCCATTCCTCCATTCATCTTTTTGTCTGTCTCTCTTTCTGCCTGTTCATCCAAACGTTCATCTTCTGTCTATTTGTCTCTGTTTGTTTGACTATCTCTCTGTCAGTTTATCCATCTGTTCTTTTCTCAATCCGTACATCCTATCATCTATGCTTCTGTCTGTCCTTTCAACTCCATCCACCCATTTATCTCTTTGTCTGTCTTCCGCCTATCCATCCAAATGCACTTCTGTCTGTCTATTCATCCACACATCCATAAATTAATTTGTTTATCAATCTTTCGTTCTGTTTGTCCATCTGTTCATTTGTTAATTTGTCCATCCATCCATCATCTATCTCTTTGTCTGTCTGTCCATCCAAATTCCATCGTCCATTCAATTAATCTGTTTGTCTATCTGTCTTTTTCTCTGTCTGTTTGTCCATCCTTCAATCAATCAATCAATCAATCAATCAATCTGTCTGTCCAACCATCTCTGCTCATTTATCCAAACTTTCACCTGTCATCAATCAATCAATCAATCCATTTTTCTGCCTGTATGTCCAACATTCTAATCTATTTATCTATGTCGGTTATATCTTTTCCTCCATCGTTCCATCCGTCTATCCATCCATCCATCCATCCATCTATCCAGATGTATAAAAATGCTCAAATATCTAGTTCACGCAATTAACTTTATTCATAAACTAACCTGTTTTTGTGTTTTGAAGGATCTCGCTGGAAGTCCATGACAAACCAGGAAAAGCAGCCGTACTATGAAGAGCAGGCCCGTCTCAGCAAGATCCATCTGGAGAAGTATCCCAACTACAAATACAAGCCCCGGCCCAAGCGCACCTGCATCATCGACGGCAAGAAGCTGCGCATCGGCGAGTACAAGCAGATGATGAGGTCGAGGAGGCAGGAAATGAGGCAGTTCTTCACCGTGGGGTGAGTGCACTGCAAAGCCATCAGGACAAAGACAAGATCTCCACCAGCGGCCATATCTCTGAGCTCTTCTAACTAGTGGCCCTCATCAAGTCGATGGGAGTCTTCCCTCCATTTGTAATTCAACTGTCAATTCCAGTTCTGAACAAACCAGTAAAGCCTTTTCTCTTCTGAGAGATGTGGTGGCCACAGCAGAGCGTATTAATTTTGCTCTCCTCTGTGTAAAGAGGAATATATAGCCTAGGGTGGAATCCTACTGACAATATTATATTTTCGTTCAGCTTCTTGAAAGCAGTGGTTTATCAAATTTAGGCTGTTACAGAGGGCAGGAGGACTCACACAGCCATTATTTGAGGATATTAGTGTTGAGTATGAATGCGGAGAGAGGGCTGCAAGGCAGATGTTTGGAGCCCGACTCTATAATTTACTGCATGTGGTGAGTGAAGAAAATGCTTGTTCCAGGTGTTTCCACTTCAGCAGCAAGAAATATGAGTGCTGGAGTATCAATCAGACTGTTAAAGATCAGGAGCCTGCGTCTCTACCATCCAAGTGGCTTTGTCGAAAGAAATGCCATTCGCAAATAATTGTCTTTGTGCCGAATGCCTTTCATGGACCTGCTGGTTGGAAGACGTAAGGTCTACGCAACTCTAAGAACGATGGATTTATGTTCTAAGCTTCTTCATTTTAAGATTGCAGGCACCCGTGATGATCTTTTTTATTGAGAATGGCTAAACGTGAAGAATGTCTGCTTGTCCCATTCTGCTACTGGCTGGCCACCGATTCAAGGTGTCTCCAACCTTTATGCCTATAGTTGCTTCAGCTTCCTTTGATCCAGAAATGGAAAAGTGGTTTATTGGATAGATGGGTGGCTAGACAATACTTTAACCCTTTTTTGTCTCTTAATTGCACATGTCCCATTCTGTCTATGGTTGACCACCAGTCCAAGGTTCATGCCCATACTTGCTGAGATTGGATCCAGCTCCCTTTGATCCAGAAATGGAAAAGTGGTTTACAAGATGGATAGAAGGGCGGCTAGACTTTAACATTTTTGGTCTAATTCTGCCATTGGTGGGCCACCAATCCAAGGTGTGTCTCCCACCTTCATGCCTGTAAATGCTGGGATTGGCTCCATCTCCCTGTGACACAGAAGCGGAAAAGCAGTTTCGATAATTGATGGATTGGTAGACTTAACATTAAAAAAATGGTGTCTCCTTAATGCTCTTTTGTTGCCCACACACCAGACAAGACATTACTCTTATCAGGCAGTGTGAGCATCAAGGAAATTTGAAATCAGTTCAACTTTATGCTAATGAGCAATGATGCCAAAACTAATGTCGACTTCATCTGGATGAGAAGATTCAAAATCTCATCAAAAGTCATGTAAACCAAAAAGTTTCAAATCCATTGAGTCATTGTAGTAATTTAAGACCTGAAAAACGATGCATGGACCAAAGTGGTTGTGAATCTAAAGACTTACGTGAACGCACTTTATAGTCTAAAAAGATCAAATTTCACATTTCACAACTGATCAGATCTCATGACCCTGTATTCTTCCACGGCATCATTTCAGGACGCCCAGCAAATTTGGTCCAGCCATGTTAGATGTGACCCACAAGTTTCTTTGAACTCAGTGAGAAACCAAAAGGTCTGTGCGCATAATTCAACATTCCCTCTTGTGTTTCATCCCTCTCTTCTGAATCAGGCAGCAGCCACAGACACAGATCCCCATCACCACCAGTGCAGGTGTCGTCTACCCCGGCGCCATAACCATGGCCACCACCACGCCATCACCTCACATGACCTCAGACTGCTCCAGCGCCTCGGCCAGCCCTGAGCCCACCATCCCAGTCATCCAGAGCACCTTCAACATGAAGATGGAGCCTGGCACTTTGGTACCTACTGATGCGGTGAACGGAGAAGACGACATGGACATGTATGAAGACTTTGAAGACGAGCCCAAATCAGACTACAGCAGTGAGAATGACACGCAGGAGCCGGTCAACGCCAACTGAGGCTCAAAGGGCGAGCGACGAGTATCTTCTGGTAGAGGGAATACCGACTTCTCTTCTGAGAACGTTGGGGGTCAGCATGCAGATGTGGCTCCCGCAGATTTAACAGCTATTGGTCTTAAGTGTTTCTCCTCATGTGAAACAGCTTGATTGTGTTTTCTTTTTGTATTTTTTTTTTTGTATTCGTTTTTCTGTTCCTTGTGTTTGGATCACAGACAGTTTGAGATCTGGAACACGAGATTTTTGAACAACGACGATTTAAACCTTTCATACGAAAGCATAACTCACAAGTCTTAAATTCAAACAAATTCACACATGGGTTTGTTCCGATCGTTTGTGTTACGTTTGACGCGTACTTTACTCGTTTATTGGGGTTCTATATCTCACTCAGGTATGCTGTGCCAGCCAACAGCTTGTGAATGTTTATAATCAGAACTAGTTCAAATGAATTACTTTTCATATCAAGACAACGCAAAAGTCCTTACGTTTGATGAATCTTAAATCTCCCTGTTATAATGAGGGGGTTCGGCCTAAGGGGGCGTGACCCCCTAAATTTGTTAATAATAATATTATTATTGCTGTTGTTAGTTTTTAGAGTCCACGTGTGCCAAACATTTAAGTTTCTTTGTCTTTTACATCTTAAATTTGAAAGTCTTAACGGAGAGATGCTCGAGTCTTAGACAATCCTGGCAACCGTAACAAAATGCCCACTTTTCTCCTCTCCCACTTTTTTTGTCCTACGTTGCATTGACTACCATGTTCAGATGCTCAGGAACAAATGAGTGTCACAGTCCATTGGCGGGTTTAATGCAAGACCACCAGCCTCTAGTAGATCAGTCCGACCCTTTTGGTTCTTCATCAGCAATGCCAAGGTGCCAAATGGCGTCCGATCTGCAGAATTGTATAAGGCGACTTATGCTCCATTAAAATTAGAGGAAATAGTTTGTGCTTATGAAACCAATTTGATGTCTTAAGATGCACATTCAGCTGCGTTTATCGACAAGTCTTATGTTTGTGACCCGTTACACTTACTCTCTAAATTATTGACCTCATAACTGCCCAAATACAGGCGATTCTTACTTCCGCTTCCGCTCTAAAAACTCAGACGACCTTTGGAAAATAATGTCATGATTAAAAAACAGCCTTTCCGCCACATGTTCTTTCATTATAAATGGCCGTCCCGCCGCTCGACTACATCATCTGTACGCAGAGGCGAGTGGAAGGACGGCCAAGACGCAGTTAGCGGTCAGGGCCTCTTGTTTTAGGCTTTGGCCCTTCTCAAAGTCTCCGACAGGGTACGAGTGCCATTCACCTCCACTCACCTGACCTCTGCCCAGCACACGCCCAGGCCTCAAGGGGCTGCCATCTGCCTCCCAGTGCCCTCCAGACCCAGGAGAAGGTGCGGCAGACAATGGAGACCAGGCCCATGCCGTGCATTGTGCTCCTTCTCCGTCAAAGTGAGCGTGAAAGGCCACGGCCAGAAGCTGCTACGAGGTGCTAGCGAGCAGATGGAACAAGTAGATCAAGCTGAGGGGGATTATTAAAATGACTGACGATTCGCTATCATCCGAACTGCATCATTATTAATGCATGATTTTGCCTCTGCCCTTGAACCCGTGGGTTTCCTCGGCATCGTGGAGATCCGAACAGGCGAGGCTGCTGGTCACTGCATTACCGCCAAAGGTCTGGAAGGAACCAATGGGTGTTTAGCACTTATATCTCCCACAAGTTGAAGGTTTTTTGTGTGTGTGTGTGTGTGTTAAGCCCCTTTTTGAAAAGCATTTTAGAAGTTTTAAGCACTTCTGCAGAAGCCTATGTTTGTACCTTTTTAGTCTTTTCAGTTGGACTCTTACTGAAGGTACAATATTTGCTGTCTTTTTGACACCTAAGCCCCGCCCCCAACTCCACCCACCATGAACGTTTATTGGTTGAAGCTGTTATATCTGTTTGCTGGTGGATTTGTACGCGATTTGTACATATTTCCTTGACAATGCCGAGCCAGTTCCTGTAAGCTGGCGGTGGACGGAAAGAACTGTCGACGGGACTGAAACTTGATCGCGCTTGTGTAAATTATTAAAAAAAAAAAAAAAACGAACGGAAGAAAAAAAAAAAAGACAATTGCAATCTCACACGGAGACAATGATTCTAAAGTGTTACAAGCACTGGATATAAATGGTATTTTTTATCGATTCTGACTAATGTGAAGCCGTTGTGCGTGTGTGTGCGTGGGGGGGGGCGACACAGACAAGTCACCTGACCGGACTCGTGTGAGCTCGCCGGAGCCGGGTCATTTTTTTTTTTTCTCCGCATATTTTGTTTATTTATGCAAAGACTTGTGATGAATGAACACTTTGTTTAAGCTCCAGTGCTGCCGAGGGGAGAACGCGGAGTGGGCGGAGCCTCGCTGACGGACACGCGGGACTTCAGTAGCACATCGCCGTGGTCATGTCTGTTTGTGTTGTATGTTGTATTTGAAGCTCTTTAGTGCATATAGACATTTTATTGTATTTATTAGCCTGTTTTTGGCTCTAAAAGTGTCAGTAGAATCTCGAAAGGACAATCACAGAACCAGAATAAAAACGTTGAATTGAAAAGAAACCCACAGATTGGAGCTGGACCGGTTTCTTGAGAACATCCATCTCATTGCGGACTCTTTCTTTCCTTCCTTGCATTGTACATACAACATAGGAAAACGGAATTCTATTTTTGTTCATGGATGCCGGCGAACGTATAATTTATCGATTTTTGCGTGTATGTTGTTGGGGATTGTTCTTCAATGCGACGCAGACGAGTTGTCGTACCTCACGTAGTTGCTGAAATCCCACCCGTGTCCAACTGGAGAGAGCCTGAGCATCCCAGCATCCTCACACTCCTTTATGACCCAACGTTCATTTTTTTTCCGCCCTCCGCTTGTTGGATTCCCCCTAGCATGTATGTCTGTGTGTTTTTCTTAAGTTATTTTGAATTGTTAAGGTGCTTTTTGCTAATTGGTGACGTGCCAAATTCGTCCGAGAGATGTGATGTAGTCCCATCAGCATCAGTCGGGAATGATTTTCCTCTCTCTGAGCTTTCAGTCCATTGGGGATGTGCAAATATGTTCCGTATAGTGCTCAATTTATACCCATTCTAAGCTTTTTTTTTTTATCCTCAGTATTTTTCTCTGAATTGCTTTTAGTGTTTCATTTAGTAAGCGTTTCCCATTCAGCCAACATGTTAGTCTGTGTTATATTTGGGTTTATGCACAACTGTCACTGCCATAATTCAAAGTAGGTACAGTAGCCAATGACGTGTTTGGTGTTATAACTCTATTACTGTAATTCTTTACATTTTTTTTTGTACTGACATTTTCTTAATGTAAATTGTGAGATTTTTTTTCTTTTATTTTATTTAATCGGCACAATTCACTGACATGCTGGACTGACATTCTAGCTGCTGTTTAGATGAGTAAAATGTGGTTGTCGACGACGACACGTGCTGTTGCCAATGGTACTTTGCTTCTAGACCTTCTTAAGAAACACTGTGTCGCTCCCTAAATTCGCTCTTATTATACATTTTGCAGCCTGATAATATGCGACTTACGTGTGTGTGTGTGTGTGTGTGTGAGAGAGAGACCAGTTTCTCAGCAGGTACATAGGCCCACGGCAGGTATTATTATTTGGGTGTTAGAGGAATAGATCAGTATCTGTTGCTGCTTTCGAGGAAAAAGATAAAAGTCTAAAAATGTAAATAGTTTATCATAATATCTTGTACAGTTCAGTGTAAAGTTTTTAATCCAACTTGAAAAAACAGCAAAAAAAGACAAAAAAGGTTGCCATCACATTTGTGTTCACGCTTTCTTTCAGAAGAACTAAGGATTTTGGATAAAAAAAACAGAACAACAGACAACATAACTAATCTTTTTTTTTTGACGCTTGGCTTTAGTATAAAAACCAGCAAATCCTTGGTTTCCATGTTCAGTATTGACGTGAGGTAATTGAATTAATGCTACAGTTGTTTGTCCGGAGAGAAGACGTCTCTCTACTGGTAGTATTCTTATATATAATGAAATACGACTGACGCGTGAACATTTCGGTGTGTTTAGACACCCAGTGGATTGTGCAAACATCTAGGTTGTTCTCCCCACAAGCAGCATATGGTTTATTGTAATGTAAAATCCTTTTTACAATTCTATTCTGAACCTGAGGAGAGTCTTACTATCTGTTTGCTTATTTACCTCAAGAGTTCCTCTTTTTCAAAAAAAAATAAAAAAGATCGAGTACACAACTGTTTCAACATCACTCCATCTTTTGTACTGCTGTTGACACAAATTAAAGAGAAATTTTGTTCTATATGTGGTATTTGTGATTTTTTTCGGAATAATTATTGAAATAATTTGCTTTATTTACATTTTTTACATATTTTACAAAATGTAGGATACAGAATTTGGCAGACGTTAAAAAAATGGATTAAAGTTAAAATAATGAAAAATTAAACATGTCAAAATATATCTGACTTTACTTGTATCTAACAATAGTATATACATATATTTTTAAATAAGATTCCGTTTCATTATTTTAATAGCACACAAATAGTCTATAATATATATTCTCATACTACAATGTGTAATGCATAATTTAACCCAACATCAATATATTAATGCAGTTTAATAGAATTCTGTTTATTATTTTAGAAATAGAAAACATTAACACTCAAAAAGTTCATTTATCTATATTTCAGTTTATCTCATGGATAAAAATAGACAAAACATTACATTTACAAAACTATGAATTTATGTTAAAGTTCTATATGATTTTTTTATACGTAATTTTGTTTTTACTTTTTTAATTTATATAGAGTGATTTATATATTTTTAGCAAACTTGGATATGGATCTAGATGTACAAAGATTATCCATTATAACATCTTTAAATGTACAGTAAGTTGTCAACTTTTGTCAACATTTAGATGTAAAAAAAAAATCTAAGATTAAAGTTGACCTTGTGTAGAGCATCAAAAACCAAAGTTCTTATGTACAAATTTATAATTATCACAATTATATTAAGTCGTTTGGCCTCAGCGTTTGATTTGTTATCTGCCGAGAGTAAGATTCTCAGTATTTTTTGATTACCTGCTTTGGCTTCGGTTTAAAAAGGAAGCGTGTAACTCCAATACAGAGGTGGTCTTTTAATCATCTGGATAAGTGCTGTCTGCCACGGCCATGCCAAAAAAAAAAGAAAAAAAAAAGGTTCTGGAATAGAACTTACTTCAAAACATTTTTTGGAAAACCATTTATGTGTTCTTTTGTTATCTTCATCAATCATTTCTCGCCCGATGCCAGAGTGCTCAGTAAGCTCCTTCCCCCAAGAGCATGCGTAAAATAACCACATTTTAACTGTGGCGTGTATAATAGACGCCTGTGTCAGCTCTCTGCCGCTGCCGTAGATGGAAAATTAGACATATATTGCTGTACAATAAATCTCATTGTAATTCGCAAAGCTTACATTACAAATCTCAGGCTCTGACGGAAACCTTGGCATCCCAGTTTGCCATCGCGTCTCTAAGCGCACACATGTATAGAGTGCATTCTAAACACAACATTAATTATTATTTCCATCGGACTATCATAGGCCAGGCGGTGAGACGGAGAGTTGCGAGCAGGAAGAAGGATGTCGCACCCTCGCCATGACCTGTTTGGATGAACTGTCAAAGTGTTAGTACAAACATGTAGGTGTTTGGGCTGCAAATAATAATTAATACTGTATTGCTGCGCCGAGGCGACAGGCCTGTTATTTCATGGCCCTGATGACTAAACATTGGAGGGAGTCGTCTGGAACAATATTTTACTGTTCTGGAAGTGGCGGCTCCTCCTGAGTTGCATTGCGATTGCCACCGAGTCCAGTGAATCCGTCAGGGAGGCTGTTTCCCTGAAGCCAGATGCTATTTATCTGATTTTCTCATTAGGCTTGACTCATGACTTCATTGTGCAGATCTTGGCTGCCATTCCACTGGACTGAAGAGTTGCACTTCGGGCTGTTTATGCGTACGCTTGGAGAGGTCTCCGCAGGTTGGGGGTTTTTTTTGTCTATGTATGGCTTTTATTTACCCCTCGGCCCGGGCTTCCATTCAGCAGATGTTTGAGTCCTTAAACGCCTTCCGTTTGGAGCTTGTTGGGAGTCGTGCTATTTGGTTTGAGTGTTGGAGCGCAGGTGGAGTCGCTCTCAGAGACTCGTAGGCGACGGGACACAAAGTACAGATTGAGTACAAAGTACAAAGTGCAGGGAGATGAGAAGAAAACGTCGCAAATTGTCTTCAAAGGAGCCACCTTTCACAAGACTGTCGCTCGGATGCGTGATTATAGTCTGAGACGTTCAGGCTGATCGCAAGGACCCATACGTATGCATTCCCGTGAAGACTCAGACTCAGGGCCAACGCTAATCCATGGAGGTGAAGGACTTAAAGAATCTTGCTAATTTCACAGATGGTTTAAAATGGATTAGTGTGGAGTACCAGCATCCCGAGATGTGTGGGCCCACCAGGCTCCCAGCTCCATTGCCAAAACACCTCTCCCATACTTGGAATTGCCTTCCAAAAGTCCTGCAAGGTTAAAGTCAAACTTCAGCATCCCTACGCTTCTTCACCTCTGCCGTCAACCATCCCCGCTCCCTTGCGCGATTGTCATCATTTGCTTCTGATTGATAAGAACAGCTGTTCACAGCTCAACAACCGCCATATTTGCAATTAGACGATGGTCTCCCATTGGCCGTAGTTGACCAGATGTTGAATTGAGCCAGCCATTCCTCGCGATTACGTTGCGGGTTCAACTCAAGCCAGGAATAATTATGGCTCTCCAGTCGCAGTAGGAATCAAACGATTGTTGTGTCCAGGCACCTTGATGTATTGTTCACTCTGGCAACCGAGAGTCACTTAGCAGTTTGAGAATGAGATCTTTGGTTTTTCTTTTAAACAATAACTGCAGGCACAAAGGTTTCCTCTCAGTGTGAAGCCCGATGCACAAAACAGTTGGCGCTGAGAGCCAATCTTTAATTGTTTAACTTCTCTGTTGCCCCATTAATCGCTTGCCTCGGCATGCATGGAAGCCAAGTTGCAAAAGGGAGTGAGAATGAAAGCGAGACTGAAGGAGACGGTGTGGTGTGCACCCGAGGCCAAGCCTGCTGACAGAGCCATCGCGAGCCCATGGAGTCCAGACACAACTCTGGAAGAGCTCAAAGAACCCAGCTAGGAGTTAATGTGGGAAAACAATAGGCTTGGGTGAAAAACTCAACATGTTTTTGTTGCACTTGTCATTCCGCAGCGCATAGCTGTAAAGAAAGCTTAGGAACCATCGGAACCTTTTTGTGCTCTTCTAATGCACCATATTTGGGTCAGCTTTCACAGGCCTTTTGTCCCAGAACTTCCAACAATGGCAACAAGGTTTTTTCCACTGACATACACGATCACCCCGTCCAAACCCTCTTGGACCCTCCCCATCCACAACGAGTCTCCAAAACACTGACCTCATGGGACAGTGGGACGCCTTTCATCCACTGTCCCAGGGATCTCGCCTTCATCCCCCAAATAGTGTACGTCCTCACGTTGGGTGTGTATGGCTGTACAGTATCAGAAGCCACTTTTCTTGGGTTGGATATGATATGCTAGCCTTCATAAGTTTCTTTATTGTTTTTTTATATAATGTAAGATAAACGCAGCCTGGGATTGGGCCACTCAAGAAACTTCATTTGCAGGCCCCTTGTTCAACCGTAATGCAAATTTAGCTCCAGAAAAGTGGAATTTGTGCGACCGACAGGCCGAAAAATTATATTGAAATGTGTTGTGTTATTTTTGGGTGGGGCAGGATTGAAATATTGTTTGTGCAGCTACATAATCTTTTACTATGAATTGCTCGACTGCCACCGATTTATTTTGCAACGCATTATTCGCCCCTTCACACATCTTGGACTGTATTTGTGTATTCGCTTGGGATTCAGTCACATGTTTAGATTCTCTAAGCATGGTTGTTGGGCACATCCGTTTGCTAAATGAACTTTTGAAGAATCCGTATAGGGCAATATTTCACAAAATGTAATTTTACATACTGTTTCACATCATTGCGTTCCCTCAATGTATTTATCTCTGAAAGCATTTGACTGCATTTCTTTTGGGAAGAATGAATACGTAATGGAAATTTAAAAGCATCCTCACTCCCTCTGCTTTTTGAAGAATTTAGAGAAATAAAGGTTCCTGTGAAGGCGTAGCGTAGTGTTATTATCTCAAAACCATCACTCAGCCCTCTCATGCGTACGTCAATTACTCAACCCCACCTTTATGAATATGTAAATCTGCTCAGAATGCCTCATTAATTAGTAATTCATGCATTTTTCACAAGCCCAGTACATCTCCGACGGAGGCTGATGAATTATCATTTATTGCATCTAAGATATCTGTTTCTTTTAGTGAATCAGTCAGTTTGAAAACCCTGTCGTGTAGGAAGTGATCCGCTGTCTCAATACACTCTGAACATTTTCTTCCGATTTTCTGGGGTGAATAGTTTTGTCTGCCATGTTCTGCTTCATGTTCCGCCGTTGTAACACGGGCTCTTGTCTAGTGGGTTCGTTTTTGTTAAACATTAAAAGCACTTAAGTCTTTTTTCCCTGTTTTTTCTTCTTCTCTCTTTCCCGGTCTGTAATGCGTATGTAGTGTTCAGGCCGACTGGGTTGTATTTGTCTCAGGATACTAAGTTTTCTTCCACAAGCTGAAGCTCTTTTTGGGTCTATGGCACACAGAACAACCACAGAGGATCTTGTGTGTTGGCTGAAGCACATTCCAGACGCATGAATTTAACATGAAAGTGGAGGCTGAAGAAATGCATGAAGATATGGTGCATTTCTCGGGATTACAGCCATGCTAGACGCCGCTTCCGTCATCACAGTGGATTCCTATTATATTTCTGTAAATGCCGAGGTGACACTTGAATGCAAACATGAGAATAAGCTGAATGACTAAAAGGTCTCCAGGGTGTTTATTACGTGATTACTCTGTTTTTTTTTTCAAAGTTTACCGACCAAAGAGGAGCTGATCTTCAAGGTGCTGTCAAAATTGTCAATTGTAGAAAATTGCACCAGTGATTTTTACAATTGGGCCATCTACTACAAAAATAAATGTCTGAGGAATCTCTTTTCGCTTATTCTGGGCCAAGAGGCATCAGCCGGGCCAGTGATGCCCAGACCCTTCAACACCTCCTCCAGCTCCTCTGGATGGACAAGAAGCTTTCCCTGGTCTTTCTCTTGCTCTCTTCCGGGTAGGACATGTCCAGAACATTTCCTCTTGGAGACAGGGGAGCAGAAGACCACTTTCCAGAGCTGACTACTCACAATGTGGAGAAGTTCCTCCTGGGTGTCTGAGCTTCTAATATTAGGGTGTAGCCTCTTCCTGCGGTGAAAACCTATTACACATCAGCAGCAGACCTTGTCTATCAGACTTTGTTCTTGTCCATCCATAAGTGAGAATTGAAACGTATAATGGCCGGTCAACCAGTAGCTTTGCCTTCCATCCTACTCGTAGATACTAGTGAAATCTTAAAACGTACTCTTGGATGCTAGTTAACTGTTGGACCATTCTGGTGGAAACAGGTGAAATCTCTGCCTTACAGGTAGATACTGGGGAATTGTTGGACCTTATTGTTCAATACTGGTTATTTCTTTACCTTACTTGTGGATAATGGGGAATTGTTGGACCTTAATAATACATACTGGTGAGTTCTAGGACTTTATCGGAAGAGGCTGGTGAAATTGTGGGAAACGTACTGGTGGAAATGTGTGATTTTGGAAGTGGAAGCATGTGAAATGTTGGACCTTACTAGCAGAAACTAGTTAGGTGTTGGACCTTACTAGTGGATAGTATCGTAATTCAGAGAATACAAGCACCCCTTTTTAGATTTTTTTAGATTTCAAAAACTTGGTGGGTGCTTATAATCGGCGATTTCAAATATTGATCACAATTGCTCTCAATTGAGTCTGACTAGCAAAGAATCTTGGGAAATGAAGTCCTGAACAATTATTCAAGTAAAATGATGCGTTTGGTTTGTTAAATAAAAAAAAAAAAATAAGAAAACATTAACGTAATTGAACCAATTTTTTTGTTTTCTTTTTATTTTTATGACTGAAAAATGGGGGGGGGGGCTTACATTCGCTTAAATACTGTACTACAAAATACTAGCATGAAACTAGTTAATTGTTGCACCTTACCTGCAAAAACTGGTTAATTATTGAACTTTACTAGTGAATACAAGTTATGTGTTGGACCTTACTGGTGAATACTGATGAATTTTTGGAGCATACTAGCGGATACTGGTGAATTTCTGAGCAGTTACATCACAACCTGTCCCTCCATTCTCTCACAAGCGCAGAGCTTCTGAAAATTGGTATTTTGGATTTTTTTTGTAAAAAAAAAAAGCACTTAGATGCAACTGGCGTCTTTTTTCTTCCCCGTGTCATTTTCCTTTTCCTTGTCACAGCCCTCCTCCTTAATCATGATTGTTAGCATGATTATAAGAATGTGAAGTTGCCCCAATTACTGTTGTTACTAGTCCAGTAGTCAATGTGCTCCAGCCCAAAAATGCTTTCATATTTCACACACACACACACACACACACACACACACACACACACACACACACACACACACACACACACACACACTTGCATTTATATCATAGTGGGGCCGCACCATTGACACATGCAAAACGCAATGTTCTCTCTCTTTTTACTGTAACCCGAAGCATCAAAATATTCCTCTTCCCCACCACCTTTACTCTAATCTAACAAAAACAGAGTTAGAACCTCTGCCTTAAAATTACTAAACTTAAATCTATCTATCTATCTATCTATCTATCTATCCATCCATCCATCCATCCATCCATCCATCCATCCATACACCCATACACCCATACACCCATACACCCATACACCAGCTCTCCAGATTTAGCTTCAAAAAAGTGTTTTTCATGTTTTTATTAGATTTTGTTATTTTCATATATAATTTCTATATTGATCAGATTTAGTATGGCACATTCTTTTTTTTAAACAGAACAAGCTGACACGGTTAATCTGAGGTTCCTCTAAAGCAATATTTGTTCAGCCTCTTTATTTACTTGGTCAGTGGATTAAATCGGCGGAGATTGACACGCTGGTAAACTGATTTTAATTAGCACACTTTGAGAAGCCTCACCCAGCTCCCCTCCGTCTACCCATTCTGATACTGGTGGCTTATTAAATCATTTGCTGCTCCTGGGTGATCTCCTTTTGAAACCAGGCCTGACCCTCCGGGCACAATTTATTTTATTTCAAAAAATTATTTTTTACCAGCAAAATTTGCAGCAGTTCAAGAGAATTATAAATCATTATTACACAGCCAGACACTTCAAACATTTTGTAAAAAGCTTTCTGAGCGATGAGGCTTCAAAGGAGGAAGATGCTCGGCCTTGTGACGGCTTGGCTGGCGTGAACCCAGTCATTAATACACTGTGTTTTACTATGCTAATGCTGCGCTCAAGTTCCTTAACGTATGAGGGAATTCTCGGATAGCTTTGTTGCGTCCTAGAGAAGCCTCGTCGACATTATCTGATTACAGGAAAAGCTGGAATCTCGCAGGGATTATTCTCCGTTGACGTGAAGGGAAGTTTGGGACCTTTACGCTTCCTGAACGCCATGAACTAACCAACAAACTGGTTAAATTGTTAGATTGTATTTTTCAATCTTTTAGAGTAAAAATGGACTAAAATAGTTCGGTTAAGCATTTGTTAGTTTGGATTTTGAAGAAAATATTAAATAAAGTAATTATTAAACATTTTTACAGCCAACATTTATTGTTGGCGCATTAAAGTAACCAATTACGTTTTTTGTGAATTTTATATTTCTGGATTTTTTGGGTGTTTGCATTGTGTGCAAAAGTGGAGATGATGAAGATATGATGATTTATTAGAACAGAAATTTGTTTAGGAAAATTCATTCATCTGAAAAGAAAATGCTGATGTTATTTCTTATTGAGTCCAAGTGATGATCAAAAGAAAAATTTTAACTATAATGTTTGGTATTGGTAGAGTATTTGAAACAAATCCTGAATGCATTTTCGGGGGTGAAAAGCTGGAAAAGGACCAAAAAGGTAGAAAAAATCCGGTAAATGGCACATCTAAAATGACGCAAAAATTAAATTAATGCATACAAGAATACACTTTGATGATTAGTCAATATACGTACAAAAAGAAAACTCATATTAACTTTGAAATTGCTGTATGTGAAAACCATCACGTCTGTGTGTGTGTGTGTGTTACACGTATTTGCTATGTTTATAACAGTACTGATATGTTTCCTTCATTTTACTAATCAGTTTAATAATAAGTGCATTTTTCAAACTTTTAAACGATGCTGAGCTAAAACAAATGTGTTCTGTTCTTCCTTGCTTGTTTTAAGGGTTGGTTAGAAGTCTGTTTTGGATTAAGCATGAGGGTTTAAACCGGAATTAGTTTGCTAAATGACAGAGATTTCTTTTCCACGGTCTCCCGCTTTAAGAGTATTTCTGGTTAAGACGTCATCATATGTGGTCGCAGCTCAGACCAGACACTTATCACGGTGTTTATTGTAATTGGCTTTGCTATAATCCTCCTCATCATTTTTTTTTTTACTTTATTGTCATCACATTTAAAATACAATTACATATAAACCTTTAGCAGATGATTTTATCCAAATTGACTTACAATTCGAGGCAGTTTTATTTTTTACAATTGTACAATTTTGAAATAGATTCAAGATCCCAGGTTTGCGTGTTTTTCTGTAGTGCTTTGTATGTTTCTTCTGAGTCTCCAGTTTCCGTTCAACTGCCTTGGAAAAAATTGTCAGAGTCTGTGTGTCCCGCTCTGTAATTGGTCAGCCAATATATCAGGGTGTGTCCTGCCTTGTAGGTGCAAAAATGCAGTGTGGATTCAGATCCCCGTGACCCAGAAATGGAAAAGATAATTGAATAATGCGTGACAAATTACAGATGTCTGTGAGTGTAAAAGTCTCTCAGTCGCAAACGTGATTTACAAAGCATCTGACTATTTTATTCCTCGCTGTTTTGGCTTTATTAAACCCAATGATGTGTAGGTGGTTTTCCTATGTATCTCATAGGTTTAACTAACAGTGCGGTGAGAGAAATCCTTGAAACACATGTAAACGTATCATCGATCACGATCAAGAGTTTGCGTTTATCTGAAACGTATGATCTATGTCCTTTCATTGTGGTTTTGAGCTGCTCGGGCGAATAAGGAAATGATTACAATATGTTGGCCAGTGAAACGGCTTCAATTTGCCAAATACATTTATCTAGATCCTCAACGCGGTGAAAACATTTATGGAGCTTTGCTGTTTTGCTAATCAGAAGCGTATGATTACTACGGTATTATGGAATCGAAAATAAAATAATTTCATGCAAACGTTTCCCCTTCGCGTCGGATAAAGTTAGACAGCTTCTATCAAAAGCGTATAGGAAATGTAGACACTGTAGATGATTATATTCCTCCCGAGCCGTATTCTCCTTCCAGTTGTAGTTTCCGCACATATATTTGCATGCAGATGAGCGAAGTGCAGTGTCTCCAGCATTTGAAGTTTGCCATCAGTTCTTCAGATCAGTGGAGGCTTTACCTGTTTGCCGTGTCATCAGAGATAGAACCATTGCCACTGAATGACTGGAGTCTTTTAAGCCCCAGACAGGATCGCGCTCAGAAAGCCCTGTGTCTGTGAACCGTACCACAAGACTTTGATTTAAAAAAGACATTTCCTTCCATTGATGTGGCATATCGCCAAGACTCTATTGCACTCAGCAAGTTTGTTTAAATTGCAAAAAAGTTGTAAATGATGGGACATCGTTGCTAAAGTCAAAAGTGAGGTCTGCAGCTTGTGCCTTTCTCGGTTTCTTGACTGTACAGTGTGAAAAAAGCAGTTTTTGCTTATAAAACACACATTTTTGTTTTTCGATGTACAGCTAATGCATTCCTAAGCACTTCCGATTAAAGCGCCCGTTAAACGTATAATTGTAAATCTAGTAAATTCAAATCACAGTGGTACCCCGACTTCCGTAATCAATCCGTGCCAGAGCCGTTTCGTTTGGTTAAAATTACGTTAGCTAAGCTGATTTTTTTCGTTCGTTAGCTGATTTTACATGTCTAATTTATTCTGATCTTTTACATCTAATCTGTACCAACTTCCTACATACTGGCACAAATGTTTCATAAAGAATAAAACCGTGATTGTATGGCGATTAACGGTTAACAGCCGCATTTTTTAAATGAGTAATTCTTGAAAGACTTTAATTCTCGTGAGATTAGAAAAATTTGCACAACGTCATTTCAAGATGGCGGCTCTACAAGAGCGAAAAAAAAAATTGTCATTCTGGGAGAATACAAGCTTGTTTTACATTTTGCACTAGGATTTTGGTTTGTTTTTTGTGTTTGATTGACGTGCAAAAAAAAAGAAAATAACTGTTTATTTATCTTATGCTAGCAGCAAGAAAAAGACGCTATCCTTTGGTACAGCTAAAATAATTCATAACTCTGTACGACATTTTCACGACAACGCATTTTGTTACTCTGGATTTTCGTTATCTGTAACAAAATAGCAAGGCGCTGTACCACTGTGTTTTGAATCCAAGCAGATGTTGAAAAGCGTCCGCACTCAGGATGCACCAAATGATGCTTTAAAAGTTTTACCAGGCCTTGTAAAACAGTAGTTCTGTCTTCTTCATCTTTGAAAACCAGGACAGACCGTCAGGGACGCCGTCCGTGCCAGAGATCCCCGAGAGCTCATCTTCAGCAGATCGGCAGGGAGACGGCAGCACAAACAGTTCAAGAAGACACGCTTTCCACTGTGTGGTTTCCAGAAAACCATGCAGTTTATTTCTTGAAAAATAGAACTTCAATCATATTTCAAAAAATAAAAACATCAACCCTAACCTTTCACCGTTTCGTCCCTTTCCAGAGCGAAACCCGATTCTCCTCCACCAGACCAGCCAAGAACCATCTCCGCACAGATCTGCTGTCCAGGCCGGGAGCGAAAAAAAGGTGGATTTTTTTTTTCTCCGTCTTCTATTGTCACTTGCATTTGGCTTTGATTACGTCTCCGCCCCAGGCGCCTGCCGGCCTGTGAAGGAGCCAACAGTGATTTGGGTTATGGAGATCATATGGCAAGGAAACGGGGCTTGAATGGAGCGACTTCCACCAGCAGGTTTGATGAGTTTCCGATGATTTGAGCCCGGGTTTATTGTTTCCTGTTGAAGAACAGAGGACACGCGCCGGGCCTGGGATGAGCGGGGAGAGGGTCGCTTCAGCTACAATGTAGTCTCTGTTTTCACACATCTAGAATTGCACTTCCTGTCAGGCCCGGTAAGTGATCCAGAATGCTGGCAGGAAACCAGCGAGTGAGGGTTACTGTTGTCATTAACAATCACAGTCAACCACTTGGGTTGGTTTTGATCACTAGTGCTTCCTAAATAATCGGAGGGACCAAGCAGAACTAGAGTCTGAGGAGCTTTTGGGTTTGACCTAACTAAAACTGACATCCCCTACACTAGATGGCAGCAGCGTTCCCGTCATCATAGTGTGTGTAGAGTTGGTCTTGACAATCCAGATCACATTCTGCCATCACACAATGACGAGGATGTTGCCATTTTGTGCTATTCTTTGCGTGATAGGAATGTTGTTTTTGATTCAATTTTGTATAATTGTGAGTTTTGGAGTATATCATTTTTGAAAATAGTATAGATATGTTGACATAGTTGTGTGTTGTGTTGAGAAGTGTGTGTGTGTGTGTGTGTGTGTGTGTGTGTGTGTGTGTGTGTGTGTGTGTGTGTGTGTGTGGATGTTTTTGATCACTGATTTCAATGTCGGTGAATGCTTTTCAGATCTTTACATTGTTAACAATTGATAATGCTTGGCGAGTTGGTGTCAGGTTGTAATTCAGGGCAAGATCATTTTGAAAGAGGGAACGTTTTATAAGGTTCAGCTCGGCTCGTCCACACAGAAATGTCTCTTGCATTTCTAATCATGTTTTTTCTAAGATTGGTAGAGCCAAATTAACATCATAAAAAAAAGAAAAGAAAAGCAGATGTGTAAAGACAAAGCGAAAATGGCGAAGAAGTACGACAACCTATGTGTAGCATGCAAATACGATTAAAAAACTATTAATAATAATTAACGATTTGAACAAAATTTATTTTATTTTGTATCTTTCAAACTCATTACGGATACAATGTTATACAATTTGCACTTATGGCAGAAAATAATCGAGTGGCGCTGTGCAAGTGATTAGTTTCATCGCAACGACTCTTGCATTAACAGTTTTTACCGTATTTCTTCTAAGATTTGTGTCCACAAAAAACACATAAAACATTTTTCATCAGATAAGGAAAGAAAAGTGGAAGGAGTTTAGAGACAAGCAAAAGACAGGAAGAAGTACGACAAAGTATATGAAGCACGCACATATAATAATAATAATATTAATAATAATAATAATAATAATAATAATACAAATTAATAAGTTAAAATTTTGAGTTGATTGAAATGTATTTTATTTAGTAATTTTCATTGTCATTACTGATACAATGCTACACAATTTGAACTTCAATCTACAGCCAAATGCTACTTTAAAGTCACGCCAGCGATTGGAGGAAAATAATGGAGTAGAGCTGTGCGAGTTAATTCCATAGTATCCCTCACAGAGCTGAAGAACGTCTTCACAACACTCCCAACTCTCCCAACGGAGGTTCCGTCTGAAATGTAAAGAGCCGAGATCTTCCCTCAAAAGTCACTTCACGCCCATCTGCTGGTTGTTGACCATTAGAACGAATGCCAGTCTATATCAACCAAGCTGAGATGTCATCAAGTAGTTTAATGCCGCTTAATATTGCTGTTTCGTATACATTTCCGAGCACGCCAGAAATGAGTCCCAGCTGGGGTTTTCAGAAGCCCGGAGAGAGCGGGGGGAGGCGAATTGACAGGCTATTTAGACGTGCCACTTCACTTTGCATTAGCGTGTACAATATCAGCAGCCCGAGTAAGGCCAGATTTCAGGCGATGCTCATTGGGCCTGGAGCGATGGATCACTTACCTCAGGAAATCAAAGTCAATGGGAGAGGATCTGGTCTGGATAGGAGCCCAGAAGACCCGTGAAAGAGTGCGAAACCTGTGGAGGACAAGAACGAGAAGAGAAAAGAGTGACTCGTTGGGAAAATCCATTCCCGCTCGATATGCCAATAAGCATAAACAGAGCTGTCTTGTTAAATGCGGGGTTGATAAAGCGAGGCTTTGAGATGAAGAATGGCCCGAGGGCTGAGGCGATACAAGGCAGCAGGAGCGATGCTTATTGATAGCGAAGTCTCTTGTTTCAGAGACTCTCCTCTTGGCGAATCAAAGGGGTTTGTGTCGGTGTGGAGGCAAGTTCAGGGTTTGTAACCTACGTGGGGAAGACGTAAACAAACCCTGACCAATCGGCTATTCCTATGAATTATTCGTCCGCTGGCTTCTTCGAGATTAGTCTAAATTGTCGTGATTGGTATGACGCGCCTCATCACGCCCCGGTCCTGTCAGATTACAGGGTGTTGGGTTTGGACTTTCGTTGAAACCGTCGCTGACACGTAGACTGACCTCATCTTGGGCTTCGTATTTACAGCAATCATCCGCATTTTCCCTCTCTGGAATTCCTTCACAATGTTTTACTGTAGGTCCCCGTGAGGACGGTAAAGTACAGTATTTAAAGGAACGTCTTGTGCAAACCGATTCGTTTTGAAGCGCCCTCTGATTGGCTTAGCCTCAATTGTTGTTATTGACGATTGAAGACACTGTCCTTTACTGTCAAGTAAGCCAATTTCGGAAAAGAGGAAAGAGATTTGGTCTCCTCCGAGTCGCGGATCAGGGCATCTCCAGGTACCAGCCACCTGTCACATGACCTGTGACTCTTTAAGCATCGTGGATTTCCAACGCCGTGGCTTCCTCAGTAGATTTCTTTTAATATGTTGTGTGTGTGTGTGTGTGTGTGTGTGTGTGTTTATCCTTCTCAAGCTCTTTTTTCATCTCAGCCCTGCTGTGCTTGATGCCCAAATGCTGCCAAAAACAAGCATTAAATTCCTTTATAGGCTCTTATATGTTGGAGAATAACAACATCATTAATTCATATACCTGCAGATGTTTGCTTCACTATGTCTGTCCAGTCTATAAAACACTACAGGAAACCAGAAAAAAACATATTTATTCTTGGTCTGTTTGTCCTTGACCTTGTGCTTTGCTTCTTATAGGATTATTCTGATGGTTCTGGTGTTTTGCAACCTGATGAAATCAATCTTTTTTTTTTCATCTTGCCATTTCATAATACTTTCATTTTAGTGTTGATTTCTGCATTTTTTAAAAGCTATTATTGCAAATTATAAAAAACATGTATTGCAAAACCATATAGGAAGGTTACATATATATATGAAATCTTGATGTCATGTATTTATGTCTTTTAAATAAGACACATACTGTATGAGCTTGTTAAATTGGTTTTTGGTCCATTTTTTTTTTTTTACAATTTAATGTCATGTTATTTATGAAAAAAACCGACCACATTCTTGATTTATCGTATGAACTTAAGTAATTTAAAAAAAATGCTTAAAGGTTGATTACTTGCGTTTTTTCCCAGATCCTTCTCATTGTTTTTTGTAAAACAACAATATCAAAAACAAACGGTTTGATTTTAGTACTTAAACTATTTCAAATAGTGGTAAATTGCAAATACAGTACATTTAAAAGACATTTGCTCTTTGTTGCAGCAGCAGGAATTAACATGGCTCTAACTCATCATTTCATCATTTTCCAGGTTCTCCATGAGAATTTCTATCATTCGTTTACACCGTTTGCTATCACAAGTTGAAGATTCTTGATCTGGAATCGACTGGTTGATGAGGAGGTCTGGTTGTGCTTAGGAACCTAGAAGATGCTTTGAAACGTCAGACAAAAGAGGCTATTGTTTGTGATTAATTCAGCTTCGCCAGAACCTCTGAACATTCCGTGGTGTCACATAATACTGTCAGTTTCCTATTGGAAGTGCCAGTGTAGAAAGAATGAGTGTGTTGGCAAAGAGCGAATGCGGCGGCGTTTTTTTCCCCGTCTGTGTATGTGTCTGCGGTGCTGGTGGTGCAGGTCTCCAGAAGCCCATGATACTCTTGGAAAAAAAATGTCTGGAGTTCACACACATCACGGTTGGAAAATGGAGTTTTCCTCAGCGTTAAGTCGCTGAGCAGCGTATTTGCATAATACATTTAGCAGCGTTTAATATTTTGTAGGACAAGACCACGAGAAACACGAGAGAAGGTGTTTAGACTTCCCAGTGTGTACGACTCTGACACTCAGACTTGTTGGAAGATCTTCAGATGTAATAATTCAGATAATATCATGAATACGTTCAGATTTTTTGACATTTCGAGTCTCGTTTTTAACGTTAGGTGGCGGCACTGTGGCATTGTGGGTAGCAAGATAGACTTAAAACAAGGAGAACCATTCTAGATTCACGTACTAGAGCAGGGGTGTCAAACTCATTTCACATCGTGGGACACATACGGCCTAGTGAGAAGTCAAGCGGACATGACCATTACAATTATACCATACTCTGCTATTAAAAAAAAATCATATCTTTCTTTGGTTTTGGTGTAAAGAAGCACAAGAACATTAGGAACATATTGAAATTTAATGAACTGTCCTTCTAAAAAACATTACATGAATTCCCTCATATTTAAAAATATAGAAATTTATTACAAATCTCTGTAAATAAATAGGACGTGGTTCATTTTTCTTTGAAAATTCTACACTCTACACTCTTTATCTTCTTTTCTCTATTTGGGTAACGACATTTTGACTAATGAAGGTGTAATGTTTGACACTCCTGTTCTAGAGTCTGTTGAGGATCTTGTGTTTGCATCTTCTTGTGCGTGCGTGGGTTTCATCTGGGTCTCCGGTTTCCTCCCACAGTCTGAAAGCATCCGGGTGAACTTTAGTCTGGAATAAAGAGAGTGAGTAGGAGTGTGTGTCTGTGTGCCCTGCTTTCTGACTAGTCTACCCAGGTCCTTGTGTTGAAAACCATCCGTACTGGTTACACCTAACTAAAACTCCAGATTTAATTAAAAAATGATTTATTTTTTGTTATTAAACAATTTAATTGGGGATTTTTCACTTACTTAAGTTGTTTTTGGGGTGAGTTTCATGAATTGGCTTTTATTACAGCATTAGCATTGTGTGCTACTGCTAAAGACCAACCAATATAGGCTTTACCACAACCTTCATGCGTTTAACAGACGGTTTGCTTTTCCTCTTCTGTTGCGGAGGCATAATTACGCGTGTATAAGTCGAACAATAATCACTTTTTAAGCTCCGGTCATTTCATTTCCAGCTGTACATGGTGCCGTCCTGGACTTTAAATGGATCTGCAAGCCTTTTAAACTTGACTTTTTACGTTTTTCCCCAACAGATGCCAGACCACACAACTACTTTGTAAATGTGATGCATTTGAAATTACGTGGTGCCGTTTAATAAGAGCCACTTATTGCGAGACGCTTAAAAGCTGCGTACATATTTTCAAAATTGACTTCAGTTATTCGCACAATATGAATTATTTAAAGGTCTTTAGGAAATATTAAAAAAACTATTTGGGGTTTTGGAACTCAGTTTTTTTTTATTTCTGTTCTATGCATTTTTTTCTTTACATATTGGACAGTTATTTCCATAAAAAAAGACTTAACTTTTATATTGATGCAGTTGGCTTGCTTAAAAAATTCAAATTTAGTCATTTTTGGAGCCACACCATGGTAAGATAATATTTTGTGATTATTTATTACCGTATTTACGTGAATAAATATTTATTTTACAATTTTAGCGGGTCAGAAAAATTGAGGAGTTCTTATAATCACCGATTTCAAATATGCACATGCTAAGCGCTAAGTACATAAGTGCTAATTTTTCCACATTTCAAGTGAGAAGGAATCACAAATAAATGGAAGTAATTTAATTTACTTTTAGCTTTTATTAGCTCAATTACAGAAACAAAGAAATATTATAGTCAGGCAGCGACATTTAGCAGCGGCCACATAACGTGTTAGAGCAAAATGTAAATATTATTGGATCAGACGGAGCATCTGGTAAATCAGCGCTAACACCTGGAAAAAGTCCAAAAGCGGCAGAAAACAGTCAACAACGAAAAATGCAGGGAGTGAATTGATAGCAGGGAACAAATACTGTACATCAAATATATCAAAACGCTCGGTTTAGCCTCTTGCAGTTGCTCTACTCGGACTGGAGTGCAAAGGCTCTTGGGATTGGCTGAGAATTCTGGGAGTTGGAGTCAATCACCTGAATTGACTTTTTTATATCTTATATTCAAATAAAAACAAATATCAAAATGATACGAGTCACTAGTTTGTTAAATAAAAATTGTGTTTTTAAGAGAACATTTAAGTAATTGAACCAGAATAAAAAAATAAATAAATAAATGAATCAGACAAAAAATAAATTAATAAAAAAAAATGTTTGAACATTTTTTTTGACCCTGAAAATCAAGGGGGTGCTTATATTTGCGTACATACGGTAATTTAGTATTTGACAATAAAAAAAAATCCGCTAGAAACTCATACTAACCTGGAAAGAATTCAGATCAATTTTGTAGTTTCGTTTGATTGGCTTTTCCTCCAGCGACGATGAAAACGGGCCTTTGCCCGCGAGATGCCAATTACGTAGGGTGTGTAAAGTATCAGTGTGTGTGTGTGTGTCTGTATTGCCTCATTGTGTGTGTAACCTCTGCCTCGCTCTCAGTTATACGCGCCACAGCACTCCAGTAACGTCAGGGTCGTTGTAAAGACCAGGAAGTCTCCTCAGAAAAGTCAAGCTGGAAGCCAGGTCCATCGATTCCAATCATCTCCATCTTTCTTCACGCTGTCTGGAAAGAGGTGTTAAAAGAATCCCACTCTTATTCCGTAAATCACTAGTGACTCGCCACACACACACTGAGCTGACGTTAATGAGCGGTGAGAGATCTGCTGATTTCGAGGTGGGGTGGCTTCACTAAAGGAAAATAAATGCAAATAATAGATCTCCGGGCTGTAATTAAACGGTTTGTGATTCAACAATGAAGTCATGAGCGTGTCATTAGCTGGATGTAACGCAGCCTGTGAGTCATGTGAAGGAGTGTGATCACATTTTCCTGTGTGGCACGGCGCCGCCTTCCATGCCGTAAGAGGCTGGTGTCACCTGTGAGCGCTGGCACGGCTGGCAACTACTGCTTCTGGGCTTTTCTGGTGGATTTGGAGTTGTGCGAAGACTTCTTCTGAAGCTGAATGTGCCTTAATGGATTATGATGAGTGTTAGATTATGTCAGTGTAATAACAGGGAGTGTGTAAAAACGCATGTTGGGTTCAGATTGTTGCTTTTTTTTTTGTCCAAACCAAAAGTTTTTAGATTTCTTTTAGGTTCCCTGCTTTTGAATTATACGTTCTCCATATACACATACATATACATTTTCACATACGTACATATACAGTTTTGTTAAACATTTCTTCATATAGTGCGTGAGTATGCATGTGAAAATCTGCGTGTTGTGTGTGTTAGTGTGTGTGTGTGTGTGTGTGTGTGTGTGTGTGTGTGTGTGTGTGTGTGTGTGTGTGTTTATAAACAGAAAATATACATAAATCATATTTATGAAATTTGTCGTAACATATTTTAGTACATTAATTATATTCTTTATTATGGTATGAATGTTATATAATGAATATTATTTATAGGATTTATAGGAATAAAATATTATTTTAAATTTATAGGAATAATCATAGAATTATGTGTTAGATTATGTGAATGTAATAACAGGGAGTGTGTAAAATCTCACGTTTTATTTTATTTATTTAATTTTCATTTTTTACATTTTTTATTTTTATCATTTCATAATTTACATTATTCTACATTTCTTCATATAGTGCATGAATAGGCGTGTGTTTTTGTTTGTGCTTCAGTTTATAAACAGAAAATATAAATAAATCATATTTATGAAATATGTCATTACATATTGTAGTGCATGTATTATGTTTTCATTATGGTATGAATGTTATATAGTGAATAATACTAAATAAAAATAAACATAGTATTCAATTACATTCTACATTCAAAATACATTCTTCAATATTTATATTTATGTTTAATATTACGTTAAATATAATATATTCAACTAATACAAATGTATTAGAATATTTTATTATTATTTATATTATATATAAAATGTTAAATGAAAAAATACTGTGTTCTGTATAAACTAATTTGTTTACGTATACACATGAGTGTTTATGGAAGTGTCTATATAAATGTTTACACATATGTACAAACCGGTAATATAAATTCTACCATATTTGTTTAATAACACATACATTATTTGTAACATCAGTATTCACAACAACGTGCATTCTTTTTAAATGTTTACAGCCATTTTACTGATTGTAAACTGCATTCAATTATCAGCTTGGCTTGATGGGAAAGTGTTTACGTGTTTGTTGTTTGTCTGAACTGGAACAAACAGCGTTCCTGTGAGCGTCCTCATGCTCCATTAGTGAGCAACCACACAGAAACATGTTCGGCGTTTTAGGACCAGAGATCAAGTTTGCTGATTTTGAGCTCAGCCACACTTGATTAAATTAAATTTGTCTTCTCGATTTTTTTTTTTTTACCTGCGCTTCCACCGTGGCAATCCTGCTGGAAAAGCCAGGACTAATTATGCTGTTTCTCGCTCCTGGATTTTCACACCACTGCCTGGAACATCTGCAGCCTGTCATGTAGCATCCTATTCATTTCTACTTAATTTGATCCTAATACGTGCCTACACCAGGAGCCAGATGTTCCCCGAGACTGTGGCGCTGCCTGCAAGTTTTGTTTCCGAGTTTGAACCATGTGCAGGAATCTCGACTCTCGGTGTGTGTTGACGATTAAATTCACATAGTTTCCATTTTGTAAATCAAAAGGTGTCAGCACTGCTATGAATCGAATTTGAATTCGATATGAATTTGAAGTTGATTAGAAACAGGGGTGTAAAGTACTTGAGTAAATTGAATTTGTTACTTTTGTATTTTTGGTACTTTGTATTCTAAATTATAATCAACTTTTACTCCCTACTTGGCTACATATTTGATTGAGTATCTGAGTATCCACTACATTTAAATGCGGATAATTTCTTGGGTGGACAAGACGATATCGCCATCTGCAGGATGCTGAAGGTACTGGATGCTGCTTATGAGCTCAATCACGTGAATTAGCCAAAATTTGCATTTTTGACTTTTTTGTTCTGCCTTTTAGAAACATTGAGGTGTTAAACATAATTTGCATATTAGGAAATAAAACCTCAAAAGGCGGGTTTTTATTTTTGTCTAAATTCAGAGCAAGTAAAATACTTAAGTTCTTTTAAAATTGGACATACTTTTTACAGTAAAAATGTTTTTTACAGAGCTGAGACTTGCAACATCAAACTGTGGGTTCGATCTCTAAGCAAATGAGATTTTTGACTGATCATGTGAATCTGCACTGACAATTTGTCTTCACAATCAATTAGCCTTTTTCCCGCCATTTAAAGATTTAATCCCAATTCGTACGGGGCGCAATGCGTGTAATAAATAGGCGATATTACACCTCACTTAGTCGGGCTGATTTTTGTAATGCGGCTTGACGTATTTCACATTAGAGTGATTTACAGGCTACAGAAGCTCTTTGGCACTTTTCCACTATTTTAGTACTTGGCGTGATGGATACAAGCTTCAACCCAAACCTCCATGTTGTTTCTCTGTCGTTGGGGGGGGGGGTGCATGGCTCAGCACTTGTCTGATTAAGGAGATGAAACCCTTGTGCTTCTCTCATAATAAGCACCATATGTTGCCCACTGGCCTTCACTTGTGCCTTGTCAGATTGAGTGGCTTCCAGACAAGCCTCTTGACATGCCCTGCATCAAGCTCCTGGCCCGAACTAATGAGAAAAGTGTTTGGCGTTGGCGAGCACATCTCTGCTCCTGAGACAGAAGAGGAGCATCGCTGGGGAAGATGTCGGCCATATGTCCCCGAGTGCCCAACCTCCTTTAGTTGGCACGGGGAAGGCAACCACCCCTGATGGCAGCGGGTCCAGAACACGGCCACCCAGCCTCGGCAGCTCTCTTTCCTCCTGTCACACCACTAGATTTACAATTGCTGAATTTGGATCTCGCTTTTATTGACGTGGAACCCAGTGCCAATTAACTTTCCGTTCTATCCGCTTTCATGTGGCCAGGGAAAAAAGAAGAGCGCGAGTGTGAACAAGCCACCACAGACAGGGATGAAATGAAACGCTTGTGAAGGCTCCTGCCTCTCCGCTTCTTCAGGAACTGATCGTTGTGGTTGTTTCGTTTAGATATGTGTTACTGAAGAGCGGCCGAGCGTTCCTGTAAGAGACATAAGCGCTGATTCAGGATCCTGGTGCTGAAACCTACACCAGCGTGTCTGCAGAACCATCTGCTCCTGTTTAGAGACCCAGACCAGACTTTTATCCCGTTTCATGATGGGAATTGGGCTGACAGGACCTGTGATGTTCTGAGTGGAGAAGTTATGATGTCATGCCAACTTGAGGACCAACCATCTATTGTCTGATAACTTTACGCCCTTCATGACTGGAGTAGGTTGGACTTTAGTATTTGCTGTGAATGTTACTTTGTCTCCAAGTGTAACTTTATTCACTAAAAAGCATTAGTATTAAGTCAAAGTCTAAAATTATTACAAATATATAAAATTATATAAAATTTTTACAAGTTCTACAAAGAATGTTGTTGCTTCTCAGTCGAAGAACCTAGACTTTACTTTACTTTACAGTCATTTAGCAGACGCTTTTATCCAAAGCGACTTACATTACATTTCAATTTTTACAGTTCAACAAATTCCTGCTTTCCCTGGGAATCGAACCCATGATCCAGTATTTCAAACACCAGCACTGTAATAAAATGCAGAATGAGCTACTGGGAAACCAGTAGGCTTGTAAGAACCAGTTAGAAGCCAGTTCTAGTAAGAACCAGTTAGAGTTTCGAGTTTTAAACCCAGTGTTGGCATCTTTGTGTGTGTGCATGTTCTCCTCCTGCTTGAGTTGGCTTCCTTTGTGTCTCCAGTTTATCCAAAAAACAAAAATCATGCAGGAGAACAACTGCTTGCGTCTTTACACTGGCTACCAATTGCCGCTGACTAGCTTTAACAAAGACAAATGAACAAATAACTATTGATCTATCTGTATAAGAACAATCTATTGTGAGAACCATCTTTCCTTCAGCTAAACAACTTATGTCTTCCAACTAGAATCTCAACCACTTTCACAACAAGCAAAAACTGAAGAATTAGATTGTTGGCCAGCATTTAACTAACTTAAAATTACAAATAAAAATGTCCATTTGTGGACATTCCCACCAGCCCAAGAGACTCTGGGATTCAGAAGACGAAAACCCGTTTAGAAAATGGATAAATAAACTTTGTGCACATAGTCTATTTATAGTTTCTCCCAGACCTGAGAAACTTCTTCCAGAACATCAGGAACCCCATAAAACACAAACTCCCATTGTCAGATACGTACCTCCAACTCTCAGAAGATCAACTCGATCAGAGAATCTAAATTGGAAAGGTTTTCATCTTCTTCAAGACTTATTTATTGTATTTGAAAGTCTTCAGAAACATGCCTTTCAGGTATTAGCTCCATAATTAGTCATAAGATCATCAGACGTGTTGCAATACTCTCCTTTATACTGGCCTTTTCAATCAAAAAGAAACAAGAGGCTTTTATTCGCTCTCAAACTCACATCTGACAGCCACGTTTCTCAGATCTTAGCGCTTTATTGTGCTTCAGCAACATGTCAAAACAGGAAAAGCCTTAATCGGAGTCTCGTTCCAGCACCTGTAATTATTGATCTTTTCATCCGTGGCGTTGCGTGTGTGGCCGGCGCTGCATGTTGTGCCTTAGTAGCCGGAGTAAAAGCTGCCACCCGGTGCCAGTCGAGGCTTTGTGCTCCGTCACTGGTGATGATGGCGCAGGTTCTTCAGTCTCACACACTGCTTTGCTTGGCGCCCTCGGGCAGAGACATGGCAGCCGTCTTTGTTCTTCACGCCACTGATGCGCTTCTGCTCTCACACTAAAGTGGGCGCGTCCGCTGCAATTAACGCGTCACAAGAAATCTCACTTTGTGATGGCGGCTTCTGGCAGTTGTTAAAAAGAGTTTGACATTAACTTAATGACTTAATGGAGAGATTGTATTAAATACGAACAGCTGAATTGGACGTACAAGCTGTAAATAGTGATTAATAGTAATTATAAAAGTAGAATTGATTGTGTAATGCTGCGCGGAAGAATTTTCATCTCGGTTTGTTGTGTGTTTCTGTTATTGTTTTTAGTTGGGATGAGTTATTGTTCACAAATATTATTATGTTTGTTTACGCTTTAATCTATCATGAACATTTTAGGTAAACATGTTTTACCAGATTAATTATTAGTAACAAATTAAATGCATTTAAAAATGTAAAAACAAATTGATTTTTTACACAAATATTATATATAAATATAAAATCTACATTTAACATTTGTAAAAAATATACATGTGCATATATATACAATATCAAATACTATATATATACATATACACACACACACACACACACACACACACACACATATATACACACACACACACACACATTCACATACTGTATATATAATATATATATATATATATATATACAGTATATTTATATAAATATAATAAGTTATACTATTATATCATACATTTCGTCAGAATTTTTTATTATACTTATATGATACATTTATTAAAATTGATAATAAAATGCTGACAGCTCACACCACTCCTGATGTTCCGTAAAACTCTTGTGCATTTTTCATAAATCTTAGAAGGAAATCACTCCTGCGTTCTCTGGCTTGTGCTATCACTTATTTGAATCGGTTATTAATGATGCACTTTGATATTTTTGCTCTCCATAATTCATGGCGAGTCACCGTCCATGTGACCGGCTGTGGTATAGTGCTCATCGAGGTGTTTTTGAGCTCTTCATTACGGCTCCAGGTTGGGTCTTCGGGGAGAGACCCTCAGGCTCCACTCAGCCCGGAGCACATGCTACTGGTGGGACTGGTAATAAAGAGTGTGTGTCCTGCTGGAAATGAGCAGAAGACGTATGAAAGACGCCTGCATGGCTTCTGAAGTCGAACTTCTGGCTTGAGGGGCAGAACAAACACAGAAGGAGAAAACAAAACGGAGACAGAAATGTATGAAATGGTCATTATTATTTCATACAAATGCCTTTCTTTGCTTGAAAAATTTAGGCGGCGGCAGCCAAAGCCAATGCAGCGTGTGTCTGAACAAAAAGCCCAGGGACCACAGATGATTTAACTAGGAAAAGGGAGCGTATGCAGAACCCACATGTGCAACAGCCCGCCGTAAACAGCAAATATGTGGTCAACTTGGCAGGACACGGGATTTGCTTTCGAATGCACAGGCAATTTGTGTCAAATAAGAGCGAGTCCTTTTTTTCGCTCTCTCTTTCTTTTTAATTTGTGATGTTTTAGTTTTTTTTTTTTCAGAGCATATACGAGAACACCCGGTTCTCCTTTAGACTATTTTGAGAATTTTGCAGTTTGAAGTAGGAAAAGCCCTTCTAAAAGATGACAACAATACCACTGAACATGTACTTAGTGTACAATGGAAAACATAATCTTGGATATAAACATATTGTGAGTGTTTCTCTCTCTCTATAGTCAGAGGGATAATCACAGTTAAAACGGTCTCAAACGCCTTACAAATGCTCTGAACTTGGACATAGCTATAGATAGAAAGAGATTAAGTTTGGTAGTTAAGCAGGTAGGTATTTAGACAGACAGGTGGTTGGTAGGTTAGTTAGTTAGTTAGTTAGTTAGTTAGATTGATTGATATATTAAAACAATAGACAGACAGACAGACAGACAGACTGACTGATTGAATGAATGATTGATTGGTTGATTGAATGGATGGTTGGTTGATTGATTGATTGATTGATTGATTGATTGATTGATTGATTGATTGCAGATTAACTACTGATGTATCTTTGATTCAGACACTGAACCTAAAAAATAGATGTAAAAATTTTTAAAATGTATATACTAAAGTGTTTGTATTCATTACATACAAATGTAAAGTCCCAATTTTGAAAGGAATCTTTGAAGGAACAGAAACAAACAATTTGTACAAACTGTTGGAAAAACAAGTGCAGCCAAACAGATAGAGGAACACAACCTAGCTGAATAAAGTGATGACAAGGGGCTTATGGGAAATTGAGTTTCATAGTCCAATGACGTGTTTATTATCTTTTAAGCATTCATTTCATGGTTCAGTAAATGTGGTCTGATTTGTACAATATTGTCAGATTTCTATTTCTCATATACAACTATACATGTATTTATTTATTTATTTTTGTATGTGTGTGTGTGTGTGTTATTGACCTTATGGCGCTTTAATGCCCCAGGTGTATGTTCACGCTTTTTGTACTGTCTCGACAGCTTCCACACAGCCTTTAATGTCCGAGCTTTTCTTCCCCACATCTCTGTCAAGTTTCGAAACGGCGTTCAACCGCTCTCTATAGCCGTATTGCCTCATCACGCCGAAGCTGGCGTTTTCAACAAACACTTGTTTCCGCCAACACGCCACACACACGCATCGTGCGCTATTGATTCATCCACGGCGGTTTTGAAGACCGGGAGCCTAATTAGAGGCCTGGCTGATGATGCTCCATCCTCTCCGTCCACTGCGAGGAATTAACTGTCTATCTGGGCATTCTTCTGGCCCGGCATCATTGACCGTCTGCACATAAAAATAAACAAGAAAATGATTTTTGTGCCTCTGTAGAAGCCTCACAGCAGTGGCATCTTTGATGTGTGGCCCTTGATCTGTTTGGCCCATGGTGTCATTTCCCCCTGTGATGTGCGGGATTAATTAGGCGGAACGGGTATTTATCCGTTAAAATCATAATACTAATTTACCCAATGCACTGTGGAGCCGCTGTGGGTGGCGGTGTTGGCTGGAAGTTTCTTTTTTTCGCCTGGTTTTCCTCGAGAAGGTGCTCAGCCTGGCACGTGTCTCACTAATGCTTTTCCCCACAAAACACTGCAGAACCAGACCAGCGTCTCGGATCCATTCAGGACGCCGCTCTGATGCTCCTCTCGCTGGGGTTTTTACTGGTAAACGATTGGGGGAGACATACAAACTTAATGAAATTTAATTCATGGCATTTCTGAAATTTATGTTTTCAATATTTTCAGTGAAATCAAAAGTATCACATTTTCCTGCCAGAGTTTTAATAATGTAAACGGTTCTTTTCAGTTACATGAAGGACTGAATGTATTTTAAACAAACAATGACAATAATTTAAAATTAAAAACATTGTTATTCTGATATTATTTTTTTTAGTAACTTCAAACTAGATAATGATAATTAAATGTTTAAATTCCATTTTATTCAAAATATAAATTATATATACAGTAAAGATAGATAGATAGATAGACAGACAGACAGATAGATAGACAGACAGACAGACAGACAGACAGATAGACAGATAGACAGATAGATAGATAGATAGATAGATAGATAGATAGATAGATAGATAGATAGATAGATAGATAGATAGATAGATAGATAGATAGATAGATAGATAGATAGATATTAAATAGAGAGATAGTAGGATTATTGTAATAAACAATTTACTTATTTTAGTTTGTTTTGTTTATATTCAAAATATTTAAAAAAAATTGTGTACATCATTTTTCCAATAATGCTGTGTTAATAGAAAACATACGCATTATGATAATAAAAATAAAGCCGGTGCTTTTGCGTCATAAACACACAAAAACACAATTTGGAATATATTATAGGACTCATTTTTGAGAAGCAATTTCCCCGTTTCTCGTTTGTTATAATAAACGAAATGTATTTCTCACCTAGGCATCCGTCAGATTAGATCGCATCCTCACCTCGTTAAATTATGCGTTAATGAATTACGACAGCTACGACTAGCCCTGCAAACACACGTGTCCGTCTCACACACACACACACACACACACACACACACACACACGCA
>CM051504.1:15979992-16011472 GCA_028031935.1 Paedocypris micromegethes
TTTTTTTTTATAAATATGGAGCCCACAACACGTTTGAATTTTCTCTATTCACTCCGATGCTCTTCTTTGGAATGTATTTTCTTTTTCTCCCTTTTTGCCATGAATTATAAATATTGTTCGGAATTCTTTAAATATCAAACTGTTCCTGTTGTTTTTCTTTTTTAGTTCTTCTTGCTTGGCACTTGCTGAGAGATGTGTAACGGGAATACAACTGTGTACAAATATAATGATGAATAAGAAAAGCTAACTATTCAAAAACAAATTATATTTGTACAAATTAAATTAAATTAAATGATTACACACAGAGAGAGACACACACAGACACACACACACTATTAGTTTTAGGCACAAAATAATTTTTTACGTGACATTTTTCATCATTTATTCATTTATTAGTTTTTACGAAATATGTAATAGTCATGAATTGTGCGTAGTTCTGGATTTTTTCCGAGTGCTCTGGGACTTTAGAGCCACAGTGTAGTGCCATCTACTGGTAAAGATCTGCATTGATCCCCATCTCTCCAGTTTAAAAAAAAAGCTAACATGCTCTAACAATTAAAAGCACAAGTAATACTTGTTAAAATATACTTTTAATACGGCAAAATAGCAGCCATATTAACAGTCTATTCATATTTGTTGGGACTTTTACTCTTCATGCTTTTATTCAATTCAAAACCTTTAACAAACCCAAAGCTGCAATCAAAATAATGTACACAAACATAAATTCATGCCGACTGTCAGCTCGCATGCAAATAGCAGTTTGAAACATGGTCCATGTGCTGAGGCGTCATTCTCCATTATTTCTTCTCCTATATCTGTGATTGCATTTGCATAAATTCTCCACTATTGTAAATAATTGATTTTTTTTTTTTTAATAACACCCTGTCTAACTTTTATTTTACAGTAAAACGCATCGGCCCCTTGAATCAGCCGCCGTCATTGGACGACTCAGAATTGAGTCTAATTGGCTAATTAATTCATCTCTTTTCATTTATTGTCCCAGCGTCTCTGCGCTTTGCCCGACTTCACGGCTTTTGCTGAAGATATCAGGCATATTTGTTACACTCTACCTGTTTCAGAGTAAATGTAGTAGAGATGGAGGATGCGCCGTGAGATGGATGTGGATGCGGAAGTGCGGATACGTGTCGGCGTCTCTGCGTTTGATGCGAAGGGCAATCATGATTACTCACAGAGTGACAGTTTAAGAAAAAGCCCGTCCTCTTGTCCGCTTTAAAAATACTCTTCATTATTCGCCGCCGCTCTGGATTTTGCTGGTGGAAACGACACCAACAACAGGCCATTTCTCTCTCCTCGGGGTCACAGAGGATCATCCAGACGTGTTTGGGAGACACACAAATGGCACTTTTTTTTACAAATTGTGCATGTTTTTTGTCTCCGTCTTGATAATCATGGCAATATTAGAACTGCCGTGTTTACCCGAATATAAGCACCCCACTGATTTTTCAGGGACAAAACAATATTTAGTTTTGTACTAAACTACATACATTTTTTCTTTAAAATACTTTTTTCTTTATTTAACAAACCTAACTTGTGACTCGTATCACTTCAATGTTGTTTTACTTTAAATAGTAAAACAATAATCCAATCTAGAGAGCAAAACTACACCTCCCATCATGCTTTGCTGCTCACATGTTCCCATGAGCCTTTGCGCTAAAAGCATAGAGTAAAGCTGACTGAGCTTGCTTTTTGTTAGACATAAATATTACACCAGTCACGTTTATCTCTGTGTATCAGAGAGAGCTGTTTGATTGTGTTTGACTCTGGTGTTCTTCGTTTTGAACTGTTTCCTGTTTGCTCCGAAGCTTTTGCTACTGCTGGATTTGTTTTCAAGCGCTAGCCGTTAGCCTTTAGCGCGTCAAACAACAATGTGGTCTGTCTGTTTAAATATTATTGATTGTTTTTCGTTTAATCTTACTTCTAGTGTTTTTTTGTCCCTATTAAGTGTCGCAACGTTTCTAATGTTTCTTTAATTCTGTTATTGAGCCAGTGCAAACTCATATGCACGTCTGCCTACAAAACTATTATTTAAGAAAATGAGCGCTTATATTTGCGCGAATATTTGAAATAGTCGATTATAAGCACCCCGCGAGTTTTGAGCACCTAAAATTGGAAAAAAAAACAGGTGCTTATATTCGCAAAACTACGGTATTTCAGACAATCTGCGCTCTACGTACACTTCTTCCAGCGCTAGACCTCCTTCACATCAAAACCCTTTTTTATCTCTTTAAATCCATTGTGCTTCTAAATATTTTAAGGATGGCACCCTGGAAATCGATATCTTCCTTATAATTGGCTTTCATGTTACAGGTGCTGCGGTCGCTGTTATTGTGAGCCATTATGCATTCTGCTCAGCATTATAGACGTCTCCCCGAGCTTCATTTGCCGAGCGGTGCCGTTTACCATTGTACCATGTGATTCTTGCCGGGCCGGAGTGTCCGGAGTGTTCTCAGTAGGCCTGCTTTCTATTCCAACTGCCTGAAGGCTGTTTTCCATAGCCATGTTAATGAGAACGTCTCCACACCTTCCATCCAGCCAGCAGAAGAGCGGCGGTCCGATTGCAATATACCTATACTAATCTGGCAGCCTTGATCAGGGTACAGTAAATAAACCCCCAAGGCCTCTATTGATCAGCCTTGAATTTGTTTTTCTCCGAACGTGGCGTCTAGTTAGTTATTACAGATGTTACTCTGCGTCAATGAATTATTTCATCAAAACTGGTCTGCAGCATCAACTATTTATCTCCTAGAAAACTCTCTTTCAGGGCGTCCGGTCCGCCACACACACACACACACACACAATGAGTGAGGCGAGCGCGTCTGGGTTGCCGGTCAATACGGACCCTGTCGGAAGCCTGGGACTGATAGTGTTCTCCGGGATTGGAGCAGTGGGCAGCGGACTTTAATCTGTGCCAAAGCGGCGGGGTTTCATTATTTATGGGCCGCCGCTATGTGGTGCGGCGAGGTGTCAGTGTGTGTGAAAATGAGGGTTGTGTATTATCAGAGCAGTATTTTCAATGGTTTTTTTTTGGACATTTTCCAGGTTATCAAATGGAATGAATTAAAAGCGTCGTGGTAATAAAGAGACGTCGGTGGGTGTGGCTGTAGGTTTGGTGATCCCTCGCTTTGTTTGGCCACGCCCTCTTTCCCTTCTGGTTTGCGGGTTAAAGGAGTGATTGACCCGTTTGTTATTTAATTGCTTCCGTGTCCCGGAACAGAAGGGCTGGAAACAATCTGCCATTTACTGTTAAGTTAAGTACTGTTTGAAATCTCCACACATGCATTTATAGAAAAAAAAATACATATTATGAATAGAAAGTACAATATCAAATAAATGTGTTAAAATGTGGTTTTTATTTAGATGAATTTAACAATACATCACATGCCACTATTACAACAAAATAGTGTTTATTCATTTTACAATGGGATTGGTAATATTTATATTAAAATAATCATAATGTTAAAATAAAAATATGGACATATACATCACAAAGCACATTTCACATTTAAACACAGAAATACCATGTTTTTAAATTCATAAAGGAGCTAGTTTGAATTGGTAATATCTGTATTATCGCCTGGTATGTACGTAAAGTACTAATTAGCTTTGCAATTATTTGAATACTCTGGTCTTATGTTATTTGTAATTATCCATCAATTTCTTGGTTTTATTAACTGTCTTTTAATGTTTGTGAGCCTGAAGGCAGTGCACACCCTAGATTTGCCATCATACACTCAACCAATCATAGAGCAGGACACACAATCACAATTTCCGTTCATATACTCACCATCGTTCAGCAAACCTGTAAAAAATAAAGCACAAAACAACAAAACATTCAGAATTCAAAGTGTACGATTTCCAACAAGTTAAAAACACATGATGAAAATGGACACAATTGTTTAAAAGACTAATAAAGAAGGGAAGTTTGTTTTAGATCTTTCGGATGTTTTCTCATTAAACACAGTATTAAAGTTTCCCTAGATTTACAAGAGACTCTCTAACTAAGTAAAAAATTCAGAGAACTGTATATATTGAGACAAGTTTAAGTCGTCCTTAACCTAAAAACGAATTTTCCCTCTATTTATTTTATAATTTTCCCTCCATTTTTCTCTTTGACTTCAGTGGGATAAATGACTGAGCTTGTGCTAGTGAAACGTACTGAGAGACGCTTCATTCTGCTCCGTGTGGTGGTTTTCACTGGAAAATTCGTCTGGTGGCAGTTTAAACTGTTTGTAAAAAATCAGACAAGAGCGTAAAAGAGAGATCAGATTTAATATTTAACATCCCGAGGTGCTTTTGTGAGTCAAGCTTAAAGTGAGATACAACAAAAGCTAAATTACATGAAAACCATAAATACACGGAAAAATATGACATAAAGTTCTAAAGTTGCACATTTGCAGTTTAAAAAAATACTTAAGAACCTAGATCATATACGCACAGGATTTTTCACAAATGAGCAAATTCCTGGAGAATATAGAATGCAATATATTGATTAAAATGTCCTTTGTATCGTTGTGATTTTAGTTGATGTGTCATGATCAGAAGTTGATTCAAGACTCTGGGTCAGATTGTGTCATTCACAGGACACTCCCACACTCCATTACCCACAATTCCCCACGCTTGGAAATTCTGAATGAAATGTTTTAAGAAAATTCACTTTGAAAAAGAAAGGCACTCTTTAGTGCATTGGCGTGAATGAAATACTGTTCTATTTTGATGTCACCCAGCTGTTATCATACTCGAAATATTGGACCAACTTAGAATGAAAGATGTGCATTTGTTAAAATATTTCAGTCATTTATTCGGCCTAATTTGACTTTTCAATTCCAGTGACTTACCGAAATGTTCACAAGTCCCAGTTACTCACAACGGGTTCTGGAAAGTGACCATGTGAATTGTTGAGGTGTAACAGTAAGAACCAAATAATCCTTTTTATTAAAAAAACCAACTGAATTCCTCTCTTTGAAAAAACAAAAGTATTTTTCGAGCGTCATTCACTGCTCCGGCTTTGTTATTGCTTTAACATGGGTATCAGAGGCCTATGTTTATTCAACCCTCAATTACCAAAGGCTCAGCCGGCAGGCCTTTAATTGATTGCTTTAATTGATTGGTCGGGGGTAACCATGGCTGAAAAGCAGTTTATCTTAATCAGTTGAGAGGAAATGTAAAGTGGGGCTTGATTTCCTCCAGCTGATCAGCCCTGTGTGGGCTAAAAGGGGGGAGAGTTTGCTGAGGAGCGAGAAAAAGAGATGCTGGAGATGGGAAGTCGAGGGATAAAGGTACTTCTTCATCTTTTATACAATAACTATGAGGGGAAATTGAACAGAGATCTTTGTTTGCTTGGGGTTGGTCTGAAAAATGAGTTTCTTTGTCTGTTCAAGTAAAAAAGTAAACCGGTGTGTGTGTGTGTGTGTGTGTGTGTGTGTGTGTGTCCATTCGCACACACACACACACACACTCAATACTTATGGATCATTGGGACGGCGGTTAATTGGGATAGTCAAGTTCTACCAGTCCCGAACCAAATCCTACGACATAAATCTAATATTGTTCCCTTATTTGGGAGAAAATTCTGCTTAATTGGGACAAAATGTAATTTTGGAAAAGGAAACACAAGAAACATGCAACACGCACCACACCAAACTGTTTCATCAGAAAAAAAGTTGCCGACTCTTTCTGAATTGGACTGATCTGGAGTCAGGACAGTTTAACTATGAACATGACAGTGTTGTTTTAAAGAGTCGTGTGTCTACTATGGTGAAGATGCACCTCCATTTTTAATGTTTTATAAACTTTATATGTTTTTTTTTCATTTGTGATTACCATGACTATTGTAATAATCACCATAAACTCTGATGAGCTATAGTTCTTCCTCCCGTATGTATTATAAATCCATTGAGCAGTTCTAATCATAAAGCATTTTGAGCATATTCTTTTTTGATCTCTTATTTCACTTTTTTTTTTTTAAGTGTGTGAACTATCAAACGTGTGCACTACACCAATGGCACCTGTCTTTAGGTTATTTGTATTTTCACTATATTTAAACTTTATCAACTGCAGTTTTCACGTGTTCTTGTAACTTTTTGTGTTACATTTACATTTTTATTTGCTTTATTGTCAACTCTGCCATACATACTGGACGTACAGAGAGTCGAAATTACAATTTTCTACTTGTCCCTTACTTAAAAACACACAAGTAAACAATGTACACATATAAACAACAATTGGACATGTAAAAACAATTTTACAAAAATGTGCAAAAAATGTGTAAAAGAAAATGTGTACAAATGGGACAATAAGTGTAAATTGTATTCTATTCTATTTTCCATTAAATGGAGGTCTTTTGAGGAATATTTTAAGGACTGGCACACGCCAAAAAGGTCAGAGCAAAATTGCGCTTGACCATTTTCAAGAGACTTCCAAGTTTTTGTTTTTTTCCCCCTCAAAGCTTCACAATGAAATTACAAAATTGACCTCCCAAACGTCTGGTCTCTGTGTAAACTTGCCATTTAACCATATCCGGTTGTACATCACCATCATAAGAACGGAGAGAAGATAAAGTGTAATGGACTTTCTCAGGACGGTCCTGTATAAATTAAACTAATCGCCTCAGCACTGTTCTTTTCCAGTCCTCACGCATTACCAGTCATCTGAACATGGAGATTTTCCAGATGGAAGGTTCATTGTGACTTATGACAAAGCCCGTGTGTCTTCTCATGGCCTCTGCCATTGTGCTCCGCGAAAAGATCGTCAGATTTAACGCAAAAACATGTCCGCCTCAAAAAAGCATCGCTTTTTTGGAGAGAAAACAGATTGGAGAAGTTGGCCAACAGTCAAGAGAATGCCGTATGCCGGTTCAGACGGTTCTGCTTCAGACTCCGACCTTGAAAGATCATTCAACTAAACGGCAGTCACACAGAGCGAAGAGAAGGGGCGATTTAAAAAAAAGAAAAGAAGGAAAAAACATGTTTGAAAATACCATTGTGGTTGTTAATTTGCTTTTCCTCATGGCTAACTTGGAGATAAGGCCTTGCCGACAATATGACAACCTTGTGATTCAGGGCCGCGTCTGGTCTTTTTTTAGAACACTGTGCTTTATTGACTGGCGGTGAGGAAGAAGAATGAATCGGTGGTAGCATGTCCTCCGTGTGCGGCTCGACTCGTGCCCGGCGCTCCACCAACACAGGAAGCTTATGAGCTTTGTGCGAAATCTCAGCCCGGGGGCTTTGTGTTAAGAGTTAGCACTCACAAAGCCTTTTAAGCTTTCAGAGTATGTTTAACTCAATGCGGCAGTGCAGAATTTAACGTGCACGTGGGCATGTGTGAATATATGGGCTTTAAAAGGGATCTTTTGAATGAACTGTTGATGTCTTTCCTCACTTTATCTCCATGATTGGTCCATTATAGCGGCTCACCTTGAACGTCTGACTGTTTGTTTGTTGCCGGTCATTCTACTTTCAGGTTTTTTGTTGGAGAGCGCGCAGATGTGACAGGCAAGTGTCAGCCGTGACGTCTCCATCGATTGTGTTCTCTTTTTCGATCATCTCGCTTCTCCGCCGCTCTTTTCAGATGAATGTTTCATGAGGTCCACCTCACATGCTCCTTTGGAATAACATGTCCAGTAGATTACAGGAGACATCACTCAGTCACCGCAGATCACAGACGCGCCTGTTCTTCGCTAGCACGCCTGCTTTTCAGAGCCGGAAGAAATGATGGAGAGGCATTTTTAATACCCAAAAGTAACTGTCAAATAGTGTCTGCATTGAGAGAACTATCAAAGGGTGGCTCCGGATCAGATGTGAAGGCTTTAAGTGGGTCATGGGCTCCTTCCACTGTGATGCCAACGTAGAAATTCTCCAGCTTATCATTATTTAATCATCCTCTAATGGAAGTGATCTCCACCCCAAACACGGGCCCACCTACAAACTCAATTATTCCATAATGTGTTAACAGTTGTCGCCTAAAGTGATGCAAACAATGATATCATCAACAGCCGAGTCAAACAGAGTAAAAATGTATTCATGACATAATTTGGGCAGAACAAGTGGACGCTTTTTGAATGGACATTCAACAATTAGATGGTGAAAAAATGCATTTTGTCGTCTTGTCTGGTGTCCTGGAAGAAAAACAACAAATTATGTGTCAAATATGCGACTGTACTCGTTTACTCAGCAGAAAATTGACAAAAAATGCATTGAATTGCTACATTTATTTAATAATGAATTTAACATAAGTTCTCTCGCTCTTTCTCTGTCCTTATCGCTCTCTCTTATTTTGTTCTCTCTTATTATTTCTCTGATTCTCTATTTATTTTATTTTATACTGTGTACTTTCTCTTTTTCTTGTTTTCATTCTCTCGCTCTTTTCAACACTATGTATCTTTACTGAACTCTTCTCTCTCTCTCTCTTTCACTCACTCCCTCTTTTGAACACTCTGTGTGTGTGTGTGTGTGTGTGTGTGTGTGTGCGTGTGTGTGTGTGTGTTTCAGTCTCTTATATAGTTTCAGTCTCCCACTATTTCTTTCTTTCATTCTCTCTCCCTCTTTTGCACTACTTATACTTCTTTAACAACATACATTTGGCTTTTACACTCTGTCTTTCTATTTCTCTTACACCTCTTAGCACTCTTTTTTTTTCTTCCATCTCTCTTTTTTAGCTATTATGCTTTGTTTTTGAAGAGTTTAAAACATAATAACTAGAAACGCATTGAACCCTACCAGTCAATTCAACTAAATGTTTAGACCACTGTATGTATGTTTAGACTTTTTTTTCTTTTGTACGTGACTCTTAATTCCTAATTTTGAACACAGAGGAACAATGGACATTTTTCTTCTTTAAAGACTCTTTTTTTTTTTTTTTTTTTTTTTTTACCAAATTCCGCATAGCGACTTCGCATTGGTCTGTGACTAAGAAAATCGCTATATAAATAAACTTGAACTTGTATAAACACACTTATTGTAACATTTGTGTTAATATTATATTAACACATTTACATATGCGTTATATTTACATTTGTTTTTCTTCCCAAAACCTTGGACACTTTTCTAAAACTTTGATTTGAAAGTCAGACTTTTAGTGTTTAGTGTTTTTTTTATTTTATTTTATTTGTGTTGTGTTGACCGCCTCACATTATCTTTAAGGGATTCAAGGGCCGCCATCGATTACATATAGTTTCTTCAGACGTATTGTGCATTAATGAACCTTGTCCTGTCCTCCACTTGAATGCAACTTTCACTCTTTTCCCCCTTTTCACTTCAGCACAGGTTTTCCCACTAGTCTCCTGTATTTTTTTTTTTTAAGTCCATTTTTTAAAATTTAATGCAACAACTTTACCGCATTCAGAATGAGATCAAAGACCAGTGCGGCCCTAGTGTTTGAAGTTTGCTCCATTTGAAGTTGATTCCAAAGACACTGCATGTAAAACAAAAGTTTACATATATTTCAGCCTTTGTGGGAGCACAGCGTAGCTCGTGCTGTATCGATCGCGCTCTTTGAAAGAGTCGAATGGGGGAAAAAAAAGAGCTTTGTTGAAATAGCATTTCTGCACTGGCAGCAGACACCGAGGCGGGATCGGCGTTCCGACCGGAGACTGACTGATTTCCACAGGTTGGCAAAGGTCTGGGGAGTTTGGGATTGATGTGTGTATGTTGTGACCCTGGACCGGGTTCCTGTAAATATGACTGCAGTGTGGCCAGAGACTATTAGTGATTGGCAGACGGCCTCTAGGGGTCTTGGTGGGGAGGGGAGGAGATATTCTAGGGAACTGTGTAATTTATGATGATGAGCTGTCACAATGATGTGAGAACTCCCAGCATCCCAACTTACTCAGCCTCTCTGTATTTATCCTACAATGGTAAAGGATGAGTACTGACCTTCCCAATGGAACCCGGACAGAGAGATCCACAGACTTTTTCCGTTGATGTACGTCTGTAAATGTTGAGGGAAAAAAATCAGTCTGTCATGTTGAAGCTTCTGAAAAGTAGAATGTCTGACTAATGTAGATTTATAGATCTATATTATAGATTTTATCACTGGATTGTGACATGATTATTAATTTATCTATTGTATCTTAAACATTCTATCTATCTATCTGTCTGTCTGTCTGTCTACTCAACATTGTCTGTCAGTCTGTCTGTCTACTCATTGTTATCTCTCTATCTGTCTGTCTGTCTGTCTGTCTGTCTGTCTATCTGTTTATCTATCTATCTATCTATCTATCTATCTATCTATCTATCTATCTATCTATCTATCTATCTATCTATCTATCTATCTAATAGATTTTATCACTATCTATCCATCCATCGCAAACCAGCTCGAAAATAAATAAATAAGTAGAGCAATCCATAAAATTAAACATTAATAAAAAGATTACTGACTACAGATATGAGGGGCTGATAAGTGACAATGGCCATGAAAACAAACTGTGTGAGTGAAACAGAAAAAAAATAATACTCATCTGAAGTTTGGATTATTTACTCATACATTTTCAGCTAAAACACACAAAATAAAAAAAAACACACATATTTGATACATTTTCTGATCAGTAACTGTTGATGCCTTCTGTATTTAGAGACAAACAATTCCTAGAAAGTGTTTGTTGTTTAGCGTAAAGCGCGCACAAAGTCATTTCAAAGGGATAAGACCAGCAGTTACAGTAAAAGACTGACGCCCCATGTGAGTGTTTTTGTGACGGAGAAAACAATTAACACGGAGGCGACTGCCTATTCACTTTACAGTTAATGGCCTCTCATAAAGACGAAGCTCGCAGAAATTACGGGGAGGAAGCTTTGCCTGCAACTATGTGTTTACTGTGGCTTTTATGGAAAATCCCATTTAGGATAGAACAAAGTATTTATCTTTATGGCAGAGAAGCCCTCTGATAATGGGGGAAGCGCCTTGAAGTTGCCAAATTATGCCCTATAATATCCCAAAGGTGGTTTTCCGAGCTTTTTTGGACTAGGAGGAACCGGATCTACTACAGTAGGACATGAATGGAAATATTGCTGTGCGTTTCCCGCCCCCCCGTCCTCAAGCATAAAGTCCGTTGATTGTCACAATGCTTTTGACAGGCCGCCGTATATTATAGCCCGGCGCTCGAGTCTTGCCCTGGCAAACATGTGGGTCAGCACTTTTGAAATGCAACCCCCCTGATTATTGACCTCAAGTAATACATTTCATATCTGGCACGGCCCCGTATGGTCCGTATGCTTTATGGGTGGCGTAAATCACAGGTCGATGACTCAGGTCCAAAGGGTGATTATGTTTAGAACCAATTTGTCAACAGAACATGGAACGCTTAGCCAATCAGACCCAATTGGAAAAATAGACTTTCAAATGAGTGAATTTAAAACTGCGTGTTTTCCCTCGAGGCTTACCTGGCAAACACTTACTAGGGATGTAGTCACGTGCCATCCTGGCTCTTTACCCTGAATATAAGACAGAGTTATCAGTGTTGCTCCAATGTAGGTGTCATGTTTATTTGAAGAGAACGTTTCACGGACTAAGTGATAAAGTGAGGGAACGCTACAAGTTCTGGTTGAAACCAGAGAGGAATTTGTGTTCTGCATTTTACCATCCAGTGAAGTGAGCACACAAAACACACACACACACACACACAAACAGGCGGGCACATGCTTTTTTGGGCATTTGTAACATGCAACAATTTTGCACTTTAAATGAAGTGAACTTGACTAGGTCTTATTTTTTTATAGAGATAAAGTAGAAGTAGAAGTAAACTAGAATGTTTAGCCAATTGTTTTTACTCATTTAAATGTTGTGTTTTTTTTAAATACTTTAAAAATAATAAATGTATTGATATCATATTGCCTAAAGTGTCCCTCTGTTGGTTACTGTCTCTAAAAAGTTAAGTTTTTATTTACTAGGAAATTGTTACTTAATAGGAATCATATGGAATTACATTTGTACTTTTTTGTATCCATTTAAACCGTTTCTGATGTTTTCCAATTTCTGTTACACTTTTGACACACAGTATCCTTCACTGTACATTGTTTTAAATAGTTTCCGATGCTTTGTTTTTATTTGTTTGGTTTCTCTCATTATAAAAAGACTTTTTGGAAGTCTGCGGTGCACGTCGTTCTCTGTTGAGCTTGGCTTTATGCATGACATGTCTTTCCAAGAGAATAAGAACTGTAATTTTCAATTGAAATCCCCTTGGCACACCTAACCCAGCATCAGCACCGCTCCTCGAGAGAAGGGAGGATCTGTGGAGGTTCAGACAAAAGACGAGTAATAATGAAACAAGCCACCCTGAAAGCCACTGATGAGACTCGCACATTTTTCCCCTCCTCGTCTTATTCCCGCATCTGGACCGGGCTCAAGCATTCATCTGTCAAATCAAACCACTTTCTCTCAAGTCCTTTCAGATTCATCGGATTTCTACTTCTTTTGTGCCCGAGATTTTATTTTCTAGCCTGAAATGCCAGACCTGTTCGTCATTGTCAGCACAGGCAAAACACATCACCAATACGTGGCCTATTCTATAATCAGCGAGCGTTTGGTACAAAAGCTCTTCACGAAGATTACAATGCACCACGGGAGAAGAAACAGTCGCCGCACTTTGGAATGTGATTCGTATCTTTTCACGCCGAAGCTCAACCTGCAACTTTCGATGTTAAAGAAATCAACGTCTCAGAGACACGAAACACATTGTTAACTTCTCTTTCTGACACATATCTGGATTAAGAAATAAAACCACGTGAAACGATTCACCTTGAGAGGCGGAATTACAGCGCTTTACTGGATTTACAGCGCCGCGTTGGGCTTTCGAACACCAGTGCTTTATTTTTTTTCACCACACAATGATTTCTTTGTATCTATCGCAGATCAACTCCACTATATGTATTTTTTTTCCCTTCGACCCGACAGTTTTACCTGTCTGGCAGTCGGAGCTGCTTTTCCCCGCACTATGTCTAACGCATAAGCCCCTCGCTCGAGTTGTCATGGACTTTGTGGCCGGCCAAAGAAAATAGAACGTGTGGGCAGGGGCAGGCGGGTGGGCTTTGCTGGTTGAGGGGGTCGGGGAGGCTGGGAATTGGCCTGACTTGTTCTGTGTGCTTTCTGTTCACAGACAAGCTTTAGATTGGAGAGATCTGTGAACACGCTCTACTGGGACCCCGGTAGACACAAAGCCCATTTCTCTGGGAGATTGCCGCACTGTTTGTCGACATATAAAAGCTGTCGTGTCCTCAAAGCTGCAAATTTGCCTCGGGACGGAGCCTCCTCGCCCGGGATAGTGTCTCTACAGCCTCTTCAGATGAATCCCGGCTTTAGAAAGACGCTCAACAGCCCCGACTGTGATGGGGTTTGATGTAAAGCACAAGCCTCAACTTGACGCTGGATCGTGAGATATTCCTGGTACTTTGTGCCGTGTGTTATAATGGTGTTTTACATGCTCCACTGACAGCGGTTTTATTGAGTTGTTGGGAAGAAGTGGCATTTTGTTCGCCCTATGAGTTAACGCCTGTGCCTAGGAAAGGGGTTAAAACCACACCGGCTCGGTCCAACACAAACATTCCTGAACAGGCCCGTTGGAGAGACGTAATTCAGTTGAACATGGAGTACATAGACCCGCACTTGAGTAAAACATGTCCTCACTGTTCTCTCATTACTCTCGCACTGGGAAACACTGCCGCCCAGCTTTCTCAGACGGAGCCTACAGTGAAGTCACCAAGAACTCTGAACCCACCCAGACAGACTAACCTCGCTTAACCTGGCCAGGCCGAAAAAGAGCGGTAATTGATCGACTAACGTAGAAAAATGGTATTTCTGAAGGTGGGATGAATGTCCTGGGTTACGTAATGATAGATTCTAATGGCCCTGAAACGATGTTTCGCAAAGCAAACAGTCGCAGGAACCTTTGCTTTTTGCCATTTCCATCTTGTTGACGTCATTGGGAATTAAGTGAACTGGTGTAGCTTGATGATTTAGGACGGACTAGGAACACCAAAAGTTTGCTGGTCTCGATTGGTGGTTTTTGAAGAGGATCTAGTTCAAATACAAACCAGTTATGCATTCACACTAAACTCATTTATTTAGCGTGCAAGTGAAGTACCGACGTTTTTTGTAGTACAAGGAAACAGAATTTACTCTTGCTTAATACTTTCTGTTTGCACCAGACACGCAACACAAGGCAAATTTTAAGGTCTACGATATAATTTTACGATTTTTTGCGGTCCCTATAGTCCAAATAATACGGTTGTTTGGATTCCAAAGCATCACTGGATACGATTGATTGGATGAAAAAAACACACACGTTTCTCTATGTCCATTGTTGCCTCATGAAAAATCTAACATTCGTCTTCCACATTTGAAATTCAGGTTTGGTTTTTTGATTTCTTCCCTCTTCCTTCCTTTGAAGCTCCACCCACTTCCCATTTCTAGACAGTCTACTGCTGAACTTCCTGTGATGTGCAAGCCAAGACTTACAATGAATAATTTGATCATCTGTGTAGTTCCTTCATTTTTCCAGTACGTTTTCTTTCCCAGCGCTCTTCTTTTCTGCTCTAACCTTTCCTCACCTGTTCTTTTCGCTTCCGTTGACCTTCACTTTCATCCCCTTCCTCATTCTTTCATGTTCTCTTCTTATTTTTCTTCTAATTTTTTATTCCTTCATGTTTTACTTTCATCTACCTACTTTTATTTTCTCTTTCTATGCAGACTTTTTCTTCAGCCTCCTCGCCTTGAAAGCTGAAAACGATGAAGAGCACGACTCGTTCGCAGTTCCGTTCACCGTCCAATAATCGTTATTGTTTGGAAGCGACGCGCACGCCGCCAGCACGAGTCATTCAGTTTGTTCTGCGCAATTCTTTGCGATTGCAACGGGCGAAAAATGCCGAAGAACAATGTGCTCTCTTCAGTAATAATTAAGCTGATGGCCTATTATGCTGTATTGCAAATCAATACATGCGGTCCCTGGCGATGGCGGAGGCAGGAAGGCTTGGCGTGGATCCAGCTCGACTCACGCTGTGAATGAGATGATGCAGGTGCATCACTACTCGCTGTTTTTTTGTCCTTCTTCCTGGGGGGTGAAGAGGAAGAACAAGCTGGTGACATGGCAGAAGGCCTCTGGTGTGTGACGGCGTGTGAATGCTCATTTTAGAACGCGTCCTGCTTTTGTCAGACAGGTGTTGGGTTCTTCTCCAGCCTCACGGTTCTTTGTTGTGTGGAATTTAACGTGTATTTACTGTACCGTGATGTTTGCACTATAAGCGGCACTGTTAAAGAAATGCCTATTTTCTAATGAGTTTCACATACATAAGACATTTATATGTGGATGAAAGAAGACACACAAGTTTAATTTTTTTAGGATTTCAGGTTTGGCTTACTGTCTGTAAAAAAAACTGCATGCATTTTTCAGACTTTAAGACAATATAATAAGTCAATAAACAATTATATTTCTATGTCCTAATATTTTTTAAAACCCTATATTTTTTTTCAGACTATAAGACAGATTTACAGTAGATTTATAATGTTTCAAAACTTTAAGTGCACTGTAAGTGTCTGTAAAATATGGTATATATTGTAAGGCGAAATTAAGCATCTATATTTACTATATTTATATTTTTTATTATTTTTTTTTTTACCACTGTTGCATTGTTTTTTTTACCACTGTTACATTTTCCGTGACCCTGCAAAAGATGAAGCGGTAGAAGATGAATGAATGAATGTTGCATTTTTTTGTTCATTCGTCTTCCACAAATCCTTTCTGCAAATAGGGATTGTTCATGGGCTAAAATTACATTTTACAGATTTAAATTTTTCTGTAATTTTTCTGTTTTACAGAAGAGACATAGTCGACATGGACATCATTTTTTTAGTGTTTTAAAAATGTCTTCATTGTTTTTAATGTAATATATGCATATTTACATTTTGTCAATTTTTGAAAGGATTTTAAGTGCGTCTTTACAGCACGGCAGACAGCTTTTAACAGGATCTGATGCTGTTTCAGGGCTCGGAATCTCGTCAGTGAAACTATCTCTTGACAGAATAAAGAATAAAAAACGCCAAGGCCTCGATTTTGCTTTATCTCGTTGCTCTTTGAAAAGCTCGTGAGTTCAGTCGCCACTGCGAGCGGAACTGATTCTCTCTCATTGCTCATGCACGGAATGTATATTTACTGTGTAAAGTTCCCTAGTGTTTACCCTCTGGTTTGTTTGCTTGATATTGCTCTGTTTATCTCCATTAATTCCATCATTTTTCAGTCTATTGGATGTTGTGTAGTTGTCATCAAAAGCTGCCTCTCCATGGAAGTTCTAGTGTTTTGAAGGAGAAATGAATATCAGCATTAAAAATTAAATGGTATATTGCAAAACATCACTTCATGGATTCGGGGCAAGTGTAGGAGCAGCTGTTCCGCCAGCCGTGTGTAAATAAGAGGAATTGTGGATAAAGACACTGAGGAGGTTGTTAGAGATGCAGGAAGCAACGGAGACGGCGTTACGTTGAATGCAGACGATGAAAAAAAAACGATGATCGTGAATTGTTAGTGGCATGTTTGTTTCTTAGTGTGCCGGGGATTTTTTTTTCACTCCGTGGCAGTTGTGGTCCAGTGGCAGTAGTTTAACGTAATTGAGTAAATACACTTTGTTACTTTACTTGAGTATCATTGGCCCACTTTGTACTTGAGTAGCAAAAACATTTAGAAGTATCAACTCTTAAATAGCAATATAAGAGTTGAGTATCAATATATAAGAGTATCAAAAACATATAAGAATATCAACTCTTAAATAGCAATATAAGAGTTGAGTATCAATATATAAGAGAATCAAAAATATATGAGTATCAAAAACATATAAGAGTATCAACTCTTAAATAGCAATATAAGAGTTGAGTATCAATATAAGTATCAAAAATATATGAGTATCAAAAACATATAAGAGTATCAACTCTTAAATAGCAATATAAGAGTTGAGTATCAATATATAACAGTATCAAAAAAATATTTAAAAGTATCAAAAATATATGAGTATCAACTTTTACTCTACATTTTTTGATTGAGTCAACATCTATTTTTACTTCGGTAAGTTAAATTCTTGGGCGGACGAGGTGATATCGCCATCTGTGGGATGCTGAAGGTACTGGATGCTATTTATGAGCTTAGTGGCTTGATAAATGCCAGGTGCTTTTAGAAGAAAGGCAGGTTCACACTTTTTTTCTTATTTTAGTCTGTTTTTTTTCTGGTAGCTCAATGCAGAGTTCACACATTTAATGAAATCTCAAACAATTGTCCTCCAATCAGATTAAAGTGCTCGTTTAAAATGCAAATCTGCTCTTGTGTCTGACATGCTGTAATTAAGTAGAACAATGCTGTATTTTTCAACAGATCCGCCGCGTCTCTCATCAGGGGTTTTGAGAATAGGACAAGGATTGACCACCTGGTCCAGTTACAGTAGCTAAATTTATTAAATCCTTTTTGTCTATAGAAAATCAATGAGGGATTGTGCGCATCTGAAGGGTCAGGCTTGTTTCTCTATCCGCTGTGTAATTACTTGACCTTTGCTGTACTTGTTGAGGATAATTGTCTGTATCATTATATCATTGCCAACAAATGACGGAGTTCTCTTTGGAATTCGTGCTGCTTTTCATAGTAAAACAGAGAACGAATGGTAGTTAAAAGATATGAAATAGAAATAGTATATAATGATCATTCTGTGTTTGTAATTGTCCAATGTGTTTTATGCGTTTATTTATAAATGGAAACTAGTAGGGACAAAATGGTTGAATTTGGCCAGTTTATTTTAATTTCACCGCAATATTGAAGCTATTCATTTTTAATATTTTTATATTAAAAAGGAAAAGTAAACCAAAAATTAAAAAAAAACGTAATTTTTGATGGTACATATAAGAAGCTAATATGAGAACTTGCACACATTTTCAAACCAACGGTCCGTAAATACTATACATTATTTAGATTCTAAATTTGTATAAAATCATTTAATACGTTGCTTGAAATTTTTGAATAACTTGATGATCGTCACCCTCACAAATTCTTTTTGCTTGTTTTTTGTTCGTTTATTGTTTTTATTTTGTTTACAATTTTGTGCGATCAGTGGGCTGTGTTTGTCAAAAACTATGAAGTTTCTTATTTACATTTTTATCATTGTCGACACTGACATAACGAGAAAGCCAGAAAATCCCTACTGATATAGCAAAAAAAAATGATTTTTGCATTTTAATTTGTCTGCCGCTGATTTGACATTTGGTATTATGTGAAAATTTTGCCAAAATCCTAAGGCAAGAGCTTAAATTATTCATCCAGAAGTTTATTTGAACAAGGCCGTGAGGGAGCAAAGCATCACAAATGCTTCTCCGCGCATATGACTGGATCCGGAGTCGTCTCAAATAATCCATTCACGGCTTTTAATCACAGATTCAGAACTTTACAAGACTGTGGGCTGAGCAGCGACTCAGTACCTAAATACAGGACTGAATAAAACAAAGAACTGTTCTTCACAGGCTGTAAATGCCACGTCTCCCGGGTCAATTCATGATTATTATATTGGGTCTCAATTGAACTTAATCAGAGCAGTTGACACCGAACAGAACGTCTCCCAACACTAGGGACCGCCGCTTCACAAATCCCATGCATTCTGTTGCTCCGAGCAAATTAATTGGATTAAAAATCTGATAATCAGTTTCTTTGTGCACCCAACCTTGCGTTCCCACCCTCCGTCATCTCAGCCGAGGCTTTTCCACAGCTTCACGGCCTAGGTGTCGAGCCCTGGCGTCGATTCATTTAGCATAATCACTGCTTTCTAATGAAACCGCTAATACCAGAGTGGCACGCTAGCTTCCTCATCCCGTCATCTCACCACATCTCAGAGGTGATGAATGTATAATTTGCCGACTTTGACAGACTTTGTTCAGCTGGGTTTTGTAATGGCGAGAGTTATACTGTACAAAAGAATGTTTCAGTTGTGTCTCTGTTTTATTTCAAGTGCTACATTTAAGATTGTGTTATTTTGACTTTGCAATTTTCTAAATTATTTTTGCAATTTTCTTCCATTCATGTAATGTAAAATGAGCATAATATACAGCAGCACATAAAAGAAAAAATTGTTTCCTTTTGTCAAAATGTTCAAATGTTTTTAATGTCCAGTACTGCGTAACACAAAACTTTGCTATAATTGTTGAGGGTGTGGCCAAAGTATTTAACCAATCAGATGAAACCAAACTTGCCAATTGCAAGTTGGTTGTTTTTGTTTCAGTTGTTTCAGTACAGATTTTTAATCAATTTATTTTGCTATAATTAAATATTTGCTATAATTAAATATAACAAGGTTATAAAATCTTGCTATAATTTAATATTTTAATACTAAAATATAATCATTTTAATGTTATGTTTACTTTTTAATTTTAGATAAATTCATTTTAGTTTAATATTATGTAACTTCAATAAGAAAAACTTTCACCTAACATATAAGTACTTGCTCTGATAATCCCAAAACATTCGTTGTCCAGAAAATAGTTAATCGGTTTGAGTGAGAGTGTGAATATGTGTGTCCCACTCTCTGATTGGTTGAGCACTAATCCTGGGTGTTTGTCCCGCCTTCAGGCCCAGAGTTCCTGGGATTGGTCGTTGGGCAAGACATTGAACCCTACATGCCCCGCCCACTGCTCCAGGTTTGTGTGTGTGTCACTTCACTGTGTGTGTAACTTTACCGGATAATTAAATGCAGCGCACAAATTTGATACGGTCCCTAGTGGCCATATTGACAAACTTGCTTTGATAAAAACATACTTTGATTCATTTATTTTTTTAATAAGTAACAAATGCTGCAGAAAGGAACATGAAAATCTGTTTATTCTCTGTATGACGTGACTTTGTGGTATCAGCTTTAAGTAGTGTTCCTTTTCGAGAACTGGAAGATCACCACAAGCGCTAACTCAAACATCTGGCAACTTGAGGTAAAAGAAAGAAGCTATCAGCACAGTCACGGCAGGTTGAACTTCTCACTCATTCTCCATCTTGCTAATCACATGCTAATAAATGAGCTCCGATCCGCGGGTCATATCCCTCAAGCTAACAGCACAAGCGTTTTATCATCACTCATCTTTTTCTCACTCTTAAAAAAGGGGAAAAGGAACGTGACACACTTGCGCGGGCTTTTCTCGAGAGTGCGAACATCCTAAGTGAGAAGATTCATTCTTCATTCCGTGGCACAAAGATTGCATGAAATGCCAAAGCAAACTCTCTGATTTCAGAGCGCATTGGAAGTACTGATATTATTCATTAGTTTCTGTACACGAGTATCCCAAAGTCCCAACACGCAGAGTGATTTGTTTTTAATCATTCTGATGTTTTGCTTGAATGTGCTTTGGGCTGGAAACTTTGTACATCTACTTTAGTAATGAGTGTGAAAATGGGCTGCCATCTGTGTGTGTGTGTGTTTTTTTTCCCCTCTTTTTTAATTTACTAAACATTCTCTGCAAATCCACTCTCCCGTATGCGGGAAATGAACGCAAACGCCTTTTTTGAACCTCGATTTACATTCGGAATTATAATCTGACTGCCTTTGAATCGAGGCAATCATTGTACCTTTGTGCCTCGTATCAAAAGTGCTGATATATTAACATCGGTACTCGGTTAAATGGCTTGTGTGTTACCCACAATGACTTGCGCCAGTGTGCAGAAGATGCTGTTTCGACGTGAATGTATCCGTAATTATTACAGATGCGTCAAAAGGATGCTATTACAAGCTTTTCCCTCCGACTTCAAAAACTGTTGCCTCGTAGGCCTGGAACATGAAATGTGTGCGTGTCTGAATAGCCTCTCAGTGTATTCATCAAGGCAATTGAAATACTCTCTAGTTTAGTGATCAGAGAGCGTTTCATGCTCAATGAGGACTGACGGGAGATTTCGGCGCGAGTCTTCTGGCACGCTGCGTGTCAGGTCACTGGTCATGTCTTGAAAGTTTGTTTTGATGCGTCTTAATCTGTTGTTGAATGTCTTTGCCGCTCATCTCTGACACTGCACGCTTTGTTATGGCCTGCGGTGACTGGAGCTGGCAGATGATTGGTTCACGGTCTTTTCTAGAGTTGTCTTTTCAATTGTTGAATTGTTGGCTAAATCGGTTGAGAGTTATGGGTTTGATTACCAATAAAGGCATGGCGTTGTTGTAATTGAAGAAGAGAAAAGTTAGGCGATCAGAGTTTAAAACCACATTTAATCCAAACAATCTATGCAACTGAGTTCAGTGTGTCAAGGACCACAAATACAAAGTCACAATTCGTGGTAAAAACGGTACCATTATATAGTGGCACTGCTGCCAGTTTTGAACCCTGTAATAAATGTGATTTTGTGAAGAAATGTGAAATTTGGCTCTGCTAAAATAAAGTAAATACCGTATTTACGCGAATATAAGCAACCGTTTATTTGTAATATACTACGCTCAAAAACTTGCAGGGTGCTTATAATCGCAAATTTCAAAAAAAAATATGCTCGTAAATATAAACGCCAATTTTTTTCATATTCCAAGTCAGGAGCAATAAGCAGAAACACGTCACGTTTGTGCAGCGAACGTGTGCGTAATTAAAAAAATAATGCGTAGCCAAACGTGCATATAGTAAGCTTTTATTAGCTCAATAACAGAAATAAAGAAACATTGGTCACACCCAGACACTTAACAGGTACAAAATAATACTTGAATAAGTAAGATTAAACTAAATACAGTCATTAAAATATGAATTTAAATAGACAAACCATATTAGATCCAGTTTATCCCCGCTATCGACTAACTGCTAGAGCCTGAAAACAGAAAAAAAACGTGTAAAATGAAGATCACCGGAGTCAAACACAATCAAATTGCTATGTCTGCTATACAATACTCTTCTGATATTTACATCTAACAAAAAACCAGCTCAGCTTTGGTCTGGCTGCACTGGAGGCTCATGGGAGCCTTAGGCCTCAATGAAGGATAATTTCATGATTATGGGAGTTGGAGCTTTAAAAACTAGAATAGATTTTTTTAAAGCTATTATTCAAGTAAAAACGACATTGATGTGAAACGAGTCACAAGTTAGGTTTGTTAAATAAAGAAAGAATAGTATTTTTAAGAGAAAATTATCGGAATTTAGCCAGAAATGTAAAATAAAAATTATTATACTCCTTTCATGTCGTACATTAGTCCGCAATGGTTCGTTGTAGAACTGCAATTCAGCTTCTTATATCTGCATCCTTGTATCATTGCTTTCCCTTTTCTCATCTTTTATACTTTTCCTTTTTATTGATTTTTTTTATTGACTTTGACTCATTGTGAACTTAATTTATTGCATTTATTGGGCTTCTTTTTCCACCGTTTCCATTAGTTTATATTTAAAGCCTCTTGTTTTGCCATTCCCTTGTTTCTACAGTACTTGTGACAACTTTTATCTTACATAAACGTTTTATACATAGAAACATGTGAAAATGAATCTTCTATCAAGAAACGTTCTCCGCGTTGTGATAGAACATTCAGTCTTGCTATCAAGTATTGTCTAGTTATTGCAGATGATCTCTGGATGCCCCCAAAGTTTACAATTGTTTCTAGAAATTTCTCTCACTGAACGCAACCCTGCATTATTCTGCAGTTTTGGGACAAAAGTGTCTTCTAAAAATATTTATGTAAAAATTTGAATAAAGAAGAAAGGTCCTGTTTTTCCATCCGCCTGCCACCACCTTTGTATAATATATACATAACTGTTTTAGGTAAACAAGGGAACTTGTTTTATTCTGGCATACCCTCCTTAAAAACATAATCTAAATGTGTTAGCTGAAAGCTGTTGCTATTTCTCCTCTCTACGTATATATCAGCATTGTGGTTTTGTTGGGTGTACAGTGACCTTGGATATCTTGCTTAAATCTATTATTTTTATTATTATTATTTTTAGGCACTCGACTTACCTAAGGTGAGTGACTATTATTTTTTGTTTTTAGCCAAAAAGTGTAAAACACGACACTCACCCCGACACCGTCTAACACTCTAGAACCAAAGCACAAATGATGAGACTAATCCGACGACGTAAGATTCGCCCCGGTCACCCTCTCAGAAACAGGCCCTATATTGTTATTATATAAAATGGCTCGTATTTCGGAAACAAAGTGTTGTATCAAAAATCAACTCGAAAGCAAAAGTTTACGCGACTCAAGCCGAATCCAATCGCGCTATACCAGAACTGATCTCACGTTGCGAGATATTTGCGTGTTTTATACTATTATTATTATTATTATTAATAATAAACCGAATATTTTGTGCATTCCAGACCTACCTCTTGCCAGAAACACATGCCAAGCTGAAGTCAGACGCTGCATTTCTTTAGTCGGGGTTCATCAATGGCTGTGTTCTTGATAGCTGAAGTGATGGTTAAAGTGGCAGCTTCAGAAATTCTTAATTTGAATAGCGCTCTCAGGAACGCATTCCTTCTGCACTCCATCTTGCAGAACTCTTTTAGCTGATTATTTAACCGCTTATAAATGCACAACACCTCTATTATATCTCACCTGACAGTCTATCAAAAGCCTCTTTAATATAGTAGACTTTCTGAACAGACTGCCAGTGTTTTTTTTTTTTCAGTTGTACACGTTGTGAAGTAGGAAGGCACCAGTCAATGAAAAGTTTCCCTATAACTATATGGCAAATAGGAGAGGCTAAATGAACATTTCTGTGGATAGAATACACACACACACACACACACACAAACGCACACAGACAGGCGTGTGTGTATTTTTTTGCAATTTTTGCCTTTCACCATATTTACTCTGACGTGAAAAATCATATGGTTTTGGAGTCATACAGTATATTGATATTCAGGCTGGAATAGAATGCAATATGTCAGCCCTCTCCCTCAGAGAATCACTCTTTTCTCTGTAATTTCCATTGAAATTTTGTGTGCAAATGCAGTAATAGACACATTTATAACATCAAAAGGATTCAATTTTCTTTTCAATCACACAACAGTATGAATAGCTTTTTCCATTGAATCTAACAACGAGGAGCCATTACCCGACACCAAAGGATAGGTTGCCTTCAGTTGCTTTTTATAAAAGTGTGTCAAACAATTTCCCATGTCTGCCGTTTGTTCTAAGCTAACTGGGCCTGTCAAACAGGTTTGTTTTAGATTTTTCAGGGAAATGTCATGTCCTTCTGTTGGTGCGAGTAATTACCAGATTTTTTTCTCTCTTTTTTTTTTATGCAGACTGTAAGTGTCTTTAATACTTTAACTCCTCCACCAAACAGTTTCGGAGGCTTCGGCTTGACAAATTTTGACTGCTAATTGCACTTGGTAAATTATTCCAAAAAGACGACGTGAATGGAGTTCCACTAACTGTCAAACCGGCCATCAGAGGAAGTTTGGGCCACAGCTAGACTCATATTTATTTTCAATGTTGTCTCCTCTGAAGCTTTTGGGATGGTCACTGTAGAGAGTCCAATTCCCATAGAGAATGTCAAATAATAAAACCTTTGGTTGAACATCAAATATAAGATAAACAGAAAAATATGTATTCATTTAAATATTATCTATCTATATCTAGTTATATTAATTTTAATCTATCTATCTATCTATCTATCTATCTATCTGTCTGTCTGTCTGTCTGTCTGTCTGTCTGTCTGGCTGGCTGGCTGAACGTCAAATATAAGATAAACAGAAAAATATTTATTAATTTAAATATTATCTATCTGTATCTAGTTATATTAATTTTAATCTATCTATCTATATACCTACCTATCTATCTATCTATCTATCTATCTATCTATCTATCTATCTATCTATCTATCCATCCATCCATCCATCCATCCATCCATCCATCCATCCATCCATCCATCCATCCATCCATCCATCCATCTACCTATCTACCTATCTACCTATCTACCTATCTACCTATCTACCTATCCATCTATCCATCCATCCATCCAATCGTGAACCTGTCCTAATGTCTGTCCTTCGCTGTCGATCTATTTGTTCATCCTTCTATTGTGTCCCTCCATCCATCCATCCATCCATCCATCCTTCGATCCATCCGTGAGTGTGTGTGTGTGTGTGTTTCTTCCGTTGAAAATATATTCCAACATAATTTAGCATTCCATTAGTATTTGTTTGGCGAAAATAGCCGGAAACGTCCTATGCTAATAATCTGACCTAACATCTAGGTAATATTTTCGACGATTAGCCGTTAAATGAATTTTGACAACCTGCTTCTACCGTCTTGTGAACATCGGTACACACGTGCGTAGCTTGAGGCTTCTCAGTAGTCTAGGAGTTAATAGGACTGACCTGGTCTTCTGCTGTCATCAATCAGTTTGCTCCATCCCTGACCCACCGCTGAGCAAAGCTCCGCGCTCATAAAGCCCAGCTCGGCAGCAGATGGCCCGCAATTTGCAACACGTATGTTTTTTAACATCCCGCCATCAGGGATTTTAATTATGTCTGGCCTCTTCTTCAACAGTCTGTTGACAATACAAATAAGCCACACAACTGCACACAACATATGCAAGAGTCACGGAGACGCACTAATTTGAATGTCACCAACGGTATTAATTACAACGGTGTTTGAATCCAGAGACGCATTTCTCACGCTGTAAATAACAAACCGCGGCAACTCATCTTTCATCCTATGCTTTTTATTCCCACTTTTCTGAATGCAGAAAAGGATTTGGCTATAAATGTCTATATTTCTTACACGCTGTGCTTTCTATTTATCTATTCAGTACTTCGTTGCAAGCGAGAGAAAGTGAGAAAAGAGAGCGTCTGCCGCAATACAGAAAATTGTTTGGATGGGCTTCTTTGGTCTTTTATGGCATATTTACTGCCTTTCAAAAGTGTAAAATAAAAGCATTGTGTTCAATTAAATGAGTGAAAATAACTATATTGCAAAAAGTAATATTACTTTGCTGACCTTTGCCCTGGAATTATTTATTGGGTTTTTGCCATCAAATAATGTCCACTAAAAGGACAAAAATCACATAAAGTATTAGAAAATGTGTAGATTAGAGTGTTTTAAGAACAATTCATGTAAATTATGAGCCACAGGCAGGAGATTTCAATAAACCATATACATACCATGATTTTATGAACTTTTTAATAGTTTTTCAAGTAGTTCTGAAATGTTCATTCTTAGTCATACTAGTTGTTTAAATTTAAATAGAGACTTGTGTATAACAATAAAAAAATTCCATCTTTACATGTTCTGACCAGCTTTTCCATTTCTGGATTACGGGGAGCTGGTTTACACACATTGGATTGTTAGCCATCCAATCACAGAGCAGAACACACAGCCACACACAATCACATCTAAAAGTACATTTTCCAGACTCAAAATCTACTGAACACATGAATATAAAGCGTGGGAGAAAAACACACGCAACCTCCGCACAGGAAGACCCAAGCTCAAATGGGTTCTATCTGCTATGTAAACCTACTCCGCCACCGTTAAATTAAAGGGTTAATTTAGCGAGTCTCGGCAGCCGAAGCTTTTCCTGTAATAGAACAAGTGCAGGCTGGGATTTTGCGCGTACAGCGAAATAAACGTCATTCCACCTGACAGCATATTCACTTCCTCAGACATCATTGTGACAGGTGGGCTTCCTCGTGATGGATAATTGTATCCCGGGGTCCGTGGCACACTGCTTATTATTGATTCATAGGGAACAGAATGAACTCCTTGTGAATGTATAAAAACACATTTAAAAGTCCATTCTCCTTGACTAAAATCACAGGCCCCCAAACGACATGCTTTTGTCACGGGCTCTTTTTTTCCTTCGCCAGCGCTGCTTTTAAAGCCTTGGCAGTGAGGAATGAACATAAATTTAAAGAACCTGACAGCTCGGACAGTAATGCAGTTGTCTGAGCTTTCTTTTTCAACGTGGAATCCGACGTGCATATAGGTACGGTAGGACGAAATATCACGGTAGGAAGTAATGGAGGAGTCTGACTGCAATTGTATTGAGTGCTTTAATAATTTCCTTTTATGTTTTTATCCGTGTTTAATACTTGCGTCTTTTCATAACTCGCTTTTTTATTCTGAAATGAACTGCTTTAAATAGTCCAATTGATTTTTTTTTGACAAGAGCTGAGATTACACGAGCTGAAGCACAATGTCAAACTATAATGAAGTGAATTACACGGAAATCGCTAACTGACTATTTCGAGAATTTTCAATCATTGTTAGCAGATTAAGACAGAATGGGCCAGAATTATAAGTAGAAAGCTTGTATGGTTTCGCTTCCTCCACACACACACACACACACACACACACACACACACACACACACACACACACACACACAGTTCCACAGCTTCCTTTAACAGGCTCCAAATTGCAAGACGTTTTCCAGTTTACCACCAGTGTTCCCTGTAATTTCTACTTGTGGCATTGTATATGCATCACTGTAAATACACTAAAAGTCCACTGGTGATGTCACGGCGCCACACCTGCTTATTCTAATTACAGACACGACCAATCAGAGCGGAACAGGGAAACCGCTGTTGCACAGTCAATCCAAGTTTGTTTCAACCCAAATAAAACACACACTTTTCATACAAAGTGGGGTCTCACAATTGACATAATGCATACTCTACACCCTTACGCATAACCTTAACTATCACTAACTCAAGTCCTAAAAGCTCTGAAACCGGCCTTCAAAGTTTGTGAAACCCAACCAAAGGTCCCCACAACTACTGTAGGTCCCCACTTTACTATAAAAGCCAAGCCTGTGTATCACGAGACACCTTGCAGACAACCACAAGCACAAAGACGCAAGTGTTCCGCACCCAACAAAAATAAAAGCGCTCGAACCTGGCACGGGCTTTTATTTGCTCGTAAAAAACGTGTAAGGCCTGATTTGCTTCCCACATTTTCGGTGGATAAAGGAATTAAGGACCAATTTCCCTGTGTTGTAAATGTTAATGCCGAGGAAAAAGAATGCCTGTTTGATTTTAGCAGGCTAAATTTGTAGATCATGTGGTTTGGGGGGCTTGATTGGTTGCGAAACGGCCCACCCGTGAAAGCTCGACGGATGGGGAACGTCATCCTCCATTTAGTCGGGCTTGCGTAGGTGACGTCTGGCTTCTATGAGCCTACCATGGCGTGGAAAAAAACATCATGCAATCTTGTCTTTTGTAAAACTGTGAGGGCTGGTTCTATACGATAATAACTATGGTAATTGACTTCGCATCCCGTCAATTCCGCGATAGCAGATGAGGGAGGGGCGGGTAAAACAAAACCGTTTAAAGTATGCAGATGTAACCCATCAGGGATCATTTAGAGAATAGTCATTGACCCATAACTTTTGCGAGGAAGTAGGAAATGACTAAACATTCATGTTGTTATCCATTTGTGTTAGTGGGATCAGTGGGACCACAACCAAAAACTTCCTGAATTGACAGGAAACGCATGTGTGTGGTGGCTGTCTGACGGGAGCGTGGGTACAGGAAAGAGGCAGGGCCAGAGCGCAGGACTGGACTTGGCAGGCCGGCGCTCGGCATTGTGGGACGAGCCACTCGACATGTGAGAGCCCAGCCTGGCCATTCATCCTCACCCGCCCTGTGATTAGCATTGTCCTCTAGCAGATGGCCCATCATCTGTTTCAGGCGGCGAGGGGGGCACGAGGGAGCGCTGGGAGAGCGCGAGACCCTGCATTCTTACCCCAAACCGATACGCCGGTGATTGTTCCAGATTGCGCAGGGTTGACTTTCGATTCAAGGCCTAGAAATATGGAATCAGATTAGTGCCAAAAATATCAAACGTAAATTTCTAAGAAACGAACGAAAATGCTTCAGAGAATGTGATTGACAGTTGCTTGAGCAGAAAGTGTGGGACAAGTGCACCTTGACATCCTTTTTTTAATATTAGTGCACAAAAAACAAACGTAAAATCCGAAGTCTCTCTCCATCTCTCTCTCTCCAATTCTTCTCTCTCTCTCCTCTGTCGTCTGTCCTTTTCCCATATTCTCTCTTTCTCTGTTCTCTCTCACTCAATCTACCAATGTTCAGTCGCAAAATGTAATGCCTGAGATGAGGGCAAAAAAAAGAAATTTTTTTTTCTTTTATTTTTTTGTCCGCTTTGAGACAGTTAAAACTGTGAAGGCGCCTTACAAATACTCATTATTATTATTATTATTATTATTATTATTATTATTATTATATTTTGACTCTTACATTTTTGAACACAGATAAATAATGGACATTTTTCTTTTTTAAAGCTATTTTTTTCCCCTAATTGCCATGGGACTTTGCGTTGGTCTCGAACCAAGAAAAGCGCTATATCAATAAACTTAAACTTGACGTCTAAACTTGAACTTGGTCCTCAGCTCCGGGTCTGTATGAAACAGCAGCTAAGTTAGGATCTGGACCCCGGTCTGCCATTTAGTGACCACTGGCCTAGAGGTTTGGCCAAGCTGGGTGTGATCTTATTATTACCCAGTGTGCCCCTACACCCACATCAGCCATCTTGAGTGCAGTTAAGCCTCTCGCTGGTCTCCTTCCTCCGCTTTAAGACCGGCTCTCATGATCGGTCTAATAATGAAAGCCATCCCGCCACCACCGCCATACCCCGCTCGTCTGGCACATCAGGGGCGCGGGACATGATACAGAGGGACAGCTTAACTATTAAATATCCATCACGCCACGCCACATCAGTCCTAATGCAATCAGAAACACATGACTACGTCGCGCTGGCCCCCGCTCCCCATCCCAAATGATTAAGTAAGTCTTTAATTTCCAAGACAAATAAAAAATGCAAGATCATTTTATCATGAATGTAAATGACCTGTCTCCTCAGATGACGGGAGGATGGGAGGGCGGGGGGGGGCGCGTGGGCTAATACAAGGCTTTGTATATACTTCACAGAGCACCGGACTTGCTGTGGTCTTTTTGCCGTATTATCATTTTAATGAAGCTGGGTATTTCTTTTGTGGTCGGGGGGCTCTAATGCAGTTGTCCAGGGCTTGGCTTTCATCTGTCTTCATCAAACGCTGGAGGTTGTTAAACAAATGGATGTGTCTGAGTATATAACGCTGATGTGGCTGTGCTGCTGTTGACTGGGCCAATTAGAGCTCCGTCGGAGGAAAGAATGAGACGTGCCCGCTCACTTACTCAAACCTCACTACAATAAGACGACTGCTGTCTCTATTAGGACGGATGGGACGCTCTGTACTTTCCGAGAACTTTTGTTATCAGGATTTTTAGATATTCCGTGTTTCTCCTAATCACCATCTAATTATGACCAAATGCGGATTTCGGGTTGACCTGATATGTCACGAATTAGCCGCTGCCATTGTCTCCTTCTGTAAATGAGAGGCTGTCTTCAGAAAAATCTTTCGCTCTGAACGTGAGAGGTGATTATGACACGTGCTTGTTTGTTTCCCGCATAGTCGGAATGTTGAATGCTGGGAGACTAATTACACTGTTTCTAGAGCTAATATGCTAATGGCTACATTTGAATCAGACGGATATTTGATTCTGTACAAATACGTGTCATGTTAGTAACAAAGTGCATTTAAATTGTTAGTTGCACTGACTAATTTAAATCTAAAATATTATATTTAGTAGGTAAGAGCAAAGTACTGAAATAAAAGTTAAAGAAATTAAAATAGTAATTTATAATAAAACATTTTTTACCTACCTACCTACCTTTTGTTTAATGGTATAGAGAATAATATAGATTATTGCGATGGTCGTTATTGTAATTTGTTATGCACTAAATCACTGTGTGTGTGTGCCTGTGTGTGTGTGCGTGTGTCTGTGTGTGTGTATACGTGTGATGTATATTTTCAGATCCACATAAATTAAAGTTTGTTTTGTAAGTTTCAGTTAGTTTAATTTGGACACAGATCTACACCTCAGATCCACCTTGTGCATGTTTGCCACAACATGGTCATGGGTTTGATTTCCAACAAAAGCATTTTTGTCCCAGTACAAAATTTCTACTTAATTGCTACAAAACCAATAATTTTGAAGTTATTGTTCTAAACTACGCATAAATGCAAATATGCTGCACTAAAAAGCCATTTTAAATGTACAAAAAAATAAAATATATATAATCCGTACCATGTGTTGTATTATGTTGTATTTAATGTAAATAGAAGCAAGTGTACTTTTACACTGAAGATACACTGAAGAACAAGTTTATGTCAAGAAAAATCACTGGTGTTTCATCATCGGGTCATAAACAAAGCAGATATTTGAAGTCGGTAGATGAGATAAGTGTTAGTTTACTCCGAGTCAATCAGCAGTGGTCTCTGTCTGTGAGTCTGGTGGGTGTAGAGCAGGAGATTTGACGGGACAGGGGTGTCAGCGCAGGCAGACGCCGCCTGGTGTGTCTCCAGTCTCATGTTTATGCAGAGATCAACTGATTTCTTTTGATTTGGCATTGAGGCTCTTGATTTACCACAGACTAGAAGCTGCTAGTGATTCCACAGGTTCAGGGGTTCACTAATTATCTCTATGAGAGAGAGAGAGAGAGAGAGAG
>CM051504.1:16015809-16026829 GCA_028031935.1 Paedocypris micromegethes
CGTGTGCGTGTGCGTGTGTGTGTGTGTGTGTGTGTGTGTGTGTGAGAGTGAGTGAGTGTTGAAACCGATACTTGCATATAATATTTATGAGTTACGTAGGAACACATGTATTTATGCACACAAGAGAATGGTGTGTAAATGTCACTGCGTAAATACTAAGTGTGTAATATCTATTTAAAACACAGTTAAAACATTTTAAAATTGTTTTATATGCTTGATGTATTTGTTTTAACCTTGTTTTAAACTGGCTTTTATGTTTTTATCTGTGAAGCACTTAGTTTCAACGTGGTTGATTTTTAACAAATAAAATTACAATTACAAAATACATACACACACGTGCACAGATACATAATTGTATAGATAAGGTAGAGAGAAAAAGCAAGAGAGAGTCGATGATAATCGACAACCGAAATCGTCGATTGTGATTGTAATTCCCTCATGTCAGTTATTCCGTTATCGATTCATTGTGACGTCACATATGTACAACTTCCGGAAATAGCATTCACAAGTGGAAAACGGCAGCAAAGTGTGTGCGCTCTAAAGTATCAAAACAACAGAATTCTCACTTGAAACCCCACACAGAACACAATCAACTGCACTTTCCAAAACCGAGCTTTGGAATCATAAATATGATGCTAGAAAGGATCGGGAGTAGCGACTGGCGACTGTGACGTGATTCAGGAAGTCCACTCGCAGAGGTTTTTACGTACGTGAATCAGAAGAGTCGAGTGAGTGAATCAGAAGAGTCGAGTGAGTGAATCAGAAGAGTCGAATGAGTGAATCAGAAGAGCTACATCAGGGGTGGTCAACCAGTGGCTCTTGAGCCTCATGCGGCTCTGTAACTAGTTTCATGCGGCTCTTCAGGGGCTTTTACATGACATGAGTCAAATATGCTCACGATGTTACCTGTTGAAAAATAACTAATATTATCATGTTGGTGTGGTTATTGTCATTAAATCTGGCTGAGCAGAGGTCTGTGTGTGTGCGTGCATACAAGATTAAGGAATGGGATGATGTTCAGTGTGCCCGTGTGTATGATGTGGCAGCTCTTAGTTTCTGACTAGTTGTCCACCCCTGAGCTACACGGTCAGACTCACTTATTTACACTGTGAATTGTTTGATTGAAATATTAGGCAAAAGAAGGGTTTTGTAACAATAAAAGCACAATTCAATAATTGCATGTTAGAGGTTCTCAAAACTGTACATGAAAGTTCTGGTAAAACAAAGGCATTAAAAAGAATAAGTTAAAAGGCAATCAATAATGAAAACATTCTCTTTAAGACTATATCTGAGACATTTCTCTCTAATTACACCGTGACTTGATACTAAATTCTTACTTAATTTTTAACAGTTAATTCACATAAAATTATTGATGGGAAAAAAAGCAGTTTAACATGTCATTGTCTCTTATTCTTCTGCAGTTGACCTGTAAATGTGTTTGTGTGGGCATTTTAGAAAGGATACATTTTTTTCTCTTTTCATCCCGCAATAATCGAAAAATTGACAGATTAATCGATTACCAAAATAATCGACAGCTGCAACCCTAAGAGAAAGAGAGAGAGAGAGAGATTGAATGTTGTACAGTAAATATGTTTTCAACTCTTTACACACACACACACACACACACACACACACACATATGGGGTTATAAATAAGATGAGACAAGAAAGTCTTTTATTCGTCCCACAGTGGGGAAATTTCCTTGTTACAGCAGCACTAATAAACACGAGCAGCATCAAAGAAAAAGTATATACATCTTCGAAATATAATACAGTTAAATAATAATATAGACAGTCATAGAATATAGAAATATGACGAAAATTATACACACGTGGGAAGCACTTGGATATTGCACAGAATAAAGTAAAGTTTATTTTACTTTTTGCACAGAATATACTCTATATAAATGTTTGTGTGTGCATATATGTGTATTTATGTATGGATATATATACATATTTGTATAACGTGAAAGTGTGTGCATTCACGTAAAACTTTGAAGTGTGTTCTGACATCTCAAAGATCAGTGTTACCTGGTCACATGACCTTTCAACAGCCAGTAGAAGCCCCTTGAACCCTGCACTGCGTCTCCTTCGTCTTTATTGCTTGGTTAAAGCGTGAGCAGGATCCTCTGCACTGTCCGTCCGTCCGCCTGACTGGAGACTCAGTGAAATTGCTGTATTCCATAATGCACTGGGGCGTCCGGGGCCGACACACAATGAATGGTGTTGTAATATCNNNGGGGGGGGGGGGGGGGGGGGGCTGGGACGCCCTTATACATTTTTCTTCTTTTTTTCCGCCGCTGTTGGTCATGTGTTGGCGGCAATTTACATAGAGACATTAATGTAACTGTCATGTTGTATTCCGGGGCAGCGATGCAGAACTGCTAAGAGACAGGCCGAGCTGCAATACTGATGCTCATGGCGCACAGAGACGGAGCAGAGGCAGAAACTTAATGGAATTAAGTAAAGAATCCTCCTATTTACCACTACGGCAGATAAGTGAGAGAAAGAGAGCGGGCGGGCGTTTAAATAAGCAGCCAAGTGGAAATAAATGACAAAATCACACATGGAGGAAAAGATTTGAGGAAGTCATTTATACGGGGTTGTGTTTTGGCGGGAGAGAGAGATCAGTTGGCGAGATGGATTGGTAATGAAATATCTGTGTTGGACACGCTTGCTACTTGCAGCATCAGCACCAGACGTCTGGGATTCACGAGGAAACGGTTCAGTCCACCGGTTTTATAGGAGATGGTCAGCGCTTAGTTGCTTTGCGTACGCTCTCGCATCTTCTCTGGCTTATAAATGAATATTGTAAAACTCAACGTGTCTTCGGTTTACACTTTCTGATTTTTATTTGGCACTGGGTCTAGTCTAGGATCAGCAATATGAGTTTAGTGGTTAGTTAAGAGTTTGTTTTAAGTGTGTAATAAGGAATGTTTACTGAAGAGGACATCCGTTTTCTGAACTACTTTACTATTTCTGGGTCATGAGGAGCCAATTCTGGAGCCAAGCTGGGACACACCTCATGAATTAGTCACCAACCAATTGCAGAGCAGCACATTTCAAATGGCAATTTCATGGCAAATGTCCGATTATTGAACTCATGGAAACCTAGAAAAACCCACAGTTTCCTTGAAATGGTCTTTATTATTTTGCAATCCCTTCATTTATTGTTTTCCACCAATTCTATTTCTGGGAGCTGGAGCCAATCCCAGCAACTCTGGGCCTTAAGACTGGGACTCATTAGGTGGCCAACCAATCAGAGAGCAGGACACATACGCACGCTCACACTCAAACATATGGACAATTTTCCAGACTCCAATTCTCCAATGTTTTGGACTGTAAACAATGAGAGGAAACTCATTGTTTCGGTGAAATGATCTTTAGTATTTTGAAATCCATCCATTTCCTACAACAAATTCCATTTCTGGGTCACGAGGAGCAGGAGCCAATAACAGCAACTCTGGGACTGAGGCGGGACATACTCCTAGGGTAAGTGGCCAACGAATCACAAAGCTGAACACATACACTCTCCCTCACACCAATGGTCAACTTTCCTAACCCAAGTCCTAATCCCAGTTCACCTGGAGCACGTGTTATAAAATAGAGAGAGGAAACCAGGGACCTGGAGGAAACCCACGCAAGCAAACAGAAGTTGCAAACTGGAAAACCGGGCCACAAACTTGCACCTCGAGTCTCAAACAACCCGTCTTGCCATATTTTGAAATTCCGAATTTTCGAGAAAACTTCCAGCCACTTGTGAGTCTCCGGGACGCCATTTGTGCATTCCGAAGCCGCTATTTCCGCCCCGTTTCCTGGGAGAAGAGTAATTGTAATGTTGTGTACTCTTCCACTCGAGCCGACCTACACAGCTTCTGCTCCCGGGTGATTGGCCGGTCTTTCAGCCAGCAGCCATCTCACTGTCAGAGACGTTTCCATTCCATCAAGCGGGCAGAGGGGTATTGTTTCTTTGTGAACATTCCAGTTGACATGGTATGTGTGTGTACTCGGAAACTATTTCTCTGTCAAGCCCATCGAGCAGGGAACGGCGGGCCTTGTATCCACACATTAGATGCTGAAAGCGCGCCTTGTTTTCAGGAGGGACATGGTGGAAAACAGGAGCTGGAGTAAATGGAAGGCCTGCTGTGGCGTGGTCTTTTTCATGGTGATTAACTCAAACGACACACAACCGGAGGGACACTGGCGGCCTCCACATTAATGCCTTTTAGGAGAGACGCCGCCACTTCTCATGTGAATGTGTCTGCTCCGCCACCGAGGGAAAGATGGAGAAGAAAAGAGCAGAGCTATTGAAGATGGCATCTCTGCTCTCTTGCTATACACTTTGGTCGCTCTCCACTTTTTGATTTAATAATGGCCTGTCATGTAGATCTTTATTCATGTGGCTGGAAGGATAAGTGCTGATGCGTGTCATTATGTCCACCCCTCGCACAAAAGACACTGAATTTAGGTCCCGGTACGTACGCACACCGCCGGCGGAAAAACACAACGTGCGTGAAGAAATCCAAGTCTTCACACACTCGTCTTTGTGTTTGTGTCGGAGGAAACAGTGTATTGAGTTTCTGCTTTGGTGGGGAATGTTTCTGTAGGTGTGAATGCTGCAACTCAACTGTCTGTCTGTCTGTCTGTCTGTCGACCCTTTGGTCTATCTCTCCGTCTTTCTGTCTGTCTCTCTGTTAGTTTCTCTCTCTCTCTCCCTCTCTCTCTCTTTCTCTCTTTCTGTTTGACTGTCTGTCAACTATTCTATCTATCTGTCTGTCTGTCTGTCTGTTTCTCTCTCTGTCTTCTCGTCTAACTTACAATTAACCTTTATGTCCATCTATCAACCGTTCTGTCTATCTGTCTATATTTATCTATCTATCCATCCATCTTTCGCTCTCTCACTTTGTCTTTCTCTGTCCCTCTCTCTCTCTCTCTCTCTGTCGGTCTGTATGTTAGCTCTTCTATCTGTCTTTCTGTCTATCCACCTCTCTCTCACTCTCTCTCTCTCCATCTGTCTTCCAATCAACTTTTATTTCTGTCCGTCTGTCTATCATAACTATCTATCTGTCTCTCTGTCTGCCCCTCCCTCTCTCTGTCTATTAATCTATCTTTCAGTTAGCCTTTATGTCTGTCTCTCAACCCTTAAATCTATCACATTCATGACTACAGTTCTCTTGCATGTTTTTGAACAGTGTTAGGAGACTGAAGAGCCTGAGGAAACCCACGCAAGCACGAGGAGAACATGCAAACGTCACACAGAAAGGCTCAAACTTGAGCATCAAAAGCTGTGCTGTTACACCATAAAGAGGTAAGAAGTTCCCAACAAATATTTATATGGTTGTGAATATCTTCGATGCCTTTTGAAAGTTTGTATATTATTCCCATTTTAGATTTTTAACCCATTGTGCGAATGAGCTTCACACAATTGGTTTATGTTTAAAATGGTTTGCTAGCAAAAAAAAAAGTGGCTTAAAGTTAACATTAAGGCAGAAAATCAGGTTAATCCAGAACTTCAGACTTCAAATATTGGTATTTAGAAACACCTCTATTTAGAATCGGTAGACTGGCCAAAACACTTTTTAAACTTGTAATAAATTCCACTTTAAATTTTGGTTTGCCTTGACATGCTCACCACTTAAGCCTTTTTACTTTACCTGGTGGCTGTTTTACGGGGAAACGGCCTTGTGCTGGTGCTTTTCTAATGAGTCCAGCTAGCGTCGCACATTCATAAATGCTGATTCCAGAGAAGCTGGATCCTTGACAACTCCTGCTTGTGTTTCTTGTTTACATGATTCAGAGCGCTGGGCTCATTAACTTCTGCGGGTCTTCACCTTCATCTGTCTGTTCTTTGTCTCCCTCCTCCTCGGCTCGCTGATGTATGGCTGATAATGTGGGGGAAATCACTTGGTCATGCTTGAACTCGCTCGGCTTTCTATCAGCCGTAAACACTGCGTTTGAAGCCACAACCACGACTATTAATCTTTCATTAATGCCTCCTCTTCATTAATTCATAATCGTTTGCACAGCCTGATCTTAATTGCTTGCTATGGTTTTGAATTGCGGCGCTGCCAGGCGTCGATTCGTTTTCTTTTTTCTTTTCGTGTCACTCAACAAGAGCTATTGTAATGCGACGCAGTGTAAACAGTTAGCGCTGAACACAGAAGGCGTATTACAGCGTGTCGTTTTGTTTGATGTATTGTTTTGAACCACTGAATCAAGATGGTTGAAGTTTGTCTCTTGAGAAAACAAGAGTTTGCGTTTACGCTCTTGTCTCGCAGCTGAAGATGCTCCTTCATGATTGAAGTGTTTCATTCACTTGTTGTATAATCTGCTTCGGAGATTTGGAGCCAATCTCAGTGTCTCTTGATTGGTCAGCCAATCACAGACACGTAGACATACAAGTTTACACTTTCACAAGTTATGGTGATCAATGGTTGTCTTACAAAGTTCAAGGCCCTTTTGAGACTCCTTACTCATTTCAGACACAAGTTCGACCCTTGACATTTTTGTGTGATGTTTCCAAATTCTGCCGAATCGCATGTTGTGGTCCCAAAAAAAAGTCCATGAGGTGTCAAGTAACAAAGTAAAAATACTTAGTTACTTTAATTATTTACACTTTACTTGAGTGATTATTTCTTCGCCCTCTTTTTACTTCTATTTGTCTGTAAATATCTGTACTTTGTTTTCCTTACATTTTTAAAAAATAACGAAAGTTACTCCTATTTTGGTTAGTTTTATTTCTGTGTTGTCATCGACCTAAAAAGAACATCTAGTAAAATCACGCCATCCGGTTACGGTAAACTTGAGTGTAGTTTGATGACACGTATAAACTTGCATCATTCCGACACTCTATTGGTTTGTACGTGGTTCATCGCATCTGTACATCAGCAAATAAAACAAAAAACCAGAACTAGAAAAACTAGAACCAGCAGCTTTCGCGACTGAACAATTACTTTCGCTACATCTTTACGTGCTTACATTGTTATTTTAATACATCAATCTCCAATCTTTGATCACCATAATTGATGAAGCTTCTGAAGTACAACGTTCTTTAATGTGTTTGCATTGTAATAAAATGCATTCATTTTCAATGTACTTATATGCGGCAACATTTTAATATTGTCATATTGTCATCTAGCATTTTTACCCTCGCATTACTTTTAAACTTCAAGTAGTTCTCAAACCAGTACTTTTATTTGAGTTAAAAGGTTGATACTTTTATTTTTTTAACTGTAGTGTCTATACTTCCTAATACTTTTGACAGCACTGGGTGTGAGTGAGAGTGTATTTGTGTGTGTGTGTCCTGGTCTGTGATTGGTCAGCCACTAAACCCAGAGCTGGTTTGTTCCAACTTCCACCCGACTCTGAATTTGAAAAACCTCGGAAAACTGATCAGATTCCGTGTTTCTCTATTAGCAACAGTTCCTTGTAGCTTCAAAAGAAGAATAGTGTGGAAAAAACGGTTGCAGAACTGTAGTTCCCACGAGGAGAATAAATCCAAGTGTTGGTGCTTTAAAACAACGGTTCTTTAGGGATGGTAGCAATTTGTCAAATCCCCACTCACAGCAGCGTCTCTGCTCTTACGTTGTACCTGTTGGGATTCGTGATTCGTTGTGGCGTTCAGGGACGCGCGGACCTTCGAATCCCGCCATTGTAACGCTATCAATGTTTCAAAGACATTCCTATGGTTTATTCATCTCTCTTTTACTCGCAGCATTGTCTCCCGTGTTATTGTTAAGATCCTTCTGAATTAATCATATCGAACAACTGTGTTTCGCAGCTGAATGCGTCGAGCTGAAAGGCTAAGGATGACTGCACTGATAGCGTCTCCGCGTTTGCTGGTGTCGTGGAACTCAAAGATCTCGCTATCACACGGAGTGGTGTTGTTTGAACAACTTTTCTCCCAATCTTTTTGATGCTGTTTAAAGGAGGCCGTTTAAAAAGAATCGCAAAAAAGGACTGTTTGTTTGTTGCGTGCTTTCGGAATTGGGTTCACTAAAGGAATTATGCAAATGGAGGAAGAGCGCTCTGAAACGACAGTCCAGCCCCTGACAGTCACTCGCTCGTCTCCCTGAGCCCGAGTCCATTTAACAACAAGATGAAGGATACAGCTGTTTGTTTGCGGGGAAAAGAAATGTGTGTTTTTGGGAGAGTCTCTCTTGCTCGCTCTTTACTTCTCTGTAGTGAATCTCTCTCTCTCACTGTACTCTCCCTTTATTTTTCTCTCCTACTTTCTCCGTTCTCTCTCTGAACATCTCTTTCTCTCGTTATTTACTTTCTCTATCTCTCTCTCTCTCTCTCTCTCTCTCCCTCTCTCTCTCTCTCTCTGTGCACTACCTCTCTTTTTTTCTCCCACTTTTTGCATTCTCTCTTTGAACATCCTTCTCTCTCTCTCTCTGTAGTTACTCTCTCTCTCTGTAGTTACACTCTCTCTCTCTCTCTCTCTCTCTCTCTCTCTCTCTCTCTGTGCTCTCTCTTTCTTTCTCTCTCTGTGCTCTCTCTTTCTTTTTCCTCTCCCGCTTTGTGTTCTCTCTGTGAACCTCTCTCTCTCTCTCTCTCTCTCTCTCTCTCTCTCTCTCTCTCTCTCTCTCTCTCTCTTTATGTGCTCTCATTCTTTCTTTTTCCCTCTTTCTCTCTGTACCTTTCCCTCTCACTCTCTCTGAACTTCTCTCTCTCTCTCACTGTGCTCTACCTCTCTTTTTCTCTCCCACTTTCTGTGTTCTCTCTCTACCTATATGTACCTTTCTCTCTCCAACGCTCTCTCTCTCTCCCTTTCTGTACATTCCTCTCTCTCTGTACCTCTCTTGCACTCTTTCTCTCACTCTCTCTCTCTTTCTCTCAGTACCTCTTTCTCTCTCTATCTATGCATTCAGTTCTCTCTTGTGCTATACCTCTTGTTCTCTCTCTCTCTCTCTCTCTCTCTCTCTCTCTCTCTCTCTTGCTCACTGGCCCGTTTTTTTTTTATTGTACCTCTTTCTATTTCTCTAACAATACTCCTCCCTCTTTCCTTCTCTCTCTGTTTCTCTTATTCTTTACTGTATATATATTGATTTCTCTCTTTTGCTCTCTAAGAACTGTGCCTCGCTCGCTTTCACTTTCTCTTTGTACATCTTACTCATTCTCTCTCTCTCTCTTTGCATGAAAAAATATTTTTGTATACTTGTATTGTCACCTTGGTATATTAGCTTGCAGTGAAATAAAGACCAAAAAGAATGTTTTTAAAAGCATCTTGGAAGCTCTAAAGATATGACATTCACGCACACAAGAACACACACACACACACACACACACACACACACACACACATTCATTCACTTAGAGCCACTTTTAGGGATGGTGCTAATTACTGATTAGCCTGTTAGCATAAACATGCTACTGTGGCTAATAAGATAAAAACTGCCAGTTGTGGCCTAGTGTTACGGATTTGGACATGCGACTGTACTGTACATTTTTCAAGCGTGGCACTAATAAGGGTTTCTTATTGCGGGACTAATATTTCTAATTCATCCTGTGTTAATTCTTCCTGACTTGCTCAATCCTCTCGTATAAATCGCACCATACACAAGTCTGATTTAATCTGCTCAGTTATGTGTTAGCAGTGCGATGGAGGCAACAACCCCACTTGAAAGTAGGTAGAAAGAAAGCGCGAGGCGATGTCGTGCTCATGACGCTTTAACTCCGCCGCTTTGAGCGCATCACTTAAATGTAATTTGGTTGGTTTCTATGAGATTTATTCAGAATTAAGCATAATGAACAAAGCTTTCACTCCCCGCGCTTGCCTTCAAACCCGGCACGCGACAGACGGCTGCTTTGACAGATCCGACTTCAAAAGCTCAATGTTGTCAACAAATAATGAAATAAATAAGAGGAAAGCATGATTATCCCACTACTTTATGGCTTTTTTTATTTCACGAGTTGCATCCGATTGGCTAATTAACTCCGATGCTACACAACAAAGTGTCGTCTCCTAAGCACGCCGGTCTTGACACGCCGCGCTGACACAAATGCGCCACGAGCATTTATAATGTAAATTGAACGTGAAGGTGTGATGCATTTTGTTAATAGATCCCATTTAGGGAGCGTGCGCCGCGCTGTTTTACCTTTTAATATGGAAATAAAGAGATAATTGTGAAGGCTTGAGAGAAGGTGGCGTATTAGCGTGTCATCATTTGCATGTTGTGTGTTCTAGCTTGAAGTAAATGATGTGAGCAGCTTAATGGCGACGTGCTGCATCGTGAAAGCAACTGGAGATGATTGCTGAAGTTTCGAGCTTCTGGTTGAGATGATAATCTGACACTTGTGATCTGTGGTGTGGAATTGGACTTGTGTCCAAGAGGTTGCAGGTTCAAATCCCGCTCCGGCTGGTTGTACAATAATAAATATAACACTGACACAGCTTTAGACTGCCCACTGCTCCGGGTTTGTGTGTGTACGGTAATTTCACTTGATGGTTAAATGCAGAGCATATTTTTGATTTGGTGTAAAGAGAACCTGAAAACCATACTTGAGTAAAAGTACTTACTCTTCCTTACTGTAAAATCACTCCATTACAATGTACACATCACCAACACCAAGTAGACTTGAGTAAATGTTGTAAAGTATCTATTTGTAAAGTATTTTACTCATACTGAATTTAGCTTAATAAAACTTCAAGAAATGTGAAAAACTAAAAAACCCTTTTAATTGAGGTTTTATTTCCTAATATAAAAATTGATATATAAATACCTCAATGTTTAAAAATGGCAGAACAACAAAGATAAAAAAAAACAAACACTGAAAGTCAACCTCAGTCAAACTAATTTGTCAAAAAGTGCACACAAGTACATACACTCAATCAAGATGTAGTCAAGTAGAGAGTAAAAAAGTTGCTTATATGTATTAGAGTATATATTACATGATACTCAGTAAAAGTTCAAAGTAGCCAAAAATACTTACTTTACTACGTACTTTCCAGCATATGGAATAAGTTATTTTTAAGAAGGTGTCAGAGTTAGTACGCACACACACACACACACACACAC
>CM051504.1:16026846-16102429 GCA_028031935.1 Paedocypris micromegethes
ACACACACACACACACACACACAGACTCGCTGCCTGACTGACTGACACACAGTTGTATTTTGCTTTGTCTTTGGGTCTTGGGGTCTTCAGGTCCAGGGCGAATCAGCGGCAGGTAAAGCTTTCAGCAAATTGTAGCCCAAGGGCACGTTGGCTTTGCGGTTTGACGCCGTCAGAATAGAATGTGTGATTCCTCGATATATTGAAAATTGGGTTTGTTTTCACCCTTCTTCCCATTTGCTTGACACATTGATTTTATAGAACACACTCGGTGTCCATCAGCCGGTTCTGTGTGTGCTGGAGTAGTGTGCATTTATAAATAATGTTTAGCGTTAATTTAATACGATTCAGAAAAACAATTCACACATTGTAACAGTTCCTACTGTTAATTAAAGTATCTCACTAGAGTTTAGATGAAGCAGGAAATGATTCATGTTTTTTTTGGTAAAACATTAAATGTTATAAACGTGTTAATAGCTTTGATATATTATAACAACATTGTTGAAAATAACAACGATATATTATTAGTATTATTATTAAAATAATACAAACATAAAAAAATCTATTTATTAACAAAAATGTAATGTGTGTGTAGATTTCTATATTTTTACAGTACATTGTGCATATGTGTTGTGTTGTTGTTATTATTGTGGTATTCCGTATGTATTGTTACAAAACCCCGTGTTGATTTAACATCTACAACATATTACAAAATAACTGTAAAATAATATTGATTTATAGAAAAAAAGTTAATTTAGCCGAGTATGCACATGCACAATGCTGGACTTGTGCTAAGCACAAGTTGTGTTTGTTGTGTTTTTATTTTGCTTATTAAATTTCCGAACCTTTCATGTGAGTATTTTTGGGTTAGGCTTTTTTTAAACGCTAGATACAATTTATAATTCATATTTTTGGCCTAGATTTTTCCCCTCTCTTGAGAACTTGACAATTGATGATTGGTGGATGCAATTAAGTCTTCCTGTCAGTAATTGTCACGATGACGGCAAAGGCCCAAAAAAATCGCCTTTTTTTGCTGAATTTGTAATAAATGAACTTTATCTTTCTAGAACTTTTCTCTTTTCATTGACACTTTCTTTAACATTCAGTGTACCAAATGCTTAGTGGAAATATTCACTTTCTGCCTGCCGATTAAATAATGCATTGCTTATGACTACAAAGAATGCGACGGCTTAACCCAATGTAAGAACATTATTTGCAATTAAACGTCATCATGAATCTACACGCTTGTGTAGCTAAAATTGCCCTTCTTGTTTTGCGTGCGCTTCTTGGCTCCGGACCCGGGCTTGATTTGACTCTTGAGTGTGTTTTCTGCTGTTTGACATTCTCGGCGTCTCTCTGCTTTCTCCACTGTAGGCTCTGCTGTCTATAGCTTGTGGCGCTCCCTGTGGATCAGGCTCTTTCCACTAACAAAATGCAAAATACAAAATTAATAAAAACACCCTTTGAAACTGACAAATACGCCTCAGGCAAAATATCGGCCCGTCGGCTGCTTAAAATTTAATCAGTATTTCTTATTTATTTATTTATTTTCCACGGCCATGCTCATATTTTTAATAACACGATGCGCAGGCTGTCAGCGCGCAAACTTTGCCTCCATCGAGAATTACATGTTTAATAGGTCCTGACAGTCCATGGACTCTCCTGGTCCCCGGGGGGATTCATGCTAATAAAATAAACAGATTTTCTTTATCTCTTAACCTTAATCTTTGTCCGGCTCACTCTTGGATTGGATCTTTCAGACATTAATGGCGAATAAACTTTTTTTTATGAAAATGTGAAAAAACAATATACGTAATGTTTTTTTCACGGTGCAATGTTTCCTCTCCATTTTGTGTCATTAATAGTCATTTTTTGTTTACTTTTTTACCTTTTTGTTTTTTTTTTTTTTGCTTTTGTGTTTGCTGCGGTTAATATCTCATTTGTGGACGAATAAAGTGGTGGAGAAGTGTGTTACATTCAATTTTTTATGTGGTTAAGAGGTATTTAGGGGCGACCTAATTATGTTAATGACCATAAAACAATATATGTGTTTATATGTGTGTGTGTGTGTGTGTGTGTGTGTGTGTGTGTGTGTGTACTGTTTGTAAACATAATATTATATTTGTTTAATTTTGATAATAAAAAAAAACTATTAGTTATGATGATAATAAAGTGACATTCTGATGTTGCGGGTTTTTTTTTTTTTTTTTCATTTTTTTTATCACTACTATAGTTTCCCCTAATAGCAATTAACAATGACGGACAATGTGTATTATTTATCATTCAGAGTTCCGTGAAGAATTAAATATTTAGTGAAGCAATAAAATATTGCAATACTGAGATAATCACTGGCTGTGGAGCTAGATTACTACATATTATTACTGTACGATTACTACATATTGTTACTGTACATACTATCGTAGTCATAATATAAACGTGGATTCAATTGTCATGAATTAATTTGGTCATTACTGGACAAAAAAAAGCATGATTTTTACTTTCCGACGTGTCTCTGAGCGTCTGTGTTGGGAAACAGAACAAACATTCTTACTTGAAAAATTAGCTATATTCAACTAAAACTTTAGTTTACAAAATGGCATCTACACAGAGTATAAAGACATCTAAAAACTTTTTTTTTTGTTGAAAATCGTGATTATCGAGGTAAAAAATCGCAATATGCGGCTGCTTAATAGATTCAAGGGCTTGGATTGAAGATCTCGCCCTGTCCGGGAGAACCCTTTGACTTTCACGTTTTCTTCAGTCTCGATTATTAATTAAGATGATGAGGCGACGCATTCTGTGAAACTGTGGGCTAAGACAAGCAGGTTCCTCCCCATCAATATTAATATGCCAATATATTATGCATATTATTCTTTAAATACCACAGAAAGTGTGTTTTTTGTAACGTACTCTTAATTTTGCATATGCTCTTAAGTAATATGCATTAAATAGTAATTGCCATTACATTGATGGGGAAGTTGCCATTACTTAGAATTGCATGGCCATCTTTGTTCACCCCAATGTCAGGAGACTAGCACATTCAGCACTTAAAAGTAGGAAGAGTGGCTGTATTAAGGGCAGGAAAAGAGCAGAAACTCCACGCAGCATCAGGACCGCCGCTGTATAATTTATTCCCGCGCTGACAATATTCCGTTAGAACTCGCGTGTAGAACCGACGCTCTTGTGCTGACTTTGTTACTGACCCGAGGTAGGATATTAGAAGGCCATGATCGATCAGGGTCGAGTTTATTGTGAGTTGTGTTGGATGTGCAGACATGCTTAATTTAACAGCGCTATTCTCGCGAGGCCGCGTGAGAAAAGACGGCGTATGAGATTTGCGCGTTTGTAATCCGTGTTGTATTGTCCCGTAAGGACGCGGAGAGTGTTATTCCGTGCGAGTGTGTGTTAGCCTCATTGCGTTGTGCTCTTCAAGGTTGGCATGGCGTCATCACCAAGTTGGGCAGATGATAGTTAAGAGTTTATAGTTTATAATCTTATGCTTTGATTTGTAAAATCAGGGTTTTTTTGAAAGCTAAAGTGTTCCAAAAATGTGTGAAACTCTAAAATAAACAATATTGTACATATATAACCAATGGTCCTGGTGATCTCCAACATGTAAAAAATGTACAATAGTTGTCGAAAGAAAAATTCTATAAATGATAAAATCGCAAAATTTGTTGCAAAAAGTGCCCCACCTCCCCGTAACACACCACTTTACACTTTACACATGACTACTTTTGTCTTCTACTCACTTCTAATCCAAACACTCCGAGCCTCGTTTCTGCTAGTCGGGCCGATCCGAAGTTTACAAACTGCCAGTATTTTATGACAAGTCTTTCTTTTTTTAAATCAGCAACATCCTGCGTTGTGCTCTTCAAGGTTGGCATGTCGTCATCACCAAGTTGTGCAGATGTTTAAAATTCATTGCTAATTATACAAATGTGTTAATAACAATGGAAAGGCAGTGTGTGCGTTCTGTTTACTTGCATGGTCGTGGCCTTAAGTCATAAAAACATACGCAGAAATTCAACTCCTCGAGTCTCGGATGGCTCAGCGAGGGACTTCCTGTTGTAAACCCGAACAACAAACAACAATACAGAAAGGAAAATTCTCCACATATTTATGAAGACATGCCTCAGTGTTTCTCGGAGCAGAAGCAGTCACTTTCCTCTTTGATGTTGTTGATTACAGTGGCTTTCGCCCCGGGACGGCGTCCTCCTTACAATGGCTTCCTCACGTCAAACCCGAACAAATTCCTCGTTCGCGTCATTACGCCCGACTCTCAAAGGAAACGCGTTGGCAGGGATTGGTGGCGAGTTGTTCTTTTAAAGTTTCGCCTTTAAAGAAGCAGAAATAACAAGCTCGGGTTTCTATTACCTTAGTTGAAAAGTCTTGTTCGGTTAAAGAATACAAAACCAACACACCGAACTGTGAGGAGCCGGGACAAGTGCTTTAAATTTTTGATAGAAGACAAAGCTCTCTGTTCTCCCAGCGACTGGGGAAGAATATGAGGGTCTTGCTTTCATGCAAGGTTTGGCTCTCTTAAGAGCGCGGCTTCACTCGGTGCATTAGCAGCGCATTAATTTTGGAATGAGAAACCGCGTCGAGTTCATATAATGAGCAGTTAATTATTGACAGCCATTGATGAATATTTAACAAAGGCATTGGTCCTCACTTGGCTGGATGCATGTGAGGCAGGATTGAGAGAGACATGCTTGGCCCACGATGACCCAGAATCGCTGGCACTTTTCTAGTCTTCGCCAGATCTGCCGATGAAGGTGAATCCAAAGTTCCCATGAACTCCAGAATCTCATTTTAGGGGGTTTAAAAAATGCAAAGAGAGCTCCTCAGCTGGATGCTCTGTGGAAAACAGACTTTCATTTGTCGTTTTTTATGTGAATGGATGAAATAGTGCCACATGTAGTTTCGAATAATTGGATCAGACTTAGCCGTAACATGAGAGGCAGATGCTGGATGTGCGATTGCCCCTCGTGGTCCTCATGGTGGGAGAGTTTCATACAGTGCTGTCTCACCTGATCAATCTCCACAAGTTCTTGTCAGCGAGCGCGGGGTCTTTATTTTGATATTTGTCCCAAGAGCTGTGGGACTGCTTTAGTCTGGGACGTTGTGACAAGCCTCTTGTTGGCCAGCTCATGCCATGCTGGTCTGCTAATGCTTGGCCTGCCCACCCTCCTCCCTCAGATCCCCTGGATGAAACCCCTTAAGTGCCCTTCCAAATCTCATCTGTTGTGAGATGCAAAAAGGCTCTAAAATAACAAAATGACAGAGAGTGAGAAAAGCATTTCTTTCCCTTTTGTGGCTCTCTGGTGTCTTGCATTGCATTATGAAAAGATCCTGAAAGATCCTGACCAAACACGAAACTGGGCCTTGCTAATACAGTTATTATTGATTGAGATGGTCTCTGGTTGCTCCAGAGTTATAAAGTTTGTGAACCCTTAAACACACTGCAGAAATGCTTGTGATAAAATGAGAAACAAAATGTGTAAATATAGACTTATATCAAGTGAAATTATCTGCCAAATTATTATGATGGGTGAGAAAATTTAAGCAAATTAATCTTTCACTCTAAATTCTAAGCTAGTTACTTTTTCTTTTACAGAATAAAACAAGATTTATTGTGTAATTTCAAGATTTTTTTTTGTCTTTTTTGCAGTGCAGTCGGATTCCGCGACGATGTGATCACTGATTGGATTGCAAAATGAATTTAAAAAAAAGCGCTTTTCTTTGCGAACTTGCAATGTCCTGCAACAATATTCAAAACAATTCCTATTAAAGCATACTGTTTTAATCATCTAATCAATTTATGTCTAATTTTTCTTCATGTAATATTAGAAAATGATGTTGTGTTATCTTGGTTAACAACATTGGCTGAGTATCTCCGTCAAAACATTTAGATCTTATGGAGGAGTAAGTGAATGTTAAAGTAAATTAATTGAATACAAACGTCTTATTATTTAAAAACAAACTTATTAAATACGCTAAGTGTACATACAACAATTTACTGTAATGGCTGGACACGAGAAAAACAGGAAAGGAAAGAAATCAGGTCGACGAGCAGATGACCATGTTCAATATTCTTACCAAGAACACATTCTTATGTGTGAATCTTATTTTTATAATAAATATTAATTTAAAATATTACTTTTAAAGTTTATAGTTTAAAGTTTTTGTTTATAATTAAGAGTTTATAGTTTATGGTCTTTTGCTTAGTCGATTGTAAAATCAGGGGCTATTTTGAAAACTAAAGTGTTCCAAAAATATGTGAAACTCTGAAATTAACAATATCGTACATATATAACCAATAATACTGGTGATTTCCAACATGGATGTACAAAAATGTACAAAAGTTTTCAAATGAATCAGTCTGTAAATGACAAAATCGCTAAATTTGTTGCAAAAAGTGCCCCACCTCCCCATAACACACCACTTTACACTTTACACATGACTACTTTTGTCTTCTACTCACTCCTAATCCAAACACTCCTGAGCCTCGTTTCTGCTAGATCCGAAGTTTATAAACTGCCAGTGTTTTACGGCAAGTCTTTCTTTGTAAATCAGCAACATCCTGCATTGCAGCACAGCTCTGCCAGGACACTTAGCTTTCACCGGGCCCTTTGTAGTGCTCCAGTATATCTTTCAGCCCGCGATACCGCACTGGGAGTGACCCACGCCAGCTGACATCTTAATTAAATCTTTAGGATCCTTTAAAGCCTTTTATTGGGAGGGTGAAATACGGGCTCAAGCTGGATCCAGGAAGGTCACGAGCCTCCCCGTAGTAGAATGACGCTCTGTATATTGTAACCATATTTACCGGTTGTGTGTGTGTGTGTGTGTGTGTGTGTGTTTGCTCACACTCCCCCTCGGGGTCTTTTCTGTTCATGTTCCTTGATTCACCCTGGTCCTCACTGGCGGCCCCCCGCAACGCTTCTGACAGCTGAGAAATGTCATTACAGGCCAAAGATGAATAATAGAATCTGCCACACCGCAGCCATATTCCCGCTTTATATATAATTAGCACGGCTGAAGGTCACCTAATGATCCTAATGAGGCATTTTGCAGGGTATTTATACTTTGAGATCCTGGGTAAAAGTTCACAGACCGAGAACGTCTCTCCAGTGATGCTGGATTGTGCGAGAAGGATGAACGTGTAAAATTAAAGAGAGGGGTGAAAGTGCGAAAAGGGTTAAAGTATGGTGAGTTGTGTTATGTGAATTCAAATGGCGAAGTCTCACCTTATTATATTAATTTGAAAGCAATAGAATAATATAAAAGCATAAGAAGGCCCAATGGATTTCCGATTTCTGCCAACTGTGACAAAATATTCATTTAGTACAATTAGAGATCTAAGTGTGAGGGATAGTGTGAAATCTGTGTGTGTGTGTGTGTGTGTGTGTGTGTGTGTGTGTGTGTGTGTCTTGCTCTGTGATTGGTTGGCTAATTCAGGAAGTGTGCCCCGCCTTCAAGCTCAAAAGTGATTGGTTCCAGCTCCATTGTGAACCCGAAATGGAAAAGCGGTTCAGAAACTGGATGTATGAATGGACCATAATGTGTATAGGTGAACAAAAAACAGGTGTATATTATAAAAATACATATTTAATTTTTAATTATACATTTGACAAAATAGATCTAAAAAGTCTTTTAAATGGTTAGAAATTGTCCAAATGTCCCAAAAATCCCCAATCAATAGTTCAAAGCAGAACAGATACGGTAGGAAACAAATTACGTCTTGTCGATAAACTGCAATTTTTCCATAATTTAAGCATACAATAATAAAAAATACAGATTTAAATTGTCATTAACATGGTTAAAAAAATGATCAATTTAATAAGTTAAATGTCAACAGTCCAAAGGCAGAACATATAGGAAACATGCCGATCTATGCATAGAATAATATAAATACATATTTAAATTGTCATTAACATGGTTAAAAAAAATTATCAATTTTTTAATAAACTTGTCTTGTGATTCCAAAAAAAACATCAATAGTCCAAAGGCGGAACAAATTACAAACGTCTTGCCGATAAACTGCGATTTTGCCGAAATTGTAAGTGATTATTCTGCCTTTTGGTTACAGCTGTCATCCCTCATTAATGTGCATTAGGAAATGCATCAAAGTGCATGAGGCGGCATGTGATTAATTCATACAGCACTTGCTATAAGGGGCTTAAGCTTTGCAGGTGCATCATGTTCAAGGCAGCAAAAAAAAAGGCCAAGTTAATGGATGACACTTCCATCCTCGGCCCGTTCTGACCCAAATATCAAACTCCAGATGAGGGGATCAGGCCTTCACGTGGATGTCTCAAACCCCAAACGTTTAATTTCCCCGCAATCATATCGTCATTAAACCAAATCAACAATTCCCTCCATTTTAACCTCATGTCAACACCAATCAGCATCTTAAACAGGAATAATCAGAGCCTATGTCATGCGTATTTGAGGCTGTGTGTTTACAGGGCTGCTGCGTTTTTAGGTCCCCCATCTATTAGCAGCCACGGCAGAGCGCCAACGCCTAAATGGAGGGTTAATTTTTTAATTAGCTGTGAAAGCAGGTAAAGGGAGACGGACTTTAATTGGTCCGGCACAGTTTTAATGGTGTAATTATTTGGGAGGCTGTGGCTTTGTTTGTGGCGGATGAGCGCGGGATCACGCACGTCACTCAAGCGCTTTCCTCAAACCTGTTCTTCTGCTAAAAAGTCATCCTGTAATGTGTGTTAACGTTAAGTATGTGTAACATGGAGAGAGAGAAAGTGTGTGTGTGTGTGTGAGAGAGAGAGAGAGAGAGAGAGAGAGAGAGAGAGAGAGAGAGAGAGAGAGAGAAGGACAGCAGAAAGTATGTTGTGAGAGTGAGAGAAAGTGTCTGTGTGTGTGTGTGTGTGTGATAGACAGAGAGAAAGTATGTGTGAGAGGGAGAGAGAGAAAGTGTGTGTGTGTGTGTGTGTGTGTGTGTGTGTGGGTGTGTGTGTGTGTGTGTGTGTGATAGACAGAGAGAGAAAGTATGTGTGAGAGGGAGAGAGAGAAGTGTGTGTGCATGCGTGGGTGTGTGTGTGTGTGAGAGAGAGAGAGAGAGAGAGAGAGAGAGAGAGAGAAGGAGAGAAAGTGTGTGTGTGTGTGTGTGTGTGATCAAACAGGCTGAATTTAAGAACCTCATCATATTTTAATTCAAATGTAATCAATGTTTTATCAAGATCAATAATATTTGCATAGATACATGTTTAAAAATCTACACAATTAAGCATTACCTGGTTACCATTATACACAGAAACAACATTTTTAAATTATCGGTGTATGCAGTATTTTAATAAGTTTTTTTTTCTAATTACATTTCATTTTAGCATTTTTTGAATGTATTATATGAAAAGCCCACATTATGTACTGTAATTCTAGTCACAAAATTGCTACATAATTAGGCATTATCAATCAGCTACGCATCAATTTACTATGCACTTAATCATGTACGTATATATATTTATATATATATATATTTATTTTTAATTTTTAAAAAGCGGGATTTTATGTATTTTCAACCTTGAGGTTATTTGTCAGAATGTCTCTTGTTTGATTCTCGCCCGCCGCGCTGGAGATCAGGGTGATAATGCTAAACAAACGGAAGTGTTGCACCCAAACGATAATGAATATTTGATTGAATTCCCACTAATTAAACGATAATGAATATTTGATTGAATAGCCCAATCTCACAGGCTGGTTTGTTGCGGCACAGTGTGTGTGTGAATGCCTCTTCTTCCCCATGCTGTTTTTTGGCACATCCTGTATTTAAAACCAGTGTCTTTAATCACCCCTTTTCAACCCTGCAGTCAGTAGTTGGGTTCTGATGCCACTCCCGAGACCCCCTAATTGGGCAGAGGGTGGCAAAATCCTCAGGTAGGGCCGACGTTCCAGAGTGGGAGCGCTTGGATCCGGTCCAGGTTGGTTCCAGCAGCATTGTCTCACACTTCCGATGTCCTTGCTAAAGATGGAGTCGGTTCTCTGCTCTTCAGAGAAAGCCATTCTCCCGACATTAAAGACAGACCTGCAAATGTGCTTTTAAGTGCTAGAGTGAGATGTTTTCAGCTAACATCAAGCTGCTAATGATTTTAATGAGAGCTCCTTGTAGAGTCATCTCTTCTTTTTTTCCATTGAATACATCACACTAAAACAAAATCAATGCGCAAGATTAATTAAGGCCCTTTTAGATGCCGCCTGGTGTTTTTTTTCCTCCTCTTCTTCTTCTTCTTTTCACCGTTTTTTCGTCTCTCCCTCCATATGAGGCGATGGCGTATTTAAGCGTGGTTATTTGACATTTAGATGCAAGGGGAATAAAGCGAGAGAAGAGGGGGGGGGTAACAAACACAGGGACAGTTTTTGACAGTTCTTTGTCATGCCAGATAGAAGAAAGGAGGCCGACTGCGAGATGCCACTTTGAAGTTCCGGAAATTTGTAATGAAAAATTTAAGCTACAAGAGAGAGGGGGCAAAAGAGGAAAAAGAAGTCGAGCCATTCATTTGGCCCTGCATATATTAGCCGGCTGGTAATTCAAAGGGTTTTGCTATGTGTTTTTGTCATTTGGACTCTAATAAATATCTTAGAGAATTGCTTTGATATTCCCAAATTGTCTCTGTGGCTGGTCGGCGTTAAGAGAAAAGGGGGGAGATGATCATCAGGACTCCTGGCTCTAATGAGAAGGTCATTGCTCCCTAATTATCACAGGCAGCTTTGCTTCAGCCCTTCAAAGACCCCCATGAGCCCATCCAGACGGCAGACAATGCTCAGCTCTACCTGAACATCTACAGACGCTTTATGACTGACAGAAATACGTCTAACGCTCCATAATTCGTATTGTCGAAATTGCTTTCAGTGCAAAGGTAAAATACCGGTATGTTTTTCTCGCAGTTGCTTGTTTCTCAGGGTCTTTGGATAATCGCACCTCAGACGAGTATAAATAGTGCGTGTGACGGCGTGTTGTAAAGACTTAAAGGAATGTTGACGGTGAATGGGGCCGTTTTTCTCAGAGTCGTACAAAAGGATGTGAATGGAGTCGGGTTTGGGTCTTGACATATAGACAATTAGAGGCATTAATGTTAATCAGATTTCTTTTAAAACCAATACAGATGTGAGACATTAGCGTCGGTTATGAGGGAGACGTGCGAGCTTTTCATCTGCCGCTGGCCCCGCCCACTTTGCTTTCTACCAGTGGCAGCTGTTATTTGAATTTCTTCAGGAATTTGCATAATACGCACTGATTGATTTATTTTTTTTTTTCAATGTAAAGCCTTTTGATGAACTTTACCGAGAAGATTTGACGGCGTTTGTCGTAATGTGTATTCTGTAAGTTTGTTCTTTTTATACAATTTTTTTTATCATTTTCTTATTGACGCTGTAGTATTCTTGTCTAGTTTGTAGCTGCTGTTAGCAACACCAAAGCTTGTGGGTTCAATTCCCATATAAATAAGCTGCTTCTGTTGTGTGTCTGTATAGCTTCCTACACAGGAGAATAATTTGTGTACTAATGTCTGATTTCAACTTATTCATCCAGTAGAAATGCATCAATGATGATATGGCAGTGAATTAAAAGGTCATGGAAGGACTTTCCCTTTGAGATGGTAAAAGCTTGTGAAGGATAAACCTTACTTCTGAATACAATTTTGAGGCGGCATGGTGGCATTGTGGGTCAAAAACTAAACAGTGTGGAGTTCAAGGCCCAGTTGGGACCGTTCTGTGAAGAGTTTGCATGTTCTTGTCCTGTGATTGGTCGGGTGTGTGTGTCCTGCCTTTTGGGTCTCGAGATGGTGGATTTGGCTCCCTGTGACCTGGAAGTGAAGAAGCTGTTCAGAAAAAGGTTGGAGAATTGTGTGTTTTGAAAGCCTGTGGTTCAGTGGTGGTGTGTGTAAGTGTGTGTGTGTGTGTGTGTGTGTGTGTGTACGCCAGATGGTTTTGGGCCTGGAAATTCAACCTCCCTCTTGGTTCCTTCATTTTACCCAAATGCCAAAAGCAGATTGTAATTACGGCCGTGGCAGAAGTGTCCTGGGACGGTGATGTTTACACTCCAGAAAGTGATGATCTTTTTTCTTCTGTTTTGAATTTTTGCTCTCTCACCCTCCTCCTTTCGTCTTCTCTCGTTTCCTCATCCACTGACGCAGGATTGTCCAACTGGTTCTTTGTTGCGAGTTTTGCTTCTTTCCAACTTGACTCATGATCCGAATGTTTGATCAAGATTTTATGTTTTGCTCTTTGAATGCGCATTTCCTTTCCCGAATGTGTTCTTTCTGTCAAGGAAAGTGCAAAAGATTCCATTCGTGCTGCATTTACTTCAGAATAATTAGAATGTGTGAGACGAGTCAAAGGCCTTTGTGTGACTACGCCGAGAAACAAATCATTTATTTATGAAGAAAAAACAGGATTGGGAAAATAGTGCACACATTTCATTATTCATGACATTTTTCAGGCAGTCTTAATTTATACAGCCCTGTGATTTTAGTTGATTTTTCTGTAGGTTAAGGCGAGAAGGAGAAGGTTTGCAGCGCCCGTCTGCGTTACTGAATGCGTCAGATTGACAGAAAGATGCAAATCTACCCCGACAAGGCAGGAAACGCACAACAATGTGAATAAATGAAGGCTGTGTGAACACGAATCTCTGTGTTTGAACTGTCCGTCCGTCTTTGATCCTGCAGTTGAATGTATCTCATTAAGAATAGATACTGGATGGCACTGATACACGTGTCTGATTAAAGCCTGGGAAATCTGCTATTGTCAGGATTAGAAACGCAGACGGAAGCAGCTTTGGTAAATTACTGATCAACTTTGTGATACTGATACATTTTGATCTTTTTACATAGATATTTATTCATATTCATTATTCACATTTATCATAATGTTGTGGTCTAGTGAATTGGACTCGTGTCCAAGAGGTTTCAGGTTCGAATTCCACTCTGACTGGTTTTGCAACTCTTAACACTGCCCACTGCTCCGGGATTGAGTGTGTCACTTTACTATGTGTGTGCAACTTCACTCTGTGATTAAATGCAGAGCATGTTTTTTATAGGGTCCCTAGTGGCCATATTGATAAATGTCACTCACTTCATGCTACGTTACTCTACTTAAATGTTTATGGAGTTGGATTTGGAACCAAAAGGTGATAGGTTTGAATCCCGACAGGTATCACAATCGATGTGTTCTAAACCCGATCTGCTCTCTAAGTATAAATTATATATATTTAATTTAAAAAATCAGAGCACTGTAAATGTACATTTTGAGACAATTAAGGGTTTTTTTCCTAAACAAATAGTAGAATTGTTAAAAAAAAACAGACTTATCTTCATTATGAGGTATATATATATATATATATATATATATATATATATATATATATATATATAACAGTAAAAATAATCAGTTTTGATGTTTCTTTTCATTTTCAAGAAAACATAAATGTAGCAAAAAAAATCTCAATGATTTCTCAGAGAGACAAAAGCTCACCCCAAGAAAAATGAAAAGATCTGATTCCAGAATGTTCAGCCTGAAGAACCAGTTCCTGACGTCCCAGAGAAAAAACACACAAAGTTTGTACCTAGCTTCCGATACTTCAGATAATTTGATTTTCTCACAAACTTTCTTCCGATATTTTATTGTGCTTCATGCAGTAAAAAATTCCAGAATGAGCCCATATTGTCCACATCCAAAGCATCAGGCACTTCTAATGCCAATGGAGGACTCTTCTCCGACTTTAGTTGATGTGTGTGCTAATTACCGTTTTCTTAATTTTTTAAATTATTTTCATTTTAATATTAAATTAATATCTGTTAATATTAGTATTCTTTTAATCTGTTAATATTAATATTAGTTATTCATTCGTGCAGTAAAAATTTTTGTTTTTTCTTCATAAGCCAAACTGTTAGAACTTAGGGACTGTACGTTATTCAAAATAATTTACAATAATAAATTAGGTTTTTTTATGATTATTTTTTATAGTTTTTTTTATGTTTATTTAATAAATACTCATAAATATCTCTAAAATATCACCACTGCTGTAACTATACAACAATTGGTTATAATCCCCTTATTTCATCGTAGTCTCTCACTGTTCCCAATCTCAACCAAGGGGAATCGGTGGCATCTATACAAGCAGACATGCATATCACACTCTCGCCCGACCCCCGGTGTGTTGTATAGACCCCCTGGTGTCCCCCGGGTGTCCCTTCTGCATATATATTGACCTTGACATCTGCTCACCCTCCCAAATACCCCATCAACCCCCATCCACCTCATCCAAGACTGTCTATTATCATGAGCTCCTGTGAATATAGTGCATTGTGGGCAAGAGAGCCCATAAAAGAATGATCAGGCTTTCAGACACAAGTCGCCGGTAAAGACTGGCTCTTTGTTGAACAAAATGGAAATGCACAGATGAGCGCGGCACCTGTTGAAAGCCCTTGTGGTGCAGGCTGGCGCTCACACGTGGCATGATGTGCCTTATTATTTATACAGGGCTGTCAGCTAATATTGCATGTGTGTCTCCGCAGAGCACTCTCTGCCATCCTTGAAAGTCGCCGTAAGATGCACCCAAAGTTCCTCGGTCCTCACCGGGGACCCTCGGCTTTCTGAAGAATTCATAGCGCTGCACTATTGACATAATGCGTCTGTGCCGCTGTCTGATAAGCATTCTTTTTCATCTCCACGTGCTACTATGGCCTGGTGTGAATTTTTTAAGAGTACATTTAAACAGCAATTCCCATTCTTGGGGGTGCAAGAATGTCATCGCCCGGTTTTGTTCTCCCGCTATATAACAGAACAAACCCGGAGCTACTCTATAAATATTTGGAGCTTCTACACTGGACAGGAAGTCAGACTGGAGCCATGTAGTGTTTAACCTTTCTGGGTGTCCACTTCCCCCTACTGAGTGCATTATCAGGCTTGGATTCGGATGCAGGAGGAACAGGCTACTTAAGTGTTTATGTCACGTCTTAGAGCTGCACACTATACCTATTGGAAAAAAATTTATAACAAAGCATTGTAAATGTACATTTTGAGAACATTTCTTTATCGTTTTCTTTCTTTTCTTTATCATTCTTTCTTAGTAGAATTGGTGGAAAAAACTGACTTGATCTTGATCTCAAGTCAATATTACCGTACAATTCATGAATTTGATATTTCTTGTAATTTTCAAGAGAACAAAAATGTAACATAAATGACAAAAATTTCTCAGAGATAAAAGCACGTCCCACGAAAAAGACGAGATCTGATTCCAGAATGTTTATCTTGAAGATTCAGTCTCTGACGTCCCAGAGAAAAAAACAAAGTTTCTTAAAACAATTAAAGTTTTTAAACAAAGATACTTCACATAATTTTATTTTCTCACATACATGCTTCAGATATTTTATTAGATCAGATATTTATTCAGATATCTTATTACTATATTTAGATATAGTGTTTAACCTTTCTGGGTGTCCACTTCCCCCTACCGAGTTCATTATCAAGCCTGGGATGGGATGCTGGAGGAACAGGTTAACACGTATTGTTGGTTGGTCTGCGGACTGTCATTCTTTATGCTAGAGCGACCCCTGATTAGCGCGTGAGCTTTAATGGCGACTGATTAGCCAACCTCTTCAGCCTAGCGTAATGATCAAGCGAGCTGTCACCGGCTATCTGATACAATGATCCCCTTCCGCACTCCAGATATGATATTTTATTCCCCTGCAATTACGCTTTCCCCACCGCTCCAAATGTTTTATCGCCTGAAGCGTACATGTCAAATTAAAGAGGAGCTTATGCACCTGATATTTAATTATTGCCCACTGCTCCGCACAATGAGGACGTGTCAAAGCCAGCCATCCACTTCACGCTTTCTGAAGACTTAATTCGCCCGGAAGGGCAAAATATACATTTTTTTTTTTTCTTATTTTTAATCGTCCCATTCAAATAAATAATTTCAGATCTTTCACCTGGACAATCACCAGGACCTTGTGCATTTTGCTGTCATGTGCGTGTCAGTGTATTGAAAAATCAATAACTGTGATAATTGCATGGAAACATAGAGTTGTATTAACCGCAATTAATGCACGGCGACTCCACTTAGACTTTACATTTACGTTCATTTTTGAGACTTACATAATGAGCAGTTTGGCATAAATGTCTTGCTGTCCAAAATTTGAGCCTGAAGCTATCTGATTGGAAGTCGCCACAACTTCCAATTTTCTGTGAAAATATCTGGCCAATCAGGTGTAGGCAAAAGGTCGAAAGCTCTGTTTATATACTGTGTCATTGTAATAATTACTTTTTAAATACAATTAATTTTTTTAGATAATAGTTTTGTTGCTTTTCATTTTGATCGTCACGCAACTATCAGACATTTAAGCTCCATATTTTTTCACAATTCAACATTTTTCAACTGTTGAGTTTTGTTTTCCTAGCCACTGTTGTTTTTCTGTTTCTGACTGCTTTTAGTTCACATAACTCAGAATAAAAGATAAAAAAAAAAAACTTTTTTCTTCGTTTCTCAAATCATCAAACATTAAATATCGGCTTATACTGTTTAGATTCACATTTTCTAAATTATACAAAGTAATATTTCATATCAGATATTTAATAGCACACAATTTCCTAACATCTTTTGTATTTGATTTGTTGTTTTTTGTCCATTTCAAGTCAAAAACTGTAACATTTTTGCGAGAGTTTTTCCTTAAAGTTGACTAACTGTTTCAGTCGTGACGCAACAGATTGAAATATACAGATTTAAACAAAGAGTGTTTGAAATGCAACTAGAGTAATAAATAAAACTCCACCGTCTATAATTTACAAGATAATTCATTTCTTTTCCCGACCATGAATGTTTTATTCGCCCTGTCACTGTGGAGATTCCCAGGCCTTCTGTCTCTCCCCTTGTTTCCCCCCTTCCACATTTACGAGCATGTAAAATGTGATTTTGATTATATTCCCGCGTACAGTAGCGCTCGTCTCCTCCTTTCACACCTAAATAGCTTCTTTCTAATTGACTTATTCTTCCCATTTATTAAAGCATTACGTGGTGGCTGGCGTGTTTAACGCCCGTCTATTCCCTTTTGAAACTCTGGCAGTGTTTCTCCAAACGTGTCGCTTTCCTAATTACACATTTCTTGAAAACGGATTGTCAGTTTGGATCAGTGACAAAACCTTCCGGAATCTTCCTCCCTGACTGCCTGTATCTGTCGCTCTCATTGGACGCTGCTCATCGCAACGTGTGCAATTTCTCAGTATTAGGTTAATAGAGCGTAATTGGCTTCGCTGTTCCCCTAATATCCCGCTCTCTTAGGAAAGCACATTTAACGTGTGTTTTTCCCGCCGCCTTGTCTTGTTAGGCCTGATTGTTTGATGGTATCTAACCGGCTGGTTCACCTCCACCTCAATACTGCGCTGCAGGCAATAAATACATATTTATTACTCCCTATTTCATTACCCGCATACTTTTAAATGACTGAATTTATTCAGTCGCTTGACTGCTTTATGTAATCGAATGCTTTATGAATGCAGCAGATTAATTCATTAATTGCGACAGCGGTAATAAATTAGAAAAGAGATGTTCCTTTTATGATTGCCTTTAAAAGCCCCCCTCGTGTGTCAGCGGTGGGCTCGTCGCTCTGTTTGTCAGGAAGGATGTTTGGAGACGGGCAGGTCAGGGTCCTGACACGACTTTTTATTGTGTTCTCACTTTTTTTTTGTCGCCGTTCCTCAAGTAAGTGCTTGAATGAGAGTTGCAAAGTTGTGGCGTTACTTTGTGGCTGGATTTTAATTAAAACGACATGAATAATGATCAGCAAGAGCGAATGAAGGAACGGAGAGCGGCGCCACGCGGGTCAATGATGCTTAAACTGTTGAAAAACTCGAGTCGTGTGTGTGTACTTCAGTCATAATGGAGCTGAAAGACACACACACACACACACACACACACACACACACACACTGTGAGTCCTGTGAGCACCTGCTTCCTAGTTGTGGAATGCAGGTGGTGGAAGTTTCTTTACTGTACCCCAGATACCAATATAACACAGATGTCATGGTGTTGATCCAAAACCACAATCACAACATATGGTAATTGCTGCCGGATGAATTTTCCTGGTCTTCTCTATAACAGGGGGCTGATAAAATAAAGAAGTGCGCTGCCGATGCTGGCCAGAGGAAACACGCCAAAGCCGACTGAGTGAAATGCCAGTTATGTGAAGGAGACAGCATCAGGTAAAACTGTTAGCCGTTAGCACTTAGCCGTTAGCACTTAGCCATTAGCCGCAGCTGCCCCAGTGTCCAGGCTGGAGAAAAGCTGTTCAGCAGATGTGATTTTGATCCACAAGTGGATTGTTTGCATTTATACGGTCTGTCTGTAGTGTGAAATCTATTGGTTCTTCAGAGATTCTGGTTTTACTTGAGTTACCGATGTAGAAAGTTGACAAGTATGTGGAAGAATCGGGCCCAAACAATCATAAAGTCATGTTTCTGTTTAAATTCATGCACTTTGCAGACTCTTTTTAAAACAATTTAATCACTTGCTTGGAAATCAAACGCACAACTTGGTTTTTTTTTTCTTACTAACATTAACCCTATAGAAAATCTCGTACAATTAGAATTGAAATCCCAGTCAACAGAACTATGCTGTGGGTTCATAAATCTAAATGAAGAAAGCACCAGATCTGATTGGATTAGTGTGACAAGATCAGATTAAATGTGTTTACTGAACTGACAAACATTTAGATTAGGTGAGATTGAATCTAGGAAGTCGGAATATTTGCACACGTCATTTTTCGTTGGATGGATCGTGTTCTTATACAGACATTGTGAAATCTGCAAAGCAACTGTAAAGAAAAATAATTGACAATACTTAAAGAAAAAGCAAGTACGTATTTCCACAACTACATTTCCACTCAGTCATTAAAATTTAAAGAGATTTTTATTAAATAAATAACACAAAAAATAAATCATTTTGTGTACAGCCTATTTGGCTGACAGATAATGTCATCTTGGTCATTTTAATAAGCAGAATTCCATGCAAAGTTTTTAGAATTATAGTACAGCTTTAAAACTAATTCCTCACTAAAGTGCAGGGATATTATTATTATTAAAATAATGAAATCAATAGAGGACACTGAAGGCTGTTTATTAGTAAAGTCAAATTCTCGATTGAACAGATGAATTCATCTCTATTCATCCTCACCAGGTGGAAAGTGAAAATAATGCTGTTTTTCGTATTTTTCCTTCTCTTTTGGAGTTTTGCTGCTTAAATCGTGAATGCACACTGGCTGCTCCACACACCGACTCTGTGTTAAGAGAACAGTGGCTCGGAAAAGGCCTCTCTGGTGATTTTATGGCGCCCCCATCTGGTCATAATGAGATCGGTGGAAATTCGAATTAGAAATGTTAAGAATTGTTTTTCGTTTGGTTTTATTGTCTCGTAGTTTACATGATTTTTAGTTTTTTATTGCCGTTTTTACTCAATTAATATATTTTTCTTTTCATAAACATTCTTTCTAAAATAGTTGTTGATATCTGCAGAAACCAGCTTTTTCTGTCCCTTTTCATCTAAAATGATGAAATGATTGAAACCATCATACGACACATTAAAACAGCAGATGATGGTCGAGCATCTTCTGCTCGAAGCTTGACAGACAGGAATTTTAGCTAAATATGAAATCCTCATCTGCCTCGGAGAGCAGAGGTCCTCATCTCTAATGATTCTTGCATGATATTACTGGAGGCAAGAGAAAAATGATCACACTTAGTTTGTCGAAACCTGACGCCGGCGTTCCTCACTCTCATTTCATCCATGACTGAGAGATGTTCAAGGACTATTTCTTTAATTCCTCCTCTTCTTCACTGTGCTTCCACGCTTATGTGCATCTGCTGGCCTGGGAGTAATTGGTTCAATACACATATTGATCAGATGAGTATGAAAATGCCATCAAAATGTCAGTTGTTAAGTTTATTGATTAAGCAGTGAAATCTTGGAATCATCTGAGCAGTTTTTTTTATTCCACTGTGCCACTGCTGCATTGTTGCTTAAGCAAAAGCAGCTCTTAATGAAAGCCACCATTAATAAACATGACGGAGAAGCTCAGGTTGTTGTGATGTATCGAGCGGTTTTACCCGACTGGTGGATTGTGGAGAAGAAGCCGTCGTCACGCTTTTGCACGTCACGTTTGCAGTCTCTTGTCGTCTGTGACTTTTCCTTCCTACGCTTTAGGAGATACACTTGTCTTTTTCCTCTTATCTTTTTTTTAAATTCACTCAGAAGGTTAGAGTAGAGAAACAGAAATTGGAAAGGAGGAAATAATTGATTGTTTGCATCTGTCCAGGTTTTGATTGTAATGTTGGAAATCCCAGGTTACATTTTGATTTATTGTGGAAACTTTAGGAAATTCTACTAATAGTAGAAAGTAGATTCTGCTTTTAAATCCAGAACTTCATAATTATATATAGGTATCTATTTATAAATATGTACATAATTGTGTACATTTTGTTTTGGACTAGTTTTATTTTTATATTGGTGCGTTTGAGAATCATTATCTCAATAAAATACTCTATGACCATATTTAAATACATCATTATACATTTAAATATAAATGTATAATTTCTTTACATGTATGTATATATATATAGTATGTACACTGTATATGCATCTACACACACGTATGTACACGTGGGTATAAATATATTGTGCATTAATTGTATATGTGTAGTTTAAAGAGAATTGAGTTTTATTATTAAAATGTTAATAATGAGACTTTAGTCGATTCTCTACTGTAATACATACGTATATACTCTGTAGTCAATACATAATGATTGAGTCTAATGTAAGAATGTAATAATCTACCTTACGCCTTTAATCAATTCGATCAATCAATTAATCATTTTAAGAAAATCTGAATTTTGACATTAAAAAATCTCAAAGATTTGTGTGGAAAAAAAAAACTCTTCATTTAGTTTTATTACCTTTAAATTGTGATTTTCTTGCCTTGAGTTTATCACAACCTGTGGGAAAGATTCCAACTAATATTTGTCTTCCTGTCAGACTTAGACTTCACCATGTTTGAGTGACTCGGCTGCCATTTCTTCTTCTATGTTTGGGGAGACGACCGTTTCCATGTAGACGTCTCTGATACACCCGGCTCTTCTTTTAAACGATTGGCTATCAGACGTTTCCTCCTCTTAAATGTTTGCTTTTATTTGCCTGAAATGCCGATAGACGCGTGTGCAGCCGGACTTCAGTTACCTCGAGGATTGGATCCTTCTGTAATGATAAATATATGTGCTCCAATTTTCCCACTCAAAATATGGTCTCGACACTCATTTTCTCCTCCCCGTCCACAAAAATGAAAATGTTCCTTCTAGGAAGAAGCCTTTGATGTGTGGTATTCTGTTTGATTTGCCCATTTTAAATGATGTGTGAATTATTTACACATGCTGTTATGAAGTCTCCAGCAACAGTGTGTATATTGTTCCAGAGAGTTACACTTCTCCACAGGCGTCTGAATTGCGGCTCGGTGCAGAATTGACCAATAGTTCTTTCTTTTGTTCATTGATTCTTCTTCCTGGAAGAAATCAGTGAGTTTAAGCAGGTGGAAGCCGTGGACTTGAACCTGTTGGGTGACGTTTTGGAAGAACAATAAATTTGCTTAATTTTGGTATAATTATACTTCATATTGAATAATATAGTGCAGCACGATTGAGCAGTGGGCAGCGCTGTCACCTCACAACTGGCATTGGAACACTGACCCTAGGTGTGAATGAGTGTGAATGTGGTGTCCTGCTCTCTGATTGGTTGGCCTCTAACACAGAATGTCCAGATTTGCTGAGATAGGCGCCATCTCCCCATGACCCAGACATGGAGTAAGTGTTAGAAAATGCTTAAATGCAATGTATTGTGAATATATTTTCTGGTAATCTAGTAGCTCTGCAAGTCCTCTGAGAAGCTTTCATGAAAAGGTCAGACGTTTTAATTGAACTAATGAAGTTAATTCACTTACTTGCCACCAGAAATCTTCAGATTATTTTCAGTCCTGCTGGAGATTAATCTTGAGAAACGTGTGAATCCACCTGAAGAAATGATGAGGCTGTATTACTGAAAAAGATACAACATTTTTAAAAAGAGGTTATTTTCAGAGCCATTTACGCTCTAATGTTTAATTTTGCTAGCGAGCGAGAGAGGAGAGAGAGGGAATGTGTGTGTGTGTGTGTGGCGTGCGTGCGTGCATACTTTTTAATTTTTAGGTTTTGTATATTTTTCCGTTTATACACTGTGAAAAACTGTTAATTTATGAATTTCTTACAGTAAATTACAGTTTTATTGAATTAGCTGCATTATGCTTTTTTCCGTTTAACTTGTTAAACATACTGATTACATTCTTACAGTAAATTACAGTTTTATTGTATTAGCTGCATTATGCTTTTTTCCGTTTAACTTACTTGTTAAACATGGTGATTTTTTGGAAGAACAATTAATTCTGGTAACCGTCAAATATTTACAGTTTGTATTGAATTTATTATTTGCTAATATGTTAGCTCCATTAGCTCTGCTAGTCCTGCAATAAGCTTTAATGAAACAGACATTTGAACTTATGAGTTTATTATCATTTTCATCATCTTTGGCAAAACAAAATCAACTTTATGATATGAAATGTGAATTTGCCATAATTTTATATTGTATTCATGGAATAAATATTACTGTATTTATTACCATAATATTATTATAAAACCGAAATAAATACAGTCAAGAAACCTTTTTTATTTGGAGTTTAATTTAAATGTGTATTTATTTAAATTTGGATTTTCTTTTATGTCCACTGACCAATAGCCTGCTTTCTACACCAGAATTCCCAGATTACACTTTTGAAATGGCAAGGGAAAAAATTGCGCCTTAATACATTTTGGCCGCACCAATAATCGTCTTGTTTTATTTAAAGCAATTAAATTTGACAATTCACTTCCACAATGTCACAGCAAGAACAGTGATGCCCCTAATATTAACCCCCTCAGACGGGTCAGCGCCTCGTCTCGGAACGCTCCCATGTGGATGTTTAGAGCGAGCGGGAGAAAAACAAGAGTGTCTGAAGGAGGCAGAGACACAGTCAGATGAAATAATCATAGCCGTACAACACTGTGAGTGTGAAGTGGGAGGAAAGAGCCTGTCACCTCCTGCTGCTAGGCCTTTAATATTCACACAGCCCACCCCGCACATCCTCGCGTTAGGTGGGAAGAGAGGAAAAAAATCCAAACAGCGGCGCAACAGAAAAATACTTATTTTTTAGGGACTTTTTAATGCGGATTCAAACATACAAAACGTACAAAAATACAAGAAATAAAAATGGATCCAAGTCCGCTTGGGCCTTAGTTGCTTATTCCGGGTTAAAAAAAAGCATTAATTGCTCATTTGTAGTTGTTTTAAACTCCGACTGTTCCCATAAGTACACAATTAAAGTGCTTTTCTCTAATGATCTGGCTACATAAAATGTACATTGGGGGTTCCTTTGTTGTTCGTGCTTTGTTCTGTGCTCCTAATACTAAAATCCCCTGGCAAAGCAAGCACATTATCTGGAATATAAATGAGCTTTCAACTCAATAGCTGCCGAATTATTATCCTACCACCCACAATCCCGTTTTAACCTAAGAATAACTCGCTATGCAAATATCAGCTTTGTATTCCTTGGCAGGGTTTAAACCGACGTAACAAGGGAAAAACGGAAGTCAAATGGGAAACATTGGGTTTTGACTGTTTTAATGATCCCATGTTCCTCCCACAGTTTAGTAAATAAGAAGCTTTGTAATGCGTCGCCGTCCCGGGCCTTTTTTTCTGAAGTCTGGGGGTCTTTGAAGATAATTAGCAAATGCAGTGGAATGTCTGCAATGCCTGACAGGTGCGTTTGATCCCTCCATCGGGCGAAATGTGGCGCTGACAGCGGTGATGGAGTAGGGAAGGGAAGGTTACAGGAAGCAGGGCAGATGTGCCCGTTTAACACCAGCTAAAAGCCGGAATGTCACTTGAGACTTTGACACACTGACCAGTGTGAATGGGAAAACTGTATCATTTTGACGTATATACATGTATCAGTGGTGATATATTTTTGTTAATGAATACTTGTTAAATACAGAGTTGTAAAGAGTACTAGACAACCATACTCAAGTAAAAGTACGGATACGTACTGTATATGTTACTCCAATACAAGTAAAAAGTCACCACTATAAAAAAGACTTGATTCAAAGTAGCAAAGTATCGAATTTAAAAAAAACTAAAGCATTTTACTCATTATCTGAATTTAGGCAAAAAAAAAAAAAAAATCAAAGAAATGTGGAAAAAAAACTATGAATTTTTTTTCAGGTTTTATTTTCTAATACAGAATCATAAAACACAGATGGCGAAATCGCCTCATTCGCCAAAGAAATGAACCGCAATGAAAATCGATTATGGTTTGATGCGCACAATCAAAATGTAACGAGTAACTGTAAGTGTCAATTCAAATGTAGTGGAGTGAAAAGTACATTTACTCAGTCAGAAATGCAGTGGAGTAGAGAATAAAAGTAGCTGATATTTTTGATACTATTTTTGATAGCCAAAAACATACTTAAGTAAAGTAACGACGTACATTTACTCAAGTACCTTACACCTCTGGTTAAATAATTGTAACTGCTCTTCATTTTCCGCTGCCTGCTTCCAGACAAGTGTGAAAACATTCGACCAATCACATTTCAGCCATCATTTGTTACCATGCTGCTAAGAATTCCCGAGCCCCGCCCACCCCTGCTGTTATGATCCTGAAGGCTCTGAATGTATAAGACTTTGTCTATCCTGCACTGGCAAATCTCGCGTCAAAACGCAACGGTGCTGTGGCTCATAATTACCCATTATTTACATTAATTACTCATTATTATTAGAACCTTAAAACCTCTATTAGGTGGCCTTCTATTAGAGGGCGGCGCTGTATTTTTCAACTAACGGGTCGAAACTAAAATATTTCAGTGGCTGTAGATTTAGATGGTGCACTACATTTCAGTGAAATCATGAAGTAGTTTTATTGTAGTTACCAAACTGCAATGTATGCTGCTTTGGATAAAACATATGTTTAATGCATAGTTGTGAATTGTGGCAAAGCGTGATTGCAACATCAAAGGTTTCTGGTTTGAGTCTCAGAGAAAGCTGGAAGTTGTTTGGATAAAAGCATCTCAAGTCAGAACACTGTGTGACGGGTGAAGGACACTTCAGTAAAAGTACAGTTACATTTAATTAAATGTTACCCAAGTAAAGTGAACAAAGACTTTTAAGTTGTTTGGCTTTAAAAGTCCTTGAATATTGAGTAAATGGGTTTCCGTTTGGCATTGGTGTGTGCAAATGTGTCATAAGTAAAACTTCATGTCTCATGAATAAAAAAATACTACAGTATTTTTCATAAGGCGCACTATTAATAAACGTCTGTTTCCAAATTTTATTTCCACATATTTAGGTGTGCCAATTAGTTTACAATTTGTTTGGAATAAAATATTTTACGAATCTCACAAACAGAAACTGCAGGATATTTTTTCTACTCTTTCGTTTTTCTTCAACTGAGTTGCGTTATTTTTTTTAATCTCTTCCACAGAAATGAATGGCAAATCTATATGACCACCATCTAACTCGGATCTGAAGAATCCATTAATACCTTCCTTCTAATTGTGAAGGCCATTGTCCTTTATGATCTATGCGCATACATTTACTTTTAAAGCAACTTACCGTAAAACCTCTAATAGAACGGCAACTCTAGTAGAACGCCCCCTCTAATGATGGAGGAGTTGAAAATTAGACCGCCGTGGTGTTTTATTAGAGGTTTTATGGTTAGTGTATTACAGCTTCATCTCAACAACTTTCTCCTTTTTCTCCAAAAACTGACAAAAGTGAGAGTTCTAACACCATCTCCACAGACCGAGCTTGAGGAAAGTTCTCTCGATTTAAGCATGATTTCATCACCGTTAGGCGGTCTGCTGTGTGAGATTTAGCATGTGAGAAAGCCTTTATTTATACATGCATTATTATTTCTGTGCGACGCTGACACAGATACACAATAAGCCCAATTAAATGAGTTATTTGCGGGCGTGTGTGAGGGCGCCAAGAGCAGAGTTTATATATAAATGCTAATATTTGAAAGTCAAATGAAAGTTGAAAGGGCTGATAATGACTCGTAATTAACTCTTGTTTTCCTCCACGCACACACTTTGGCAAACTCGATCCAACTGAAAGATTCACAAGGCTTCTCTTTAACATTTCGGACCACAAAGCTAAATTTCAAAGCAATGGGCTCCGGCTTTGAAGTGGGGTATTCTCTGTAGATTAGATATTATTTTAAGATCCCTTTGTTTAAAAATTCATTTTTATTATCCAAGCTTGAAATGCCGGGCCAATTCCCTACATAGCCAACCATCAGTGCAATTAACATCTTCGATCGAGACGGCATTCCTGATAATTAATACAGACTCCGGCTCCCCTGTGATCGCTCGCAGGGGTTTGATTCTTCTGCAGCGAACGTTCATTTGCCGAATGAGATTCGTCCTAATGAAAATGGAATGTGAAACTTTAATGAACATGACGGCCATGTCATAATAATAAAGACTTTGAAACAACACCGGCCTTCCGCGCGACTGAAGCCGTGTAGCTACATCGTGCCAATTAAGCGTGAAGGATTCGCAAACACGCGGTCTGAGTCGAGCGATAAACAGCGGTTTTACAGGATTTTTACAGGACTGATGACAGTGGGTGTCGTCTGTTGTGCAGAATCCGTCAAGCTTTTCTCGTCTTAATTAATGTTTCATTAATGCGCGTGCAAGGTTTACTTTAGCTCTTGAGATCACCAGTGATTTCAAAAACATGCTTGGCTTTTCGCAGATCGACGCTTTGTGGACGCATTTGCATGACATTGATATTTCAGCGTGATCTTCGGTGTAGTTTGTACCTGTGGGCTTTGACAGATTGCATGTCAGACAAAACTGTCATTTGCAGACGGAACATGACATGATGGATCCTGCGGCATGTCTTCTCTTCAACACAACCATCACTTTTGTGCTTCTGCTTTAGATCCAAAAACAAGGGAAATGTTTTAGCGCTAGGCATTTTCAGCTCTGGCTTTGGGTTTGAATGCAGCCTAAGCCCACCCGTGGGGGTCCTTTAAGTGTTTTAAGAACATCCTTGAACATGGACAGTGTTTGATGGAGAAACAGAAGATCCAGAGCATGAACAAATCATCTGCTCCCGGTGGAGAACATCTCTCAACTGTCTGCTAAACACAGGTCCAGAGACGGTTTCCGCTGTGGCTCATGCATCTGCATTGAACTTCTCAAACTGTTTCCAGATCAGTCAGATGTGTGAAGCAGATCTTCAGCTATCCATCCGTACATTACTCAGATTAAAGGTCTTCAAGGCCTCGGAGGAATATTTTTCACTTCTTCTTTTTTTTTCTCTCCACTTTTTTAAAAGCATGATTCTTTTGAGAAGATTGTGTTAGAAAAGGTCACAATATGTATCTTGTCTCCGTGTGGAATTTTGATTCTTAGTTGATCGATTGAAGCAGAGATCTGACGGCTCAAATTGAAATGTACAACTGAACTCTCTAATGAAACTGGAAGTGGATGTTTCATACATAAGTTTTCCATTTTGCAAAACAAAAACGATTTACGAACATGTTATAATTAAAAAAAACTATAAATAATTTTAAAAAAATAATAATGAAATACTTGACTCCAAAGCACCTTACAAAACGAAGTAAAATTTACTTATTTATTAAATACAATAAATGCAAAAATGAAAGTGTATGACGAATAGATATATATTTTTTTTATTTTACGTAATTCATATATAGTTCAAGTTCTGAACATTTGTAAGGCGCTTTTCACAGTTTTAACTGTCTCTATACATATAAATGTATATTATATTTACATAATACATAATTATCGTAATTATAAATGAATAATATTTAATACAATTTTGACTACCAGCCAGTAAACACCCTCTCATAAGATATCATATCATATAAATTAAAAAATAAAATATATTTTATATAAAAAATGAAATTATAAAAATGATAAATCAACTCACCAGTCACTTTCTTTAGGGACACCTTTGGTTGGACTGCCTTGTTCTTTGATATAGATTCCACAAGGTACTGGAAACATTCCTCAGAGATTTTGGTCCATAGTGACACGATAGAATCACATTGTTGCATCCAGGTCTCAACTGATTGAGATGTAGTGTCTGTGGTAGAAGATATAATATGTGTAAAGCGTTAACCGTTTCCTTTATAGACAAATTGATTCGAATGCTTCTCATTTTGAAAGCTGCTCTGGATAAAAGTGTCTGCCAAACGAGTAAAGTAAAATATCTCTTGGAACACTAAACTACCACCACCACAAGGCTTGACCCACCTTGTTTTGGTGAGCCAAATTGTAGCCTCATTTCTCAGTTGACAGGAGAGGCACCCGGTGTGGTCTTCTGCTGCTATAGTCCCTCCGCATAGTGACTGCAGTTTCTGATGACTAGTTACTGAAATAAATTGTTTGGGTTGCTCAATGTAATTGGGTGAATTTAAATTTACGTTAATGAGTACTTGGACAGGTGTGATAATAAATAATGTGGTATATACTTTATATACTACCACCTAACAAAGTGGTAGTATTCAAAGATAGCATGGGTTTAGTATTACAGTACTGTATCGGTAATACAATGGAAAAAATGTTTTTTGAAAACAACTTTGAAAAGTCAAGAAAATTGTGGCTCCATGATACTCCCCATTCCTGCTTTGGCCGTACAGCTCTGTCTCCACCAGAAATAGGTCCTTACGCTGAATAAATAAAAGATGCCAGAAAGTTCTTTCAGAGTTAATCTCACTCCGCTCAATTATACAAAGGCCCACGTATTCTAAGGCTGAGGATGATTCTAATAAATCCGAGCTTTAACACAGGGCATTTAATATCAGCTCTTCTTAATAGGGTCTTGGTGTTAAATTATCTATGGAGCCTCTGATTCTCCAGGACCATCAAACCCCTGAACTTGAGAGCTCTGTCTTGTAATTGAATAATACATTACATGTGGCAATTATTTTCGTTAGAGCTTGACGGAGAAATCAATAACCAGGGGATTGGATCAGTTGCGGCTGTGCTCTTGTCTCACTCCCCTTGTGGCCAATTACATCATCGCAGCTCTAAACACCTGCACCGGATCCGAGAGCTGGATCCCGACCAGTGGCGACTGATCTCCAGAGCCGATCAAACAGGTGGGAAAGCCTGGCATTCTCCGGTCCAAAAGTCTATACTGCGCTTTACGGCACAACCACTGGAGAGTCTTCGGGAGAATAGATTCTTGTTGCATGGAACCGGAGCTGCGAATTAAACCGATGTTTAGCTCTGGGCGCTATTCCTGTTTGATTAGGAGGGATTATGAAGATCTCGTCTGCTGAACTACCTTTGCATTTTTACACAGCACAACGTCAGTCATCCGCGTATCACTATACAGGACCCAAACAGGACTTAGTCATGTGCAATTGTCTCACACTTTTTCATTTCTGTGTCACGGGGAGCTGAATGATAATGGACTACCCACTATGCTACTGGACCACCACCATCAATATGATGGATAACAACAGGAATGGAAACTAACGAACCAACTGGCTGAGGGTTAACAACAAATGCAATATCCATTTTTCGAGAAATTCTCCATGAGGATTGAGATCAGGTCTCATTCAATGTAGATGTTGCTTGAAAAGATTTCTGGTTTCCCAGGCTCAATCTCTTGCTTAAGAGACCAAGAGATGGATGGATGGATGGATAGATGGACAGATAGGTAGATAGATAAAGACAAATAGACAGGCAGATACAATTCTCATTGATATTGCTTTAGATTAAAGCATCTTCTAAAAGCAGGAACTCTAAAATAGAAGTTATACAGTCACACCAAGCATCACTACGCTTGGCACGATTCTGTGACCTGATGTTTAGTCCTGGTTTCTGTTGAAAGAGCTGCAGAAGAACACAGAAGTAGAGACCTCGTCCGAGTCCAAGGCATCTGCTCTGGACCAAAGTGTCAAACAGATGAGAGTAAAGAGCCTCATGAAATAAAAATCATTTTCTCAGCCCCAAAGTACAGAGGAACCTGAAAGCAAGTGGCTTTGGGATGGGTTTTACAGAAGGTTAAAATATCCACGGGCTACTCCAATGAAGACACGCACAACTAAAGGAGCCGGCATCAAACGAAACCTGCGTTTTCTGCTATTCCGTGTGTGTCTTTGTATGTTTTATGAACAAAGGCTTCACAAACCAAGTGAGAACAGGCCGTTGTGCTCCTGAAAAAAATCAAGCAAACATTTTTCTTTTGAAAAACACCTGAACGTCCAACCTGAAGGACAGAAAACAAAAGCGTCCGGTCAGATCGGCCACATTTCTACATTAAAGCTCCCAAATGACCTACAGCTTTAAAGCAGCAGAAGACAATCAAAAGGACAAGCGTGACCAGGGTCCGTCGTGAAGCTCTGGCACGAGCAGACCAGACCCTGTGGTTCTGTGAAGTCTTTGACCCGATAGTTCAAAGCCCCCAATAGACCTTTGGACCTCCCTCCGAGAGCCCGGGACAAAGGCTTTGTTCATACTTGAGCAAAAATGCCACCATTGTTCCCTTTGAGCCAAGCAGCACCTGTAGAAAGTGGAGCCACCATGTTGACAGCGAGAAGAACACCAGCACAAAGCGCCGTTTCATTCTGCAAAGTGTAAAATTGCATTTCGGAGCTCGGCGACAAGTATTTTTTCTTCTTCTTTCCCCTGGTTCTTGAACGGTCGTTGCCCTCAAACTCTGACTGATGTGTCGTTCTGGTAAAAGATGCGCATTCACTCTGTGGCGTTGGAGATAATGTATTCGCTCGAGCCAGAGTCTGACGGAACGAGATTACAAAACATAAATCTCGCAAATCGAGTTGTTTGGTGGACGGGAAAGTTGAACCTGTTGAGTTCCCGCGGTCTGGGATCTGTCAGGAGCAGAAGAGCGTTGAAGCGCTAGTCCGCCGACTTCTCGGACTCGTCGTTATGAAAGCGCTAACCGTTTGGTGTTTGTGCACAGGTGGAGAAACCTGCTTTAACGCCAGCTAATCGCATAAGCTAATATTGTGCTTGCCACCTTCACTCCAACGCCGCGTTCAGTGGACCTACAGTTCACGGGACAAGTGAAGCTTTGTGTGAGAGTTTACAAACACACCTCTGTGTTTTCAGTGACAGATCTCCACTGAGAGGAACGGCGGCGCGTTAGCCTGCGGTGCTAGTTAGCCGTGTCAGAGAAGAGCTGCTGCCCCGTCCAGCCCCGCAACACTGGCCTGGACTCTCCAGAGACAGTAGAGGTTTGATGTTAAAAGTGTGGCTGGAAGACAATACGGAGCACATGTGATCTTTTCAGCTCTTTGGTCTAGAATACTGTAAGCTGAGGGAAGGTAAGTCAGGCAGACAGACTTCGCCGCTAATGATCTTCCACGGGTTCAAAAAGTGCTGAAGAATTTTGCCAGGCAACTGAGAACTCGAGACGTTGGGCTTCTCTGATCTAGCGCGTATTAATTTCGTAGTCGATATCAGCCTCATCTTCGGAGTCTGTCCACTTGTGTGATCAGTCAGCTATGTCAACATCGCGCTGGGTTTTATCTGAAATCTTAGCTATGTTTCTGATTATAAGACTTGTTTTCCCACAGGCCACTGGTCAAAGCAGCACAATCAACTCATTATCAGCACTGACGTCATTGATGCTCGCGTCTAGTGAGTAAGAGGAAGGACTGAGAGGATCATGCCTCTTTAGAAACATGATGAGAACTTCTTTATGTGAGCTGCTGGGTTTTTGATTTCTGTCAGCGCCAATTACTTCGGTCACAAAACCACGCAAATATATTGAACATGCGCATGTGCACACGGAATGTGTGCGGATGTGGTTTGTTATGTAATCAGTGTGCGTTTTCAACGTGAAGACAAAGTCGATGTTTTTTTCCCACTTCGTTGCAGACAACGATTGGGTTCAAGTTCAAGTTCATTTATATAGCACTTTTCTTAGTCCGAGACCAACGCAAAGACGCTATGTGAAAAGTCTTTAAAAAGAAAAATGTCGATTCTTTATATGAGTTTAAAAAAAACAATTAGGGGAAAAAAAATTTAAGGCTTGGGTGTCTTAAAATTCAATTTTTTTCGTAGGTAATATTTATAATGCATTATAAAATTATTGCGCAAATGCTGAGAGGTTACAGCTATTGTATAAATACCAAAAAAGTTAAAGGAAGGTCTTTAAAAGGCTGTGGAACAAGCCAGGACACTATCGGGTGTGAAAGCAGAACTTTAGCGCCATCGTGCGGACACTGAGGCATTGCTGTCTTTAAACGAGCGGTATTCTGTAACGGCACTCAGCTCGATCTCTACATTTTACAATATACAATAATTGTACAACAGTTTGAATGTTTGGCATATGGTTCGTTAAGCTTGTTTTGAGTCAATTACAGCGTGCATTTTTAATTAAATGGGGTGCAAAGGAGTACAATTTCTCAACTAAGTGTCCTTGGGCAAGACACTGAACCCCACATGCCCCCCGGATGCTTAGGCTGCCCACTACACTTCACTTCACTGTGTATGTGCACTTCACTTGGATGGGTTAAAAGCAGAACACAATTTCGATATGGTCCCCAGATTGACAATCTCACTCACTTATATTTTTTCCTTATACTTTTTGCTGGAAATGTATCTTTATTTAACTGTGACTACAAAAATGGATTGTAATGTTGCGGGAACGCGCATGAGAGTCTGAAATATGTTTAGTTACGTTCTCCAAAGGGATGAAATTAGATTGTAAATAAGATGTCAATTTAAACTTTTAATGAGTCGCAATTTATTTTAGTCAGGTTAGCTTATAAGTGTATTAAATATGTTCCACAGATTTGACAAAATACATTTTTTCCCTATTTTTTCTGCATTCTTGCGTTGAAGGAGTGAAGAAAGTTGTTGGATGTGTTTCAATATCGTAACAAAAAATGTGTAGAAACGTTGTTTTATATAATAGCCTATTATACCAATCAACTACCAAGTAATATACCGGCGACTCTAGTATAGTAAATATCCAAATATTTTGAATTCGTCAGTATTTTTTTAACCACATGGTGGCAGTATTGCATCAAGAACAATGCAACATTTTTTTCATTTTGTTTATTAAAATAGTAGTTTATGGAAGCCCATTTCTGACACTGGAAATAAAAGTCTGATTTTTTTTAGAGGGAAAGAAAAGCTAAGTCGAGTCATTATTTCGACTTACTAAGTCATTATTTTGACGGCTTTTCTTACCTCCCTTCCATTTATCTTAGTATAGCATTATGACATTTTTTCAACTTAGTATAGCCTTATGTCTTAGTATATATAGCCTTATGATCAAAATGTTTTTGTCTGAGTATAGCCTTATGTCTCAGCCTTATGACAAAAAGGTAATGTATGTCTTAGTATAGCCTTATGAAAATTCTCTACGTCTTAGTATAGCCTTATGGTTCTATAGGTTATGGCAAAATGAAAATGTGTCTTAGTATAGCCTTATGACATTTTTTTATGTCTTAGTAAAGCCTTATGACAAAAAAAGTCTTAGTATATAGCCCAATGACAAAAATTGTTTTTGCTTAGTATAGGCTAATGACAAAATATATTTTCATGTCGTAGTATAGCCTTATGACAAAAAGAAAATGTATGTCTTAGTATATCTTTGATCTTAAAAATGTCTTAGATATGAATTTCTTTTTGGTCATAAGCCTTATGACAAAAAAAAATGTGTGTTTTAGTATCTCCTTGACAATTTTTATGTCTTAGTATAGCCTTATGACGACAATGTATGTCTTAGTATAGGCTTATTAGATTTATCTATTTATTTATTTTTTAACCTAGTATAACCTTATCTTATAGTATAACATTATGCCAAAAAGTGGTCTTAGTATAAAACATTTTTGTCATTATTTCTTAAGGCTTTACTAAGACATATTTTTGTCTTAAGGCAATAAGACGTGAACATTTTTTTCGTCATAAGCCTTTACTCAGACAAAAACATTTGTCACAATCCTATACTCAGTAAAGACTTAAAAACATTTTCATGTCTTAGAATAGCCTTATGACAAAAAGAAAACGTATGTCTTCGTATAACCTTATTAATTTTTTTATGACTTAGTATAGCCTTATGACAAAAAATGTTCACGTCTTAGTATAGCCTTATGTCTCAACCTTATGACAAAAAGAACATGTATGTCTAAATATAGCCTTACGACAATTTTTGTATGTCCTACTGTACATAGTATAGCCTTATGACAAAAAAGTATATATCTTATAGCTTATTAAAAAATGTATGCATGTCTTAGAATAGGCTTATAACTATTTAATTTTGTCTTAAGATCCTGTCATGGGCCGTGCAGCCTCACCCCTTCACAACCGGCCTAGGACATCATCTCCAGGCTCAGTACCCCTGTCAGCTTCACCTAGGCCTCCGTTCTGGACGTCACTACACGCTCCTGTAGCTGCTCCACCCTGTGTCACCTCAGACCTCCATCACGTCGACTCCCCCCTCATGGCAAAGAGTTCCAGGAGATGTGGGCTTTGACTTCATGGACTGGTCTACTGACCACAAAGACCAGGATTCTTGTTGTTGGTGTTGTTCTCTTCCCGGGTTTGTGGTCGTGTTTCATTGCTTACACCTGTTTATTAGTTCATGTAATTATGTGTTCACCTGTGCTTGACTTATCTTCATTAATGTTGCACTGTGTTGTTTCCAGAGTTTGAGTGAGTTTCTTTATTAAATGCGTTGTGCACTACTGTCTCCGGCTCTTCTGTTCTGCACCAGATCTAAGACATAGATAGTAGACACAGTAACAATGCTAAGACATACAGTAAACTTTATTTTTGACATGATCTTTTTATGTCTTAGTATAGCGTTATGCAAAAGAAAAAAATAGTATGACTTTACATAAGGCTATACTAAGACATGAAAAAAAAATTTGTAAGATTATAAATGTTTTTTTTTTTACATAAGGCTATACTAAGACATATTTTGAGGCTTACTAAGACATGACCGTTTTTTGTAAAAGTCATAAATTCTTTTTGCATAAGGCTATACTAAGAGAAAAAAAACCACACTAAGACATAAAAAATGTGTAGAATTATAAATATTTTTTGCATAACGCTATACTAAGACATAAGGGTATACTAAGACATATTGTAAGGCTATACTAAGACATTAAATAAAATTGTAAAGTCATAATTTTTTTTTTGCATAAGGCTATACTAAGACATAAGGCTATACTAAGACCTATTGTAAGGCTATACTAAGACGTGAAAAATTGTAAAGTCATTACCATTTTTTTGCATAACGCTATACTATGACCTATTGTAAGACATTAAAAAAAAAAAATTGTAAAGTCATAAATATTCTTTGCATAACGCTATACTAAGACATAACGCTATACTAAGGCATTAAAAAATCATAAATAGTTTTTTGCATAAGGCTATACTAAGACATAAGGCTATACTAAGACCTATTGTAAGGCTATATATACTAAGGCATTAAAAAAAATTTGTAAAGTCATAAATATTTTTTTGCATAAGGCTATACTAAGACATAACGCTATACTAAGACATAAGGCTATACTAAGGCATTAAAAAAAATTTGTAAAGTCATAAATATTTTTTTGCATAAGGCTATAAGACATAAGGCTATACTAAGACATTAAAAAAAATTGTAAAGTCATACATTTTTTTGCATAAGGCTATACGAAGACATAAGGATGTACTAAGACCTATTGTAAGGCTATACTAAGACATGACATCTTTTTGTAAAAGTCATAAATATTTTTTTGCATAAGGCTATACTAAGACATAAGACTATACTAAGACCTATTGTAAGGCTAAACTAAGACTGAAAAATTGTAAAGTCATACCAATTTGTTTGCATAAGGCTATACTAAGAGAAAAAAACCACAATAAGACATAAAAAATGTGTAAAGTCATAAATATTTTTTTGCATAAGGCTATACTAAGACATAAGGCTATACTAAGACCTATTGTAAGGCTATACTAAGACGTAAAAAATTGTAAAGTCATAACCATTTTTTTGCATAAGGCTATACTATGACCTATTGTAAGACATTAAAAAAAAAATTTGTAAAGTCATAAATATTTTTTTGCATAACGCTATACTAAGACATAACGCTATACTAAGACAAGGCTATACTAAGGCATTAAAAAAATTTGTAAAGTCATAAATATTTTTTGCATAACGATATACTAAGACATAAGGCTATACTAAGACATATTGTAAGGCTATACTAAGACATAAAAAAAATTGTAAAGTCATAAATGTTTTTTGCATAAGGATATACTAAAACATAAGGCTATACTAAGACCTATTGTAAGGCTATACTAAGACGTAAAAAAAATTGTAAAGTCATAAATATTTTTTGCATAACGCTATACTAAAACATAACGCTATACTAAGACATAAGGCTATACTAAGACAAAAAAAAATTGTAAAGTCATAAATATTTTTTTGCATAACGCTATACTAAGACATAAGGCTATACTAAGACATTAAAAAATTGTAAAGTCATAAATATTTTTGCATAAGGCTATACTAAGACATAAGGCTTACTAAGAATATTGTAAGGCTATACTAAGACATTAAAAAAAAATTGTAAAGTCATAAATATTTTTTTACACAAGGCTATACTAAGACATAACGCTATACTAAGACATAAGGCTGTACTAAGACCTATTGTAAGGCTATACTAAAACATTAAAAAAAATTGTAAAGTCATAAATATTTTTTTGCATAAGGCTATACTAAGACATAAGGCTGTACTAAGACCTATTGTAAGGCTATACTAAAACATTAAAAAAAATTTGTAAAGTCATAAATATTTTTTTGCATAAGGCTATACTAAGACATAAGGCTATACTAAGACATTAAAAAAAATTGTAAAGTCATAAATATTTTTTTGCATAAGGCTATACTAAGACATGAGGCTATACTAAGACCTATTGTAAGGCTATACTAAGACGTAAAAAATTGTAAAGTCATAACCATTTTTTTGCATAAGGCTATACTATGACCTATTGTAAGACATTAAAAAAAAATTTGTAAAGTCATAAATATTTTTTGCATAACGCTATACTAAGACATAACGCTATACTAAGACATAAGGCTATACTAAGGCATTAAAAAATTTGTAAAGTCATAAATATTTTTTTGCATAACGCTATACTAAGACATAAGGCTATACTAAGACCTATTGTAAGGCTATACTAAGACGTAAAAAAATTGTAAAGTCATAACCATTTTTTTGCATAAGGCTATACTAAGACATAAGGCTATACTAAGACCTATTGTAAGGCTATATATACTAAGACAAAAAAAAATTGTAAAGTCATAAATATTTTTTTGCATAACGCTATACTAATAACGCTATACTAAGACATAAGGCTATACTAAGGCATTAAAAAAATTTGTAAAGTCATAAATATATTTTTGCAAAGGCTATACTAAGACATAAGGCTGTACTAAGACCTCTTGTAAGGCTATACTAAGACATTAAAAATAAATTTGTAAAGTCATAAATAATTTATTGCATAAGGCTATACTAAGACATAAGGCTGTACTAAGACATATTGTAAGGCTATATTAAGACATTAAAAAAAATTGTAAAGTCATAAATATTTTTTTGCATAACGCTATACTAAGACATAGGACATTAAAAAAAAATTGTAAAGTCATAACTTTTTTTTGCATAAGGCTATACTAAGACCTATTGTAAGGCTATATTAAGACATAAAAAAAATTGTAAAGTCGTAAATATTTTTTTGCATAAGGCTATACTAAGACATAAGCTATACTAAGACGTAAAAAAATTGTAAAGTCATAACCATTTATTGCATAAGGCTATACTATGACCTATTGTAAGACATAAAAAAAAAAAAATTTTTTTGCATAAGGCTATACTAAGACATAACGCTATACTAAGACAAGGCTATACTAAGGCATTAAAAAAATTTGTAAAGTCATAAATATTTTTTTGCATAAGGCTATACTAAGACATAAGGCTATACTAAGACATATTGTAAGGCTATACTAAGACATTAAAAAAATTGTAAAGTCATAAATTTTTTTTGCATAAGGTATACTAAAACATAAGGCTATACTAAGACCTATTGTAAGGCTATACTAAGACGTTAAAAAAAATTTGTAAAGTCATAAATATTTTTTGCATAAGCTATACTAAAACATAACGCTATACTAAGACATAAGGCTATACTAAGACAAAAAAAAAATTGTAAAGTCATAAATATTTTTTTGCATAAGGCTATACTAAGACATAGGCTATACTAAGACCTATTGTAAGGCTATACTAAGACGTAAAAAATTGTAAAGTCATAACCATTTTTTGCATAAGGCTATACTATGACCTATTGTAAGACAATTAAAAAAAAATTTGTAAAGTCATAAATATTTTTTTGCATAACGCTATACTAAGACATAACGCTATACTAAGACATAAGGCTATACTAAGGCATTAAAAAAAATTTGTAAAGTCATAATAATTTTTTGCATAACGCTATACTAAGACATAAGGCTATACTAAGGCATTAAAAAAAATTTGTAAAGTCATAAATATTTTTTGCATAAGGCTATACTAAGACATAAGGCTATACTAAGACCTATTGTAAGGCTATACTAAGACGTAAAAAATTGTAAAGTCATAACATTTTTTTGCATAAGGCTATACTAAGACATAAGGCTATACTAAGACCTATTGTAAGGCTATATATACTAAGACATAAAAAAAATTGTAAAGTCATAAATATTTTTTGCATAACGCTATACATAACGCTATACTAAGACATAAGGCTATACTAAGGCATTAAAAAAAATTTGTAAAGTCATAAATATTTTTGCAAAGGCTATACTAAGACATAAGGCTGTACTAAGACCTCTTGTAAGGCTATACTAAGACATTAAAAATAAATTTGTAAAGTCATAAATAATTTATTGCATAAGGCTATACTAAGACATAAGGCTGTACTAAGACATATTGTAAGGCTATATTAAGACATTAAAAAAATTGTAAAGTCATAATATTTTTTTGCATAAGCTATACTAAGACATAGGACATTAAAAAAAATTGTAAAGTCATAACTTTTTTTTGCATAAGGCTATACTAAGACCTATTGTAAGGCTATATAAGACATAAAAAAAAATTGTAAAGTCTAAATATTTTTTTGCATAAGGCTATACTAAGACATAAGCTATACTAAGACGTAAAAAATTGTAAAGTCATAACATTTTTGCATAAGGCTATACTATGACCTATTGTAAGACATAAAAAAAAAAAAATTTTTTGCATAACGCTATACTAAGACATAACGCTATACTAAGACAAGGCTATACTAAGGCATTAAAAAAAATTTGTAAAGTCATAAATATTTTTTTGCATAACGATATACTAAGACATAAGGCTATATTAAGACATATTGTAAGGCTATACTAAGACATTAAAAAAAATTGTAAAGTCATAAATGTTTTTTTGCATAAGGATAAACTAAAACATAAGGCTATACTAAGACCTATTGTAAGGCTATACTAAGACGTTTAAAAAAAATTGTAAAGTCATAAATATTTTTTGCATAACGCTATACTAAAACATAACGCTATACTAAGACATAAGGCTATACTAAGACAAAAAAAAAATTTAAAGTCATAAATATTTTTTTGCATAACGCTATACTAAGACATAAGGCTATACTAAGACATTAAAAAAAATTGTAAAGTCATAAATATTCTTTGCATAAGGCTATACTAAGACATAAGGCTATATTAAGGCATTAAAAAAAATTTGTAAAGTCATAAATATTTTTTTGCATAAGGCTATACTAAGACATAACGCTATACTAAGACATAAGGCTATACTAAGGCATTAAAAAAAATTTGTAAAGTCATAAATAATTTTTTGCATAAGGCTATACTAAGACATAAGGCTGTACTAAGACATATTGTAAGGCTATACTAAGGCATAAAAATAAATTTGTAAAGTCATAAATAATTTTTTGCATAAGGCTATACTAAGACATAAGGCTGTACTAAGACATATTGTAAGGCTATACTAAGGCATAAAAAAAAATTGTAAAGTCATAACTTTTTTTTGCATAAGGCTATAGTAAGACCTATTGTAAGGCTATATTAAGACATAAAAAAAATTTGTAAAGTCATAAATATTTTTTTGCATAAGGCTATACTAAGTCATAAGGCTATACTAAAACCTATTGTAAGGCTATGCTAAGACGTAAAAAATTGTAAAGTCATAACCATTTTATTGCATAAGGCTATACTATGACCTATTGTAAGACATAAAAAAAAATTTGTAAAGTCATAAATATTTTTTTGCATAATCCTATACTAAGACATAAGGCTGTACTAAGACCTATTGTAAGGCTATATTAGGACATTTAAAATATTTGTAAAGTCATAAATATTTTTTTGCATAACGCTATACTAAGACATAAGGCTATACTAAGGCATTAAAAAAAATTTGTAAATTCATAAATATTTTTTGCATAAGGCTATACTAAGACATAAGGCTATACTAAGACCTATTGTAAGGCTATACTAAGACGTAAAAAATTGTAAAGTCATAACCATTTTTTTGCATAAGGCTATACTATGACCTATTGTAAGACATTAAAAAAAATTTGTAAAGTCATAAATATTTTTTGCATAACGCTATACTAAGACATAAGGCTATACTAAGGCATTAAAAAAAATTTGTAAAGTCATAAATATTTTTTTGCATAACGCTATACTAAGACATAAGGCTATACTACGACATATTGTAAGGCTATACTAAGACATTAAAAAAAATTTGTAAAGTCATAAATATTTTTTTGCATAAGGCTATACTAAGACATAAGGCTATACTAAGACCTATTGTAAGGCTATATATACTAAGACATAAAAAAAATTGTAAAGTCATAAATATTTTTTTGCATAACGCTATACTAAGACATAACGCTATACTAAGACATAAGGCTATACTAAGGCATTAAAAAAATTTGTAAAGTCATAAATATATTTTTGCATAAGGCTATACTAAGACATAAGGCTGTACTAAGACCTCTTGTAAGGCTATACTAAGACATTAAAGATAAATTTGTAAAGTCATAAATAATTTATTGCATAAGGCTATACTAAGACATAAGGCTGTACTAAGACATATTGTAAGGCTATACTAAGACATTAAAAAAAATTGTAAAGTCATAAATATTTTTTTGCATAACGCTATACTAAGACATAGGACATAAAAAAAAAATTGTAAAGTCATAACTTTTTTTTGCATAAGGCTATACTAAGACCTATTGTAAGGCTATATTAAGACATAAAAAAAATTTGTAAAGTCGTAAATATTTTTTTGCATAAGGCTATACTAAGACATAAGACATTAAAAAAATTTTTTTAAGTCATAAATATTTTTTGCATAAGGCTATACTAAGACATAAGGCTATACTATGACATATTGTAAGGCTATACTAAGACATAAAAAAAAATTGTAAAGTCATAACTTTTTTTGCATAAGGCTATACTAAGACCTATTGTAAGGCTATATTAAGACATAAAAAAAATTTGTAAAGTCATAAATATTTTTTTGCATAAGGCTATACTAAGACATAAGCTATACTAAGACCTATTGTAAGGCTATACTAAGACGTAAAAAATTGTAAAGTCATAACCATTTTATTGCATAAGGCTATACTATGACCTATTATAAGACATAAAAATAAAAATTTGTAAAGTCATAAATATTTTTTTGCATAAGGCTATACTAAGACATAAGGCTGTACTAAGACCTATTGTAAGGCTATATTAGGACATTTAAAATATTTGTAAAGTCATATATTTTTTTGCATAAGGCTATACTAAGACATAGCTAACTAACATAAGGCTATACTAAGACATTAAAAAAATTTGTAAAGTCATAAATATTTTTTGCATAAGGCTATACTAAGACATAAGGCTATACTAAGACCTATTGTAAGGCTATACTAAGACGTAAAAAATTGTAAAGTCATAACCATTTTTTGCATAAGGCTATACTAAGACCTATTGTATTGTTAAGACATTAAAAAAAAATTTGTAAAGTCATAAATATTTTTTTGCACAACGCTATACTAAGACATAAGGCTATACTAAGGCATTAAAAAAATTTGTAAAGTCATAAATATTTTTTGCATAAGGCTATACTAAGACATAACGCTATACTAAGACATAAGGCTATACTAAGACATATTGTAAGGCTATACTAAGACATTAAAAAAAATTTGTAAAGTAATAAATATTTTTTTGCATAAGGATATACTAAAACATAAGGCTATACTAAGACATTAAAAAAAATTGTAAAGTCATAAATATTTTTTTGCATAAGGCTATACTAAGACATAAGGTATAATAAACTAAGACCTATTGTAAGGCTATACTAAGATATAAAAAAAATTGTAAAGTCATAGATATTTTTTGCATAAGGCTATACTAAGACATAAGGCTGAACTAAGACATATTGTAAGGCAATACTAAGACATTAAAAAAATGGTAAAGTCATAAATATTTTTTGCATAAGGCTATACTAAGACATAAGTCTGTACTAAGACCTGTTGTAAGGCTATACTAAGAAATAAAAAAAAAATTTGTAAAGTCATAATTTTTTTTTTCACAAGGCTATATATACTAAGACATAAGGCTATACTAAGACCTATTGTAAGGATCTACTAAGACATAAAAAATTGTAAAGTCATAACTATTTTTTTGCATAAGGCTATACTAAGACCTATTCTAAGACATTAAAAAAAAATTTGTTAAGTCATAACTATTTTTTTGCATAAGGCTATACTAAGACATAAGGCTATACTAAGACCTATTGTAAGGCTATACTAAGACATTAAAAAAAAATCGTAAAGTCATTAATATTTTTTTGCATAACGCTATACTAAGACATAAGGCTGTACTAAGACATATTGTAAGGCTATACTAAGACATGACATCTTTTTGTAAAAGTCATAAATATGTTTTTGCATAAGGCTATACTAAGACATATTTTAAGGCTATACTAAGACATGAACATTTTTTGTAAATGTCATATTTTTTTGCATAAGGCATAAGAGAAAAGGCTACACTAAGACTTGAAAAAAGTTGTAATGTAATAAATATTTTTTTTTGCATAAAGCAATACTAAGACATAAGGCTATACTAAGACATGAACATTGTTTGTAAAATTCATAATTTTTTTGCATAAGGCTATACTAAGAGAAACATTTTTTGTAAAAGTCATAAAAAATTATTTTGTAAAGTCATAAATGTTTTTTTTTGCATAAGGCTATACTAAGACATAAAGCTATACTAAGACATGAAATCATTTGTAAGGTCATACATGGTATTTTTTTTTTGCACAAGAAAAATATACTATATACTAAGTCGTACGGCTATACTAAGACATAAGGCTATACTAAGACTTGAAAAAAAATGTAAAATCATAATTATTTGTTTTTGCACAAGACTACATTATGACATAAGGCTACACTAAGATGTGAAAAAAAATTGTAAAGTCTCTGGTGCTGTGTTTCTGAAATTGAGTGGACAGAACAACAGAGTGAGAATTGTGCAGTAAGGTTATAATAATACAACATTTGTCATAAGGGTATACCAAGACATAAAACTTTGTGTTGTCATAAGGATATACTAAGACATAAAAAAAAATTGTCATAAAGGCTATACTTGTCACGCTCCTTCAAAAACAGTGTTGAAGGAGATTACAACCTGGCCAGAGGGGGCGATCTCTGCTTTTGTTCACTCTTTGGCGAGTCTGTCGACTTGGAGAAGAATACTCTTTTCAGAGTGTGTGGCAATATCAGACAAATGCTTAGCCAATGTGACTGTCTCCAAGAGTCAAGACCATCACCACCCGACCCAACCAGAAGCCATGCATGGCTGTAGAATTTTGTGTGCTGCTGAAACTGAGAAACTCTGGCTTCCGAGTTGTTGACAGAGCGACCTTAAGATCAGCCAGAGCCAAGCTGGCTCGAGCCATCAGAAAGGCAAAGCACGAGCACTTCCAGACCAGCAAAGACACTCATGGTTGTGGCAGGGAATCCAGTCCATCACCAATTACAGGACAACTCCACCCGCCTCCATGATGCCTGCCTGCCGGATGCGCTCAACAGCTTCTATGCACGGTTTGAAGCACAGAACTGCTAGGAGGTCCATCCTACCTTCAACGGACCAGTGCTCTGCTTCTCCATAGACAACGTGAGGAAAAATATGGGATCAATTTAGTGCCAAAAAAATTCGCGCGCGTGAAACCTCGAAGCGAGCGAGCGCAACTCTATTTAGCTTAAAACGAGCTTTAGCCGATTTGAATTTTAAGACCTGTCACGGTGGGCGGGACAATAGAGATGGGCTGCTCCACGATTGGTTCGCTTTGACCAATCAGAACAACAAGTAAAAATTGTGCCATGAAGATTTGTAGACGCGCAGACGAGAACTGAGCAAGATTCGAGCGCGCGCGCGCTCAGTTCAAGCACGCGCGTTTCAAGCTAAATCGAGTTGCGCTCGCTCGCTTCGAGGTTTCACGCGTGCGAATCTTTTTGGCACTAAATTGATCCCATAGAAAAACTCTAAGCAGAGTCAATCCTGCTGGCCCAGAGATCATCCAGACAACAGTGCTCAGGGAATGTGCTGAACAACTGGCAGATGTCTTCACAGCTTTGTGCAGTTTCGTTGTTCCATCAAGCTTCAAGAACACCACCATCGCCCCGTACCTAAGAAGACTTCTGTGTCCTGCCTCCACGACTACCGTTGTCTCATTTCACTGTGTATAGCTCTGCAGTATGTAGGTAAAATGACAATAAAAGCTTCTTTGACTTCATGGACTGGTCTACTGACCACAAAGACATGGATTCTTGTTGTTGGTGTTGTTCTCTTCCTGGGTTTGTGTTTCATTGTTTCCACCTGTTCTCATCGTTAGTTCATGTAATTTATGTTTTCACCTGTGCTTAATTTATCTTCATTAACGTTTCATTCGCCTGTGCTGTTTCCAGAGTTTTTAGTGAGTTTCTTTATTAAAAAGCAACATTTTCCCGTTTCCTTTCCTTATTAAATGTGTGTTTTTGTGCACTACAGTCTCCGGCTCTTCATGAGGTTATACTAAGACAACAAATGATTTTGTCATGACGTAAGGCTGTACTGAGACATGTAACAAAGTTTATCATAAGGCTCGGAGACATACGAAAATTTTTGTCTTAAGGCCAAGACAGAGTTAGTGGAGGTATAAATATAATAAAAAAATTCTAATAAATAATGACGTAATCTGACTTTGTATTTTGGTCAAGTGTAGGTTCCGGCTAAAACATATGATCTAACTTGTTGCCGGCACCTCCAAAACCAAAAAAAGGTTAAATTTGAGAACTTTCAACTTTGTGAAAACCAATGACATTGGTTCCGTGAGACGGCGTGAATCATGCTCCTGGAAGCACGAGGCTTTAAAAGAGAGTCGGCATCGATCTGGCCACGCTCGTGCCCTCCATGGCTCCGTGCGTACGGTCAGTGTAATTGTGAGCTACTCGTGTCTCTAATGCAAGAGCACATTATTGATCCTGGAATGGATGTATGACATAAACGACGACCCAAAAAGACGCATATCAAACACATAGGGGAAACCGAGGAGTTAATGGTTTGTGGATTTTAATGCGTATAAACCGTGATTATGACGTCACCGTTCTGTGCATCGGCGTTGTTAAGTCTATTACGTCAGACTGCATTGCGAGTGAATTGTTCTCCACGTTTTCAAATTGGAGTTGACAGCCAATTTAATCACTATTCTTTACGCATGAGTGGGCAATTAATCTTTCCAGGGTTCCTCATCCAAATATCGTGGATGACGGAACAAAAGACTGATGTCAATTCTGCATAATAACTGTTTTTCATTAAAAAAAGCATTAAATTAGCTGTCTAATTAGTGTATTGCGTCACTGTGCACGTGCATTAAGACAACTTTCGTCGCAATTTTAGTCAAACGGTAAATAGGAAAATGTTCGTTTTTATAATTCCCAAATAACCTTTCACAGGCTGGTTGAAGTCAAGCGAAGGGTCGCAGCCTGTGGCCCCGGGGCCCGACATCTCTGATGTAATGTTGATGCTCTGGTACAGTTGACTGGACTACAGGAAACAATTATAATAAGAAAAAAAAAAACAGTGTGTTTGACGATGGAGCCAGTTTTCTGTGAATGTACAGTAAAGCCAATTTTTCGGCATATTTCCACTAAGAATTTTCACGGTTCAAAGGACATTTGCTTCGTCGCGTTTACAGTTACTGACATCTTCAAGAAAAAAAAAAAGGCCTGAATATTGGTAAAAATGACTTCATTACAGGTTAAAAGTCACCAATTCCACGAAGACTTGAGCAGAAGTCGTAAAGTATCCAACTTCAAATGAACGTAAGCTCATGTGTTGTACTGAATCTTTGTACTGAAATGTGGAAAAACAAGAAACTATTTATGAGGTTTTATTTCTTTATTTTGAATGGAAATTTAGCATGGCAATGTTTAAAAATGGTAGAACAAAATAGATTTAAAAAACAGAACAATAGCATCTAGTACCTTCAGCATCCTGCAGATGGCGGGCCACCCAATAAAATTACCTAAGGTAGAAGATGCAGACATGTAACAAGTAACGGTAAGTGTTCATATTCAAATGTAGTGGAGTAAAGAGTAAAGACACTGAATCACAAATGAAGACAAGTAGAAAGTTGTTTTTAATACTCAGAACAAGTAGTCAAAAACACTCAGTAACAAAGTCCATTTACTCAAGTACTTTACACCACTGGAAGAAACGTTGTATCAGTGAACAAATGTTATACAGTATATGATGAAACCAGGAAGATCATGTTCACATATGAAGGTCAGTCAATTACTTCAGTTCCAGCGAGTGATTCATTTGCTTTTCGAACAAGCTTGAGAAGTTTTACAGCAAAAATGGATCACTAATGCTAAAATTTTGATCTGATACTAAGATGTAGATAGAACTAACTGACCTCAAAGCCTGATCGTCTCGGGCATTTTGCTCGTTCATCTGCATGTGAGCTCAATTTCACGGGCTGTTGAAAGCCAAACATGAAGGATGAGGAATAAAACCGAGTCAATTCGCTGAGTTTATGGCTGGAGACGTGCGCCATGATTGTCACGTTATTATGGCCGGAACACACGCGATAAGGTTCCTCATCAGTACGGCTTTCCACACTCGGGTAATTATTACAACTATTATTTTAAAGCAGAACGGTTTGACCAAATTAAAAAGGAGTCAGAATTTGGCATGTTTGTACAGTATTTTATTCATATTAATTTGCGGATTCCGACAAACGTGTGTGAAAGTCTCAGTCGGCGCAAAAAAAAAAATCAAATAAATTCAAAGCAGCTTTTAATTTGCATTGTTCCACTGAAGTGAAATTGGATCTTCTTACGGAATAGAGAGCATCTTTTTTGCTGGTTTGCAGCCAAAATGGCCATTTCATCTTCCATAAACAGCGTCCGGAAGAGAGTGATGCAGAATGGATTGATTTTTCGGTGAGACGCCTGCTAAACATCACGGTTTGAGATTCCGCCATTGATCTCATTAGTGAATCGACGTCATGTTGCTCTCAATCAAAGCAATTGCTTTTTACAGTACGGCTCGACACACAGAACTGACCCCGTATGGCCATATCACCATCACATCACACGAAGCAGAGGAAAAAAACACCCGTGCGATTCAAATGATTCACCTGAAAAGATTAATTAATCTGCAAAGATCTGAAAAACTCCCAATTCAAAGAGCCAAAATGAGACCCGAGTTCAACGCAGGATGTTCTGAAAATGCCTTTCGAATTGCTTAGTGTTCTGGCAGCGTGTGAAACTCATATTTGTCATAGGTGAATCGACTGGCCGACTGCCATAAACGTACTAATCCACAATCTTTATTTAGTTCCATGTGTGAATGTATTTCACTTCTTTTCGGAGCCGCAGACGTGTAATCCATTTAGTTAATGATGTCTTACAGCAAGATCATCACACTTCTCCTCCCTCATGGCACAAACTCCTGCTTTCCATCCATCTATACATTTATTTTCTCACCCGCTTTTCCATTTCAGGGTCACGAGGAGCTGGGCCCTGAAACTCTGGGGCTGGAGGCGTGGCATGCACCCATTATTAACAGCCAGCCAATCACGGAACTTAGAATGACAGCAGTACGAATGCGTCATTTCCAAAAATGCGGGTGACAATAACGCAAAGTAAAAGTCTGCAATACAGACGCACTGACTGGCTGGAAGAAGCTCCTGTCTTTCCTTATTAGCCGAGAGGAATGAAATCACTGAGTCACTACGACTCCAGCGGAGGTTAATTAGCAAAGCGCGCCACTGGACGGGATCCATCTGAACCGCGTGAGGACACGAGAAAGCACTCGCCGCGGAAACGCTCCAGAAGGTCGGGATGGGGAAACTTGGATGAGCGGCTCCGGTGATTAGAATTAGGGCCATTTACGAGATTATTAATGAAACTGAATCATTCCCATTCTACTCCTCTTGTCTAGTGGCCAGTAAAATGTAATCGCTTAAATTATGAGATGTATTAAAAGTCGACGCTTGGTTTGCAGCAAAGGATGCTGTGTATTTCAATGCGGTGCTATTTTTATTATCACACAGGGATTTTCTCCTCACAAAATCTGTCTGGAGTGACGCAAACGGGCTTGAGATTAGCACAGTGACGATACAGATCAATTCCCCTTGTTATCAAGACATAACTGGTCTCTCGCTGCCTTTAAATGACACCAAAAAGGGCCATTTCCCTCGGATTCCACGCAATTGATTCGGCTAAACAAGACCCCGAGGGGTTTTAGGCTTGGGAGTTGTGTATTCGAGAATTACCGGATAACAGAATCACGACAAGCCATTCCCAGAAGCTTGCGAGTGGAATGATGGCTGTCATTTTAAAATGCACAAAGGACCGAGAACAAGCAAATAAGTCGACTGTGACGCAAACTCTTCATCGTCACACAATGGCGGATTTCCAAACGAACGGGTTTGGTTTCTTCAAATATTAATTGTGCCAAGTTGAAAGATGGATTCCGTATCCCATCAGAAAGACAGTGAAGTGTCGAGTCAGTCAATAAATCAAATACCCCAAACCTTATGTATCTAAAATACATTTTAATCTTGCTCAAATTCACAAATGTTACAGTAATTCAGTTGTATTACCTCGCCCTCGCGTAACTGTACAACAGCGGCTTGTAAAGTGTGTTACATCAAGGCACAAGACACATCCGTATTCAGGGATCCAGCTTTACTCCGGCTTTACTACCCCGAAAAAAAACGACACATGGAAGGAACACGGGCCGAAGCGGACGGTACATACTGCGTGTGCTCTCAGGCGATGCTCTTCCTCTCATCCCAATGAGTTACAGATCACCTTGATGGTTTAACGCATGATGCTTTATTAAACATGAGCAAACAACGAGGAGCTAGAAGAGATCAGTGCTATCAACCAGAGTCCGTTTGGATGAAAGAGAGGAGATTCCATTCCCAGGGTTCTTATTATGGACATGACGTTTTATTGACCGCAATCAAAGAACTGTGGAAGCGAAGACTGGTGACCTGTCGAGATACACAGGAGGTTTCAAGAATCCACTTTTGAAGATGCTTTATTTTTGTACTGGAATACAGTTTTTTTTTTTTTAAACAATATATCTGTTAGGATTTTTTTCCCCCCACTTCAATATGGCATTTTATTATTTATCTCTATATGAATACTTTTAGATACATACTATATTTATAAAGGTATGTATGCTGTATAAAGAATTACTATATAACAGTATATAAATATATACAAACATATTGCATGTCTATTCTACAGTATCCGTACTAGCAGACGGCTCATTAAAACGATCACATTATCATGGAATTCTCCAATGCGTTAACGTAATTCCCTATAAATATGATTCTGTCATAACATTACAGTCATGCAATATCTCATCCTAATTGGCGATCACATGGAAATGAAATAAACCTGACTCCAAAAAAAGAAAAAAAAAAAGAGACACAGGAGCCTTTCAGAACATTGTTCACGCACCGTTTCACGAAGACACGTTCTGTTGACTACTCCTGACTGAGTCTCCTTCGTCTGCCGAATGCCTGCGAGCCCACATTAGTAGGGACAAATTTGCTGCTTCCGATTCCCCCCGAGCGGCTCAGGAAGTCCGCCAGGCGATGGGTCACACATGTGGCCGTGTTGCAGGCTCTCTTCTGTGCCGTCACGCTGGAGGAGAGGAGACGTAGTTAGGTGCGGACATGTCCCTTCGCGGAACTCGACATGAGAATGACGTAAAAACAGAATGTGGTCTGCAAACGGTGGTTCTGTGTCTTACCTAGGGTCTGAACGAGATACGAAAAAAGAAAAGGACAAAAAAAAAAAAAAAGCAGGGCCGAAAATCTCATTCTAAAAATATCTTTATTAGACGAGGAGCAAAGTCAAATCACGTACGACAGGAATTTCGCTGTGGGTTAAAAAGCAAAACAGAAGGAAAAAACAAAAACACGCTCATCATTATGCCCTATCTAGCAATGAGATTTCATGATTCCGTTACATAACCTAAGTAAATCCAGTGCCTATGTGAAATGAGAGGAAACAGAGTCGGTCTGAGATTTGCTACTCTGCCAAACAAAGTAGAAAAAAAGATGTTCTTTCAAGTCAATCAGGCAAGCAAACTTTCCACATGCACTTGCGTATCAGAGCCAAGCGTGGCGGATTAGATACGATTCAGCGTCTCTTCATATCCAGCCAGCGCATCGCTCTCTTCCAGGCTGCGCTTCTTGCCCGGTGTACCCGCTCCCACATTGGTGCGTGGATACGTCTGCAGCTTGTGCAACTCCTGGGACAGTTTCCCCAGGACACAAGTGCTGAGGCTGGAGCATCGCTTGGACACGGGTCTACCCAAGCTGTGAGGAGAGAAACCATGCACAGAAACTCAACAGGAACATGCGAGAGCATTCAGATCACACACACAATAAAGACACGACCAGGACGCTTCTATGCGCTTTAAACCATTAAACCAATCATGCTCGGCTAGGTCTCGTCAGGTTTTTTTTTTCCCGGACGTTGGAAGCACTGAGCGCATCATGCAGGCATTTCCTCACATGGCTCATGCTTTTCACTCATGCCGTCCGGTTTACTCTTTCCCATGCAGTATGAACCAAGACATACTCATGAAGGGCGAATAACGTCGCATGCAGAGAGCAAACTGGCAGAGAACTCTAGATCCTTAGGGAAATGAATCGGTCGTCACATACCTTTCTAACAAGTACAAGTACGCTTGATTTAAGAAGGAATTGCTTTTGTGTCGTTTCAGGTTTTTTTCCCTCAACGCCGGAAAAACAAGTCAATTCACACTGGCTACAAGTGAAATAACTCGGTCGCGTTCCTCAGAAAGATGGCGTACCTGTTCTCCTCAGGGTCGTGCTGTTCCACGTCCTCCGCCGTCATTTGCACAAACTCTTTGACGATGGCTTGGAGCAATCTCCTGGCCTCGTAATCGCTAAGCGTGGCGCGATCTGACGCTTCCAGCGCCCGCCTGCAAAACACGGCGAGATGCCCGTCACGCCGAGATGGAAAGCGACGGCTTGGGCTGCTTTTTCTGAGATAAAAATCGACTTTTTGCTTGCTCTGACAAATTCTTAACATAATCAAAACAATCTGCTAAGAGTATGGCACTTAAAAGCTGTCCGCTTGCCAAGTTGGGATTTATCACTCGATCAATACCGTCGTAAGGAGAGTGGGCTTGGCCAGCATTCATCTGATGTAATCACAAGACCGATAGTCCATGATGCCGCAACCTCTAATGAAAACATATGCTCTCCGTCTTCCGCTCGGATGACTTCTGCACAGCACCCATTACCCTTTCAGATGGATTTCGCCCGTCTCAAAGCGGCATGAGTGCGTTGGGAAGAGAGAATTCCTCGGAAATCCTCACCTGGCCGGAGCTGCGTTGGAGCTGTAGATCTGACAAATCATCAGAGCGTAGGCAACAAGGAAAGCTGAGATCTTCAACACAACCATGGTCCCCTGTGGCAAGACAATTTCTCCATTAAAAGCCGTTTCGGAAAAGCATTCTGGCTGAAAGTTTCTGTCGCTTAAGGATTTCCCGATTTCTGCATAATTCGGCTGAGACTCGATTTGACTAAGTTGGTTTAAAAATCCCCCAACAATGAGAACGAATTGGATTATACAGAAGTGATTAAACCAAACGTTCTCCAGTTTGCAGCAGGAGACGAGAGTTGGCGGAGGGGATGCGGATCTCCCATGTCACGCTCTGTCCTATAACTGCAGCATTAAAGATATGAGTCTCCTGATTTGCGTCCAGCAGAACCCTGTGCATTAGTGTAATGAGCTGCTGTCTCTGCATCCACAGTCCTGTTCTCCTTGGTGAAAGCCAGAGTGCACGGCTTCCCCTGGAGCTAAAGAGCAAACCCATCCGTCATTAACCTCTCACTCAAGTCTATTTAGTTCCACACTTTGGTCAGATTCTGTCCAAACCATGCGACAACGGTTACGCGTCAAGCTATAGAAGCGGTCCTTACCTGGAGATGTGCAGCTTCAATGACAGAGAATAAAAAAAAGAGTCGTCCCAAAAGAGAGGGGGTATTTCGACTTGATGAAATTTGGAGTCTGTTGCATCAAGCTACAATTCACCTGCCTATATACCCACCATGTGGCTCTCACTGTTGACAGAGTGGGTGTTTAATGACTCCCCGCCAGCCAATCAGAACGCACTCCCACCACAACTGGCCAATGCCGTCCTCCTCGGATTCTGGAAAGTGATGAAGAGTGTGTCACGCCAATGACGTCATTCTCCAGTCACAAACTGCTCCATTCACAAAATTTCACCAGTGATCAGCAGAATCCAATATCGTTTGGAATTAAAACAAAAAATAGATGCGAGGAGTTCTCACCAGAACATGGACATATATGCTCTGTCTCAGTGTCTGGAGACTTCACGGCCAAGTCACAAGCTCCTCAAGCGTTTAATTATCAACCAAAAAATAAAAAATGACTCACTGATTGATTCTTTATGGACGTGAAACCGTTCACAAGGGGTTTTTTGACACGGTGCAAACACGCTTTTGTACTTCTGCGTGAGTTGATTTCTCTGGCTCAATGAAGATTTAAATCTGTGCGCGTCAGATTTCAACGATGTGTAAATTTTATGGTTCCAAAATGGAACAATCACAACGCCAGTTGCTGCTTGTGTGTGACATTTCCATAAATCAATTCCAGGAGCGTCGCTGACGGCTGAAACAAACTGGAGTAGCATTTCCCCGTCCGTCCTGTTATAATGCGTGATCAATGGCGACAATGGTCTCGTCTTTATCTGACTTTCCATGACGATGTGACCCGCTGTCCAAATCAAAGAGGAAGTGCGCGTGAGTAGCCCAGTCCCTCCGCTGTCCAATTACAGAACTCTTTGTCTTCGGGCTTTCTCCTACCGCTCTTCTTTATTGGCCGAGGTCTAATAAACTATCTCTCTGAGAGGCCGAGTTTGCGTCACAAAGGAACCCCATTAGTCTGAATGAGCATTTTAGTGTTATCGAACCCAAAGCTGCGCCAATGACGGGATCAGTAAATCTGGGCGATGTGACAGGACCGGGACCCCCGCTCATCCCACTTCTGACACCAACTACATACCGCAAGCGTAATGGACTCCTTCAGTCTAATGAAGTGTCATTTCCGAGTGCACTTTGCTAAAAATCCCCACATCCATAGATCAGCAAGGCAGCAAACAAAGTAAGCCGCGAGTTTTCCTCTCCCGCTTGAAACTTTCTAGTCGATGCGGTAACCTTTAACTATGATCTGGCTTTAGCGTCACTCACTCTACCCAGCCTTGTGTGAGTTATGGCAGACGACAGATAATCATTCTGGGAGCAGACGATGATTCGCGTCTCCATCACGCTTCACGAGCGCTTTACCTGTGCGTCTACCTGAGGTTCCGTCAGATGGAAACTCACACGATGACCAAGCGGATCGATACGTGCGGCTGATCTCATCGTCTGGGAGGCGGACAAAGCTTTTTTTTTTTTTTGGAAGGCCTGGCTGTTTGAACACCTGCGGAGGGAACGGAAAAACAGGATTAAAAGAGATGTGTGATTACCGAGAGAGGGGAACGAAATGCGATCCATAACTCTCCAGAAGACAAAGAGTAGCACTCAGTGGTCGGAGGAGCCAGCAAAGTTCATCCTCAGACATTAAGGAAATTAGATTTAATCAATCAGCTTTGTTCATCCATCAACCCTTCTCCACAACTGGAGTTCATCATAATCGTGTACGCGTGCTTTACTAATCACACAGCATCATTTTTTCAGATCAAATATGGAACGATTGGTATCATCTGACTCCAAACAATGGACTAAAGTAGCTTGTCTTGCTAGTGTGTGGCTGAAGTCATTCTTATGGGATTTGTGTAAAAATTGCATGGTTGTCTTGATTGTTTAGGGGTTCGGCCACACAGGGGGCGTGGCCCCTATTGTATTTGTTGGAATTTGGCCTTAAAATAAATTTCAGACAGTTTGTTTTCCTTCTATTAAAAAAAATTGCATGTACTGTATTCTTATTTCCTTGTAAGAAACGGTCACAATCTTTATTATTATTGTCTTTTAATAATAAAGCAATTCTACATTTTTTACATCAAAAGTGTAAAAATAAAAAAAAAAACATTTAAGAAATAACGTTTTTAGTTTTACTTCATATTTTTATTTTATTTTTACACTTCTATATATATACACACAAACATATATGTGTATATATATATTTATTTTTTTTACTAAAAAGTTAAAACAAAAACTAAAAAACAGCAGCCATGCATTTTATACAACAATCTCATGTGCCTCATTATACCAAGAAAAGTTATGCAGAAATCATGCTAATGAGATTTCTGTGCAAAAATGGCAGGCTTGATTTTTTTATTTATGCTTATTAGATTTCATTTCTCGTCTTTCTACAGTTCACAAGCAAGAAACACTTTTGCTGTCACTTTCTGATATTGATTAATCCATGTTGACTGATTTTTTCCTCTGCTTCCAGATCAATAATACGACGGGTTTCTCATGCCGGGGACATATTGAATGTTGTAGATGTGCTCATTATATATCACAAACACTGCGATTTTTTTTAACAAAGACCTGTTAGATTTATCAATCCGGGTCAATGGAACGGCTCGGAAGAAACTCTGCACTATAGATAACAAGGCCCAAGACACCAATGAATGGAGTGTCATCAACATAGAATAACACGCGAATAATGAGAAAACTGTGAGACCCGTTGATGTGTGTGTGTGTGTGTGTGTGTGTGTGTGTGTGTGTGTGTGTGTGTGTGTGTGTGTGTGTGGAAAACTCAGGAAAATTTGTTAACGGCCTGATACATTATGGTCACACATCCATAAGTCAACGTGAGGCTGGATGTGGACACAAGCTCATGCAACATTTATACTTCTCAATTAGGATAAAAGGGTTGTGGCGTTCTGCAGGCACTTCCTGCCGAGCTGTACGGACATCACATATTTTATTTTTAAATATTTTTTTATTTTGTTCTTATTAGGTTGTAATGGAATTGTGGTGTCATTGATTTCGAAAAATATATAACCAACTGCAATAAAAAAAATAGACAATCTTTAATTAAAAATAAAAACCACAAGAGTTAAACTATATTTAGCTGATAGTATGATGAAATGTTTATGAAGGATTGGAGTTTATATGAATAATCTGCTGGCTAAAGCACAATAGCAGTTTTATATAATTTTAATATAGTTTCAATATCGACAATGTTTTATAATGAAAAGGTATTTAAAAAAAACCTGGTTATATTCACAGTGAGTATCTGTATAAACACACTAATTTGTGTCAGAATTAATTAATTGTGCAGAATTAATTAAAAGTTAATTTACCTTGAAAAAAAAGTTTGAGGTCTTCTGAGGACACGCAAATCTTCTAGATTGCAAAATGACAATCTAGTTAAGGAGTTTAGGAGAGTTTAACACCATCAGGTCAAAGTTTGAAGTCAATGACTGGACACCAAACAGTTTAGCAAATCACAAGAATTAGGTTTACATTAAACAGCTTTTATCATCTTTTTTTTGTTTTTCTCTCTCTTTTAAATATTACATTACATTTCTCTATTACATTCATTACACAGCATGTATTTTGTGATTTTGGGAACTATTGTATTTCTGTTCATTTTACTATTGTGAACTGCTGACTATTATGCAGTGAAAAAAATAACTCACCAAATTTACTTCAAAACATTTATAGCCAAGAATACTTTGGAGAAAGTAACATTTTCTCCAACAAAAAAAAAAAACAAAACTCACCTTAAAATGTTTGTGCAAATTGTGTGCGGACAAAGAACATGTGTATATAACATTTAATACACATTATAACATATATACAGTATTTTTTTTAACTAACGCTTTATCGACACGTAATCATAATTCTAATTATCACATTAAATTGATCAAATTATAATTAGTGACTGTTTTATTTTAAATGCAACAGTCATGATAATAAAACTGTAAGAACAGGAGCAAAAGAACTCGGAAACGCTTTTTTCGGCAGCGGCTTTTGGGGGATATGGGGTGTGAACGCCGGTGTGCCATATTTAACGGTGTAAACTGAGGACACGACAGAGCGAAAGATCGAAAGCGTCAAACCAGTGAACCGATTCTTCGGAGTCGAATCCTTGGAGCGAGTCGCGAATCCCTTTCACTCGATCAAAAGATTCACGAGGTTTATACGGGGTGGGCGTGACCAACCAGACAAATGTAGCAACTTTCAAAGAAAATCCCGCTGGGGGAAACTAAAGTGTCCCATTCCTGCGCAATAAAGATAAATCGCCCGAGAATTCCCGCGAACAATTATTCCGACAGCGATTGACAGACGGAGCGCCATTCAAGTTAATTCCAAGTGTTCTTCCCGTTCAGCCAATCTTCGGCAGTAAGAGGCGGGGGATCGAGAGAGAGCAACATGTGCAAGAAGATCCTCTGCCTGACACAGTGCTGAGAAACTTTCCACAAAGCTCAGATTGGCCAGTGTCTGCATCTAAAATGCTATCGATTGAGCGCTTGACATCTCTGTGCTCCGTGTCTTGGGAGCAAACGATCATATGTTTGGGCAGTTTGTTCATCACACTCTTCATTTTGCTGGTGGCTCGCCAGCTGGTAAAGCAGCGGAGACCCCGAGGGTTCCCCCCAGGACCGACACCTTTACCCATGATAGGGAATATTCTGTCCCTGGCCACAGAGCCTCACGTCTACATGAAGAGGCAGAGTGATATCCACGGACAGGTACGGAACAAGCTGCACAAATGCTCATCTCTGTCTTCATTTCTTCCTCGGCGTATTGTTGTCACCGCGAGATTTTCACGTAAATCATGTGTGTGTGTGTGTGTGTGTGTGTGTGTGTGTGTGTGTGTGTGTGTGTGTGTGTGTGTGTGCGTGTGTTAAGCTGATGCGGCAAACTTTTGGTGATGGTTGAAAGACACCGGGACGATTCAAACACCATTCCGGCCGGCTTAATTATCTCTGCAGCCGCCGCTCCAGCCGACGCCTTATTAATATTCAATTTCTTCAAGATCCGTTATAACACTGTTATAACTTTTTTGCGTTGCTTATAAACGCGCGTTGAGAATTTACCCATCGGCGCAGTTGTGCTTGCGCGTTACTTTTGAGACCGTTATTCGTTATTAGTTGGTCCGTTATTTTATTTTTCGCCGTGATTTTAATCACTTTTTATGGAGGGTCATGTGTCGAGCGGTCACTGTGGAGGAATTGGAGCGTTTCGGTCTTTGACGCTTTGCGAGCAAATGGACGGGGGTTTGAATAGAACAAAGGACCATCGCATTTACTGTGGCATTTTTTGGCAATGCGATGCTGCACTCAGTTTTGCAGACTGGCAAAGACGCGCTGAATCAGCAGATTTGATTCGCCCGTCTGTTGTATCGACGATTGGAAATGGAGCCCTAATTACTCTGTTCATTAGTAGAAATATGTCTGGCTGAGAAGTGGATTGATGAGTGTTGCTCTTCTGTGTCCAGATCTTCAGTCTGGACCTGGGAGGAATCTCAACGGTCATTCTCAACGGCTACGATGCCATTAAAGAGTGTCTGTATCATCAGAGCGAGGTGTTCGCAGACAGGCCTTCACTCCCTTTGTTTCAGAAGATGACCAAAATGGGAGGTGAGTGATTGTGTAATCAGCATTTTCACAAATTAGATGTTCCACATTTTTAAAATGCAACATTAAATTGCTCATCTATTTGAAGGTCCACCAAAGAGTATAGAAAGCACTCGCTAACTTAGTTATGTACAACATAAATTTTCCATGTGCTTAACTTAGATGAGAACAATGTTCTATAATTCGGAATATGCAGCAGAGTAGGTTTCCATTTTACAAAAAAAAAAAAAAAAAAAAAAATCCCAACTGTAAAGTTAGAGCTGCATCATCAACCTGAAAATCACATTTGTCATTCTTTAAAAAACCAATTTAGTTTTAAAATGAAATGGTTGTTGTTCTCCATCAACAAGCCGAACGTTCTCAGCATTGTTTGTTCACCATGCAGGACTCCTGAACTGCAAATATGGACGTGGTTGGATGGAGCACCACAAATTGGCTGTGAACAGCTTCCGGTACTTTGGCAGTGGTCAGCGAATGTTTGAGAGGATTTCCGAGGAATGCTCGTTTTTCCTAGACGCCATTGACAGTCTGAAAGGAAAGGCCTTTAACCCCAAGCATCTAGTCACCAATGCCGTGTCCAATGTCACCAACCTCATAATCTTTGGCCAGCGCTTCAGCTATGACGACAGCGATTTCCAGCACATGATTGAGATCTTCAGTGAGAACGTGGAGCTGGCGGCCAGCGGCTGGGCTTTCATGTACAATGCCTTTCCCTGGATCGAGTACCTGCCTTTCGGGAAGCACCAAAGGCTCTTTCGCAATGCCAACGAAGTTTACAGCTTCCTGTTACAAATCATCCAGCGCTTCTCTCAAGGCCGCGTTCCCCAGTCGCCTCAGCATTACATCGACGCCTACTTGGACGAGATGGAGCGGAGCGCCACTGATGACTCCACGTCCTTCTCCCAAGAGAACCTGGTGTTCTCTGTTGGTGAACTCATCATTGCGGGCACGGAGACCACCACAAATTGCCTCCGGTGGGCCATGCTCTACATGGCTCTGTTCCCCAGCATTCAAGGTGACTATTGCAAGACTATTCTTCCTCGTTTGAGAACACACGCTGTACTTTTTTTCAAGCCCCATGCCAAGGTCTGGAGGTTTAGAGAGTACCTCACATTATTAGAGTAGCCTTGTGAGGGACATTTTCAAAAGACTGAATAACAGTAAAGGCAGATCGTTCTTGGATCGCCCACATTTCTCATCAAGGGCGTCCTAACTAACGTCATACTCCCATGCCAAGGCCGTACTGGGAACAGTATGTTTCGTTTCAACCTCGGGATGATTTGGCGGTTCTTAGACTAGTTAGTTTGACATATTTGAACTTGCGCACTAGTATTGCTTGTGTATTTACGGCTTGGTTCTTCATCAGAAAAGGTCCAGAAGGAGATTGATGGCGTGCTGAATGGAAGACCACCCTCTCTTGATGACAAGCAGAGGATGCCCTACGTGGAGGCCGTGCTGAGTGAAGTCCTGCGCTTTTGCAACATCGTCCCACTGGGCATCTTCCGGGCCACGTCTCAGGACGCAGTGGTCCGTGGCTACACCATCCCAAAGGGCACCATGGTCATCACCAACCTCTACTCCGTGCACTTTGATGAGAAGTACTGGAGCGACCCGTCCATCTTCTGCCCGGAGAGGTTCCTGGACAGCAATGGCAAATTTCTCCGACGTGAAGCATTCCTCCCATTCTCCATCGGTATGGAACGACAACTTTGCACGTTTAGAATGCCTCGCTGACACCTGTGCTTTATTTTTAGGTAAGCGTCACTGTCTGGGCGAGCAGCTGGCAAGGCTGGAGATGTTCTTGTTCTTCACCACCTTGCTCCAGAGATTCCACCTTCAGTTCCCAGAAGGCACCATTCCAAGCCTCTCCCCCAAACTTGGCATGACTCTGCAGCCTCGGCCGTACTCCATATGTGCCATCAGGAGAGCGTAGTGGTCTTTACCCCTGATCTCTGGGACACATGCACTCTCCTAAGGGGATTCTACCAAGAAGTGCAAACGGCAGCACTGTTCCCCGTCTTAAATTCCATCAGGTTTCCACTAGAGAATATTGACCTCTGATATTGACTTGAGTTCTCAGAACATGTCCTCCAAAGGTTCACAGTATCCAGCATGAAAGCGATAAGAGTCCTGTTATAGAACACATGGTATGGAGGAGAGCAAAGAGTGAGATCGTGTGTTACAAAACGAGCGAGTACACGCCAGCGTTGACATGAAGTGTAGCATGTACGTATCTGTAATAACTCGGAGAGTGTAGCTCTCTGAACATTGTGCTCATCAATAAGAGAACCTGTACCGTCAATGATTGATAGGTTTTACCTCTGTAATGGTTTGGATGTCTGTCAGGTTTTCGACATTCCTTGAATCCCAGTTTCTGGAGTCGGGCAAGCGGGCGACCAGACAAGATTTTCCAAGAAAGATTTGAACATTTCCATGACTCCTGTAGGGTTAACGGCACGTATCAGTTTGGCGAGAACAATGGCCTTCTGCCTAGTTATTAGCTTAGCGGAAAGAGTTTATTGTGAAACTTGAGTATTTTTTTTTTTCTGTTGAAAATAGATGGTGCTATCATCAAAAGCTGGACTATGCACATTATATTATTTGCCTTGTTTTAACTAGTCTCTTTTCATGCTATTAAGATTAGCTTAAAGAAAACGAAATACCGGTAGAACAATCTTTTTAAATAAACTTTAAAAAGCATTTTTGAGTTGTTCTTTTCATTTTTCTGTCTTTCTTTCTATGTCCCAAGTGACACCGCAACCCAACCCCCCATTTAACTTTGCAGGAATTTTTCCGAAGCCAACTTGTACGCCACATAAAACCTAGCAGTACGTGTGGAGAAACTGGAGATTCCCAGTTGATTCCGTTCTTTAGCAGCACACACTTTTCTTTTAGGAACTTTCAGAAATTTCATAAAAACATACTTGGAAAAGATATCCATACCGTATTTGTGCTCTACACACTCGAGCAAACGCTGAACAACAGAAGAGTGACGGAGATGTTCGCTTTGGGACGCCGTCATGCCATTGGAGGAGATGAAACTGGCCTTTGGTGCGACCATCACTCTGGGACTCGTCATCCACCGACTGTCATCACACAAGCAGATGCTCTCAAGAGGACGCTTGTGTTTTCATCTGTGTGCAGCGAGGAAATAAAGCGCGACGTGGAAGCAGACAATGCTGAGTAACAGCCAGGCTATAACATCTTTCAGCATGGCTGGAGAGCACTGGAGCTCTGTTCATGGGTCAGGTCCAATTCTCTGTTGAAGCGATGATCTAATCTCTGGCTCCTTCCAACCAGACGCAACTTTACGTCTTAATGTCTCGTATAAAGTTACGTAGTTCTTTTTCACAAGTCGTTTTTTTTTTGTCCAGATGCACTACGCTAGTTACATAATAGACTTTTCTTGCAAAGGTTGACACAAGTTACGTTAAAATATCATGGAGATGAGAACTCGTGTAAAATTAAATTGTAAATGTTTTTTTTTTTTTTTTAAAGTACAAATGTACCATTGTGCTATAAACATAATAGCATTTTTGTGCAAAAGTTGACACCATTTAAAGGCTACATTCAAATCTAATGGGGAGAACAGTGGCGTTGTGGATAGCGCAGATGCGTCAGAGAGAGAAGGACTCGTTTAAGGTTCAAGGTCGAGAACTTTCTGTGGGGAGTCCGTTCCTGATCTCTGGTTTCATCCCAATCTGAGAACATGCGGAAGAATTCATCTATAAAACAAACAATAAAACTTTTCTACCATGCTGTTTAGCCGCTATATACAAATTGTAGATGGTTCCTGATCTGTGGTGTCATCTCAATCTGGGAACATGCAGAAGAAAAAAAAATTGCTAAAATAAACAAAAACATATTTTCTTCTATGCTATATTGTCATAATTCTCCTGCATGTTCTTAGACTGGGATAAGATCTGATATAACGTGTGCGTTGTAGACTTAATTAATTAATTAATGAATAAAACAAAAATACTAAAAAATGTTTTCTTTGCTATATTTTCATAAATCTACAATGAACACGCTTTATATGGTCCCTGATCTTTGGTGTCATCCCTACCCGAGAACATGCAGGAGAATTAATTAAAAAATGTATAAAACAAACAAACAAAAACGTTTCTTCTATGCTATATTGTAATAAACCTACAATGCAGGTTCCTGATCTCTGGTTTCATCCCAATCTGAGAACATGCAGGAGTAGTAGGAGTAATTAGACTATAAAACTAAAAACAAAAAAAAAATGTTTCAACTTATCTGTATTGTCACAAATCTACAACGTACACTTCATACATGACAGCAGGTAAAGATTTATGATAATAGTAAGACGACTCCTTCCTAATTCCCACGAGACCGTGAAAACCGAACATCGAAAACCCGAAGCCGAGAAAAACAAGGAGACTTAAGGAGAGAGAGACGCTGAAAGTATTGCTCAGGGATGGCGCTTTTATGACAGCTATAAATAATAACAAACAAAAAGATTCTCCCCACCATCCTGACACGGCTGAATGGTTACATCAGACATCGCTGTCCCACTGCTACATACAAACGGAAAGCCATCGTGAAGATACTGATCACCAGACTTCAGAGAGGTTTCATCGCACCATGACAACGGGCATCGTGCCAGACAGGAAGGCCTTCCCCACCTTCTAGAAAGTTCTGGGTTTGAGCTCAGACGAGAAGATGCTGGGTCCCGATCAATGAGTCACGATGAGTATTTTTGGACAGGAAGAGAAGCACCACAAGCCCCCCGACACGGAACAGACCCTGAGCACAGGGCGAACACCGCAGACAAGATGAGGGAGGAATCTGGCCACAGAGAGCAAAAGAATGATAAAATAAAGATGCTTCTGGAGGAAAAAAAAAAAGTGGTCTCGGACAGGAGCACGAAAGATGCACCCCCCAAAAAAACAAAAAAAAAAAAAAAAGAAAAAAGAATAATCAAATCAAACCAAAAAAAAAAAAAAACACAAACCCAAACACATCCACAATCTCTAAATAGAATAATTTTTTTTCAGCTTTTTTTTTTGTTTTTGTAAAAACTCCTGAAAGAAAATGATAATTACACATTTCAATGTACAATATATGTCAGCTGTATGTAGAAAACAGACGGATTGTTGGATAATTAAAAATATATCATATAATATATATGTATTTATATATGCAAGTATTCTTTCTGTGCAGAGGTTAAACACTTGTTTGGTAGTAAAATGTGCACACATATATCTTTTTGAATTATTAAATATGCTCGCGTAATTTACACTACCTACAACAAGAACTCCACTACGGAGAGAGAAGGAGCGTCAGTAAGGTGGGCCGGGGAGAAAGACCCCAGGATCGTCCCCTACTGCCCTCATTATTCTAGTGGAATGCCTGGAGACAAAAAAATACAGACCTATTAATATTAAACCGGCCTTTTGGTGAGGAAGAGGAAACGACGGAGTAACGACAAGTACAGCGTTTGCGTCAGACGGACGCACTGGCCCGAAAACGTGTTTGGCAATGATTAGTTTAAGTACAAGCATGTGTTCACACGTAACGTCGGAAACTCAACTATCGGCTGGGGGCTGAGAAATAAAATCATAATTCGGTATTTGGATAGTTATTGATCATCTCGAAAAACGGGATTTTGTTTGCTCGGAAAAAGACAAAAATAAAAGGTCTTTCACACCGGAAAAGAACTGGATGTGCGAGTTCTAGCTGACGCGACACCTTCGAAATCTCCTGATCCTGAGTAACCGTGAAAAAATAGATCTATCCCAACGTAAAAACGGGAACATCCCTTCGTCTGCGTCACACCAACGCGGAGGGGGAAAAAAAACTACGATTGGCAAAGTGAGAGGACGAGGAATGAGGAAATCAACATCGCACACGGCAAAGGCACAACCAAACCAAAAAAGAAAAAACCTGCAGGAAAGGGATCGATAAAACGCATCCAAAACGATGCAGAGGTCATGTCGCCAGCGTATTCCAGAGCGCGAGAAAAAAAAACACAAGTACGTGTAGATTTGCGAAGAGACAGGCACGTTTGAGTGAAGCCGAGCCTGAACGAGGCCTCAGCCACAGTCTTCTCTGCGTTGGCTTTGGTTATGGGTGTCTTCTGGTTAAGTACCGATGGGAGAGTTAAGAGCTCTACGTTCAAGGCAGCATCACAGGCAGGTTAGCGCGGATGACGGCTTTTCCCGCCGGCGTTCTTTATTTCACACCGTCCACGTCTTCAAAACTCCGAATGGTAAATCTCGGCTGAATCTCTGGGGTGAAAGTGCATAGAAGTGTGGTTCCCACCTAGGGTTCTCTCACAGTAGTAAGGGCTTTTTTTTTTTCTCTTTTCAACACAATGTGAACTCCATGAGCTTCAGAGTGTCGGCACAGTGACGAGTTTCAGCACAGGAGATCCTGTGTGTGTGTGTGTGTGTGTGTTCTGCTACTGCCTCTCCCTCCTCCTCCGCTTCCTCCTGAATGACCTGGATGTCATCGGAGGAGGAGGTGGATGGAGGAAGGCCGGGGCTTTCGGCTTGCTGCTGCGTCTCCAGATCTTTGGCCTGCTCCTCGTCCTCTATGGTTTTTTTCCACTCCTTGTGGTTCTCCGTTAAGTGCTGCATAATGTTGCAGAACAGCCGACGCCGGCCCTTCCTTCTCTCTGGAACCAGACACACTTGATAAGCTCTAGCACACACTCCATGACCAATCAAATATCAGTCTCTCCAGTTTTTCACGACTGCTGAATTTATTGCGAAATCAGTAAAAGGGATTTTATCGCTTGGTCTGGAGCAGAGCTACTTGAGTACACTTTAGGAATTTTTGTACATTTTGTAAATATACAATATGTATACATAAGTATAATACATTTGATTGAAAAATGTAACAAAAAAAAAAAAAAAAAAAACGTATGACGAACGCGTAAAGGAACTGGAAAAAACTCTCTCTTTGAAACAGTGAGAATAGTATTTATACTTGTATTAGTACTTGTACTTTATTAAGTGCTATTATTGAGACTGCGCAAATTTAAAAGTTGGTTGTATTTTTGATACTCAGTACAAGAACAAAGTATTCAAAAATACTAGTAAGGAAAGAAAATGTTTAAAATATTTACAAAAATTCCTAAAGTGTACTCAAGTACTTTACCTCTCTGGTCTGGAGTAAACGCAAGAAAAACGTCTCAACAGGAAGCGTAGCAGGTCGGCAGCAGGTGAGATTCAAGGAAGCTGTCGTGTGAATATTAATCTAAAAATGTTGAGTATTAAGGCTGAACTGTAATGAAATAGTTTCCTCTTTGGTATAATTTATCAGCGACAAGGTTCAAGGAATAATGTATGTGAAATATATATATATATATATATATATATATATATATATATATAAAGAAAATCTCTACACTTGAATAAGGAAGCATTTCTGCAGTTTAATTGAAACTTTAAATAAACTTTCTTTTCTTTAACTTTAACTTAAGGTTTCTTAATAGTCCGTTGGATTATGATTCTTGTTATCTGTAAGAATTATGTTGTTGTGGCTAAATATAGCTCTTTTTGGCCAGGTAATATATATATATAAAAAATATATTTGTAAATAATACAGTACTGTATACGTAAAAAATACATTATATACATATATATTTACATACAGTATATGTATAATAAACAAATAATAAAAATAATAAAATAATTTGTTTTTGTTATTTGTGTCATCTACAGATATTTTGCATCTAACATGTTAAAAAAATAACAAAATCGTGAAATATTCCGCCACAAATTCGGCCATATTTGTTGTCCGCAAAAATCACAAAAGCAGAAACAACTGTGAAATCCTGGAGGGACTGAGATACCAAACCACCCATACTTGGTTCAAGATCATCATCTAGTTCTTCATCTTCGGTTTCATTGTCTTCGGTCTCTTCTTCCTCGTCTGAGCCTTCCTCGTCTATCCAATGTCCCGGCAACAGGCCGGCGGCATCGTAAGAGTTACAAAGGGGTCCGACGATGTGCGTTATAAAAGACTCCTGCAGCTTCGCTAACTGTGGCGCCGAGCGGTCCATGAAGGGGCTGATGGGTAATCCTAAAGAAGCCTCCTCATCTCCCTAAAAGACCACAACAAAAAGAAAACCGTGAGACGTCTGTTTGCTGGTTTGCCTCAAACCACTATGACCAACCTGCTCGTAAAACTCATTGACGATGCCCTCGGTCCACTGGAGGTGGAGGCTGCGCTCTTTCGCTGGGCCGTTGATATCTGCCAGCTTAATGCACACTTGGCACACTAGTAACCTGTCGTTTTCATTAGTCCAGTCGATACCTGGACTATTCACATCATTAACCTGTGAGAAAGAGGAAATCCATCACACGACAACACAACACAGCAGCCAACGTTTTCCTTTGCCTTCACACTTCAATCAAAGTAAAAAACAAAAAATATCAAGAAGTAAAAATGTAATATAGATTCAATTTTTGTTATTTCACATCAAGGCTACATTCTATCACTTTGTTTGAGAAAGACTCCAGTGGGCTTTTACAGTTTTTTATTATTATTTTTATTAATACATTTTTTCAATTGGACTCAGTTCACGAAATCGCACCGCAATATTACTCGCAACCAAATCCTGAAGAATCAAAACAAATCTTATTATAAAAGCGTAGTATTAATCACTAATCTGGGCCAAAATGGTTTTAAAAAATGTTTTAAAAACAAGTTTCCCGTGTAAAGCAGAAGGAAAGTCTGGTATATTTTTTACAGGATTAACCATTGAAAACTTGTCCCACTAATTCATATTTGGCCATATTTCATATTTTCAAGGTCGCCATTACAAGCTTCTGGTGGTTTTTTTTTTTTTCAATGAACACTGAATAAGTTCTCCAAACACTGACTAGAATTTTGAAGGAACTTTGCTTAGGAATCCGTAGTTCTTGTTGTAGGTCTGTTTGGGATAATTTAAGGTCACTTTTTTATATTAAGTGTAGATCATCTCATCTTATACATAGTGGCAAAAACAAGCCAGTGAGTTATTACAACCCAAATGATCCAATCCTGATGCGTCCAGTCCACTTATTGTTGTCGACTATATTAAGCTAAAACAAATGAAATAATACATCAATACATTTTATTTGAGTACTTGCAACCCAAAAACATGGATAAGGTGATTACTAACCTTAGAATTAAACTCAGCGAGGAAGTCAAAGTGCTTCTTCAGGTCTGTGGCGAGAATGGCCTCGATCACGAGGAATCGAAATCGCTTAAACTCCACATGCTCCAAGTTGCAGAGGAAGTTGAATTCTGGCTGAGAAAGAAACAGGTTCCAGGCCGAAGCTGCGTGATGGTTCTCCAGAACAGAACGATCGTTGTATAACACTGCCTGTATGGAGGATGGAAACAGTAGAAGTCGTCTTGTGAGAAAAAGACTCGAGAAGGAGGTAAAGGTCGATACGCTGCTTCTGATTAAAAACATGGACGGATTTCAGGCTCCTAAAACTGAAGGAACACATAATTGAGCAGAAGCGGCATTAAAAAGAACTAACGCATCTCTAAAATTGGACCACGGCATATTTAAACACAAGCTTACTCCTTATGTTTAAACCAAGACGCTCTAAATTAATTTCTCTCTCAAGGTTTGTTTTCCTGTCCACTGTGGCCTTTCTGCTGCTCATTCAATGGTCACTATTACAATACAGTTTTCATCACTGCTCTGTGTTGTACAGCTGCTTAAGACATCTTGCAAGTGTGAAAAGCTCTTTATTGACAAGCTAGACAAAAAGCATTTCTGCAGCTGAATCGCATACAATATATAGAAAAAACATTTGTAAAGAAAATACAGTATAAGTAACAAAATACTATACATAAAATATCAATACTATATAAAAATTGATATACATAGAATATGAATGAATAATAAAAATACAATAATAATAAAAACAATAAAATTCAAAATAAATTGAAATACAATTTATTTTTATTATAAGTATTTGCATTATTATTATAAATTATGTGTTTTTGTGATTTGTCATCTACAGATATTTGCATCTAAAATGTAAAAAAACAACAAAACTGCATTTAAAAATTAACAAAAACAAAGCTTATTTTCAGGTTCGGCATGTCCAAGTTCATCAGTTCCATATCAACAAGTCAAATCTGTCCTTCTAAATTCTGCTCAGCCTCTTAAAGGTTTGTTCAAGGATTTGCCGACTGACCATTTAATACACGACCTCCGCTCGAAGGTCTCTTGCCTGTCTACACTGTGGCTAGAAACAAAATCAAAATCGCAATTTTGACTTCATAACACGCATTTCTGAGATAAAAGGTTGCAATTCAGGGACAAAAACTCAGTACTCTAAGTTTATAAGTCACATTTTTGAGATAACAATGTGCAGTGCTGACGTTATAACTTGGAATTTGGAGATAAAAACCAACAATTCAGAAATAAAAAGTTGCAATTTTTATTTGCGAAAGATTAACTAAAGGGAATGAATTCATGTTCCATATATTCATAAACCAAACAGCTAATTTTCTGATGTGATGTGCACAAAACCATCAAAAAATGACAATTTGATTCAGGAGATTAGCTCAAGCTAAACTGAGAAAATTAACAACTTCATAGGGAACGGAACCATTTTTGGGAATGGCTTTTTGAGAGGGAAAGCTCTCTGGAAACATCCGCTCGCCAAGAGGCAAAACTCTTTCTCTCCGCACAGGAAACTCAAAGTCTCGCTGGATCTGAGTTTAGACCTAGACCTTCTGTCACGCTCATCCATCAATGTGGAGTTCATGAACTGGAGCGTACTGTCAGCTCAGGAGCAAAAGCAAAAAGGAAAATATAAGGAAAGACACAGAACGTACCTGAGGAGCATTAGTGGCTACAAGAAAGGCGTTTGTGCGACCTGGATGATCATAGTCGTGCATAGCAGCTGCTACATATAGTGCCATGAGCTCCAGTGCCGGGACGTTCCAGGCCAGGCAGCCGTAACTGTCATCCGAGATTGAGGAACTTTTGGAGGAAGCGTACGCCATCCGGCCTGGAGAGATTCCACTGTCCGAATCTAATAAACCACAAAAGTGAAGACAAACCATTAAGAATACATTACACAAGGCTTTGATATGTCAATGGGGCTATTATAATGAGCCTCATATAATTAGACAAAAATTAGCTATTTAATCATTGCGCTTAAAAGCCGTTTTGTGCTAATTTGACTAAAAACAAATGTATTAAATTAAAATTACAGGTAATACATTTTAATATTTACATTTAGTCAAGAATAAATTCATAAAAAGAAATAAATATCATATTATTAATAAAACATCAGCATCAGCTGGCATACAGTACTATCGATAAAGAGGCCTTGGGTTTGATTCTAACTTTACAACATTTTGAGATTTATCTTGGTTCAAGTTCTATGACTGTGACTTCAACACATGTCAAGTGCGAACCATAGGTTAATGCGTTGGCCGATGATTTGCCAGGGTTATAAATTACGTTATAAGGAGGGGTCTGAAAATGTTATTGCTGATTCTCTGCCTGATGTTAAAAGGAAAATCATCTTTTTTTTTGTCTTTTTGTGGATGTTAGGATTTGTGTTTGGTGTTTCTCCTAATTTGTATGGGTACAGGCAAATTGTGATCAGGTGAAGTGTGAAGTCTGTAGGAAAGACTGGTGAAATCCCAAATCTGAAATAATTTGTGAGTTTGAGTGCTTTCAGCTTATTGTTTGCCACACTTTAGTTTATCGTTTGTATATGTTTTTTGGGATAGACAGACTTATTAGCTCCAGATAGCTTCAGACTTATTTATACATATACAGTATATATAAACTGATGGATCATATTTGTTTACTGTGATCTTCATCACTAGAAACAAAACCTGATCCTTATGTCAACAAAATGAGTATTTTGTACAGTACAATTCATGGGCTTCATGCTCCTACTATAAACAAAAAAAATGATCCATTAAAAGTAGTACAGCTAAGTGGCTGCAATTATGCAGAATGCTTTGCCGCCAATAATATATCCTGCGATTTTTATTCGGGTCTATTTTTAAACCCCGGAGCTTGAGCCAGCGAGTGAAGTCACCGGTCTCGCTCTGATTCAACACCTCTGCTTGCCAGACTCGGCGAACAGTGAACTCCATTTGAGAAATTACAAGAGACATCAGCAGACTCAAAATTAGCCTGAGAGATGCTGAGCCAGCAGCCTCAATCGCAATAGACCTTCTCCCATCCGACAGCACTGGCCCCTCTGAATGAAAAGCAAAAAGTGAACCTTGGTGGGGGCTTCTAATTGATTTATGATGGATTGGAAACATGCGAGTAATATTTTGGGATAAGTTGGTGGGCATTGGATGCTCGGCCCGAGCTGTGCTCATCAATCTAACCACATCAAACTCTCAAACTACAGGATTCTCTTTATGTAGGAATTAAATAAGAATTTATTTCCTAGGACATTCACTTTAAAAGTGATGAAGCATTTGGTATTGGCCTTCACTTTGTACCATTACAGTACGATGGCGTGAAGAGAAGAAAATAAATAAAAATAAAGTTTTATTTTATTCTATCATTAAAAGTGTATTATAACTATTTATTATTGTTATTATCATTATCATAATTATTACTTTCATTATTATTGACGCTATTGTCATCATCATCATCATTATTATTCAACAACAACAACAACAATAAAATAAAAAACGTAAAAAAATATGTAAAAAATATTAATATTTTGCCATGATATTAAGGAACAAATAACAGTCATAATAAAAAAAAGCAAAGAAATGAATCTTATCTCTTAAATAAGGAAATACACTAGCGGATACACATTTAACAGATTTGTAGCACACAGCAAGAGGTTACTTGAGGTTTAAGTTTATATTTGGTTTGTTCATTAAAAATAAGACATGGAAAAGGTCTTAAAATAAATGCATCGGTGACCATGAATAGAATAAGATAAATTCTAAGATGAAGAGAATTTAATGTGAAGCTTAAAAAAAAGCTAATAGATAGAAAAATAAAAAATAAATAGACAAATGAAAATGCGAAAAAAAAAGGGGGGAGGCATATTCTTGAGATTCTGAATCAGTATTTTGTTGGGTTTTCCAGTTTTTTTCGAGTTTTTTTTTTTATTTTTTTTGTAAAGCTGATTCAGTAAAATGTAAATTGATATAAAAGTATAGGCATCTATAAGCAATGCTTCAGCCTATTCTTGTTTTTTTGTTAATTTTATGTCAAATCGTTTGTGGGATGTAATGTTTACTTGTGAGTTTTGATCAAACAATAGATTGAAATTGAAAATTGAAAAAAGGAGAATCAAGACAGAAAGAAAAGATTCATCCATACATCATCTACAACACTTTCCATTTCTGGGTCACGGGGAGCCTCAATGTGTCTTGTTTCCAATTCCAGGCATTAAAACACACTAGTTTAAATGGTTCAAATTCTCAATGAGTGGTTAGCGTGATAGACACACCTGTATCACTTCCTGTGACGTGTTCATTATGGATCTGCTGAAAGCCTGGGATTGGCCGCGTTGTGAGAAACCACACGGCGTGAAGGACGTCAGTGGCGTGGACGCGGTTGTGATCTGAAACATAACATATGACATTCGAGTCGCATTTCTCATTTTTAACATCAAGACTTCCTTTTGTCCTCACAGGGAATATCACGATAGCCATTCTCCAGGGCACAAAAGTACGTCATGAATTCCCGGATGGGGATTTTGAAGATTTCAAACAGCCCCGTGTCCTGGAACAAAGTGTACGCCACCTGAGAGAACACAACAAACAAAACGTCATTAAAACAAGACAGCCAATGAGCCGCAGAGTCCCGACAGATTCATGTTTATTAGATGCTGAAGACAGAGCGCTGAGAGAGATCAGCAGCTTTTCATTTCCATCAAATCTATATCGCCCCACAACAACATGGAATTTCACTTGGTCGATAATTCCACAATTGATCCAAAAATGCTAGAGAAAGGGTTTGATCAGCTTAGAAAATTGCGGATGGCTCTGGGTCAAATATGTTTGGTTATCACATACTGACATGAGAGAAAAAACTACCGTATTTTTCGTAATATAAAGCACACAAAAAATCCTTTCCCTATGACAAACATAAATTACATTTAAACCTCTGTGACTGTTCTAAATTTCTTTTGACTCAACACAAAACATTCCTACTATCTTGAAATTACCACTATTCGTGAAGATAAAAAAAATAATGACTGGTAAATGTTTTATGAAGACGACTTAAATGTTTTGGCTTTGGTTTTTGTAGTGTACTTTATGGCTTTATTGATCCATTGAAATTGGTGTGTGGGTGAATGTTGTGTGTCATGTAAGGCGACCTTGAGTGTCATGAAAGGCGCCAATAAATAAAAAAATAGAATGAATTATTTAAAAAAAAAAAAAAAAAAATTTATTGATCCACGACTCCTTGCACGTCTCACTAATCCTGTCAAAACTATTGAAATCAAAATCTGAGCTCAATCCCTGGGGATTAACCAGAAAAAAACAGAAACATTGAACATTTAGTTTGGCTTCAACTTCCCTAAAATACAGAGCATTGTATGTGAAACAAGATAGAAAAAGATATTTATTGATGGTGGCTTTATAATCCAGTGTAGATTATTAATCCTCATAGTACAAGAAATGGTGTTGTCGTATGATGAACGCGCTTAATTCACTTTCAGCTTTGGCCTGGGAATATTAACACAAACATGATGAGCTCTACGAGACCAGAACCCACCAGAAAAGCATTCTTTTAATTTTTAAAGAATTTTTCAAAGTATTTTTTAAGTAAATACTTAAGTATTATTTAAAATCTTATTATGTATGATGTACTTAATATATTGTAAAATACTTGAATGTTTTTCTTTATTATTTTGAACTTAATGAAAACGGGCCAAATTGAAAACCCGAACATAATAGGAGGGTTAAGGCACAACAGAGTGTGGTGACACTAACATAGCTGAGAATCCGGCCGTTCTTCCCTCCCGTCACGTTCATCAGCTCAAAGATCTGAAAGTTCCAGGTGTTGATCTTCTCCATAAGTGCTTGGTGCTCCAGCAGCATGGCATCCAGCCTGAACTCCTCGTCTCCCTGCCACAGATGAATCACAGGAAGTGTCATGCATCAGTCCAGCTGTGCAAGTCACATCTCGCACGCTTTCCAGAAACAACAATGAAAGCCTTTTCCCCGAGTCAGCGCCTTTAAGTTATCCTCACATGCTCTTGCTGGAGAACCCTTTGGGCTGAACAATAAAACCCCGGGTTGGGAGAGAGATTCACTCACGAGCCATAAATCCATAAACCACATAATAACGCAAAAGCATGGGAATGCAAACAGCACCACACTTCTTCACTGCGCTTGGCGAGGCCACTCAACAGCTGCCAGACCGGCCAATAAAACCAGGGATGGAGAACCAGGATGGGGTCATTTCAGATCACACGTGTGAAAAAAAAAAAAGCCTCTTCTCAAAGGGAACTATTACAAGCAGCACTTCATAAATTAAACTCACTCGTCCTCAACCAACACTAGATCTGGAGTTTCGCTCCAGATGTGCTCAGAGATATAATGAACCACTAGGGGACGAAGCATGTGTTTGCTCTACCTCGGGATCCGATGGCCGCTCTTCCTCTTGCTCCTGCTCCTCCTCCTCCTCCTCCTCCTCTGGTTTGCTCTTCACTTTCTCTTCTTCCGCATCTGAAGGTCGTTCTTCCTGAGACTCTGCTTCCATGCTCTCCTCCCGAATCAGGTTTTCTCCATACTCCGTCCCTTCAGCTCAAGTCCAACAACAAAACATTTTTACAAAAAGACTCAATACCGACAATGGATTTTAATGGCTCAGATGAACTTACCGGAACGTGATCGTTGCATCTCACTAGACACGGAGCTGTGAATCTCACTCACATCCACACTAGACGCGCACCTTGACATATGCCGACCACAACTGGACATGAAACAATAATACAAATACATCAAATAAATAACACATGGATTCTACTTTAATGAAATAGTGGGACACAGAGCGCATTTCACGCTATCCTGAATGGTATTAATCTAGGCCTCATTGGAGAGATGGATGGATAAAGAAAGGTAAGGAAGGGGGTGAGGAAATAAAAAATAAAATAACTGAAGAAAAAAGAAAGAAAGAAAGAAAGAAAGAAAGAAAAGAAAGAAAGAAAAGAAAAAGAATATAATGATGTCTGGAATAATTAATAGAAGAATATAAGGATGGATAGAAGGAAGAAAGGTTAAGAAAAGTTCTTAAAAAAATAAGAAGGATAGAAATGAACTAATAAAGTAGGGAAGAAAGTAAACATGGATAAAGGAAAAGTAAGAAAAAAAGAAGAAAAAAAAATATGGTAGAGTAGGAAGGAAGAAAGAAATTATGTAAGGATAGACTGAAGTTAGCAAGATTTTGTCTTATTAATACTTCCCATTACAGTCATTTAGCAGACGCTTTCATCCAAAGCTTTTACTTTATACTTTTCATTACAATTTGAAAAATACTTAGCATTACAATTTTTACAATTCAACAAATTCTTGCTTTCCCTGGTAAACACCCGCGCTCTACAAACTGAGCTACTGGGAAAGCTCAGAAAATAAGAAGTTAGAAAGTGAGAAAACAAGAAGCTAGAAAGTGAGAAAACAAGAAGCTAGGAAGTGAGAAATGAAGCAAGGGAGAAAGTAAAGAAGGAAGAAAGTAATCAAGGAAGTGAATGAGAGAGGACGGACGGACGGACGGACGGATGGATGGATGGGTAGAGGACGTCAGCACAGATTCAGCATCACTCTACCTGGCACACAGAGGAACTGAGGTGGTGCTACGATACATCTGCTGGAAATCGGGCGAGCTGGAGGCGAAGCCCAGCGGCTTGTGCAGGGTGACACTGGGTTTGGTGAGGAAATCAGCCGTGTCGGGAAACTCCACCGGAGAGCGAGTGACCACAGAGCCAGCGGACGGGGGGCTGTGACTGGGGGAGCTGAGCGGACTCAGACTGGGAGACGCACCTGGACACACCCCACAACAGTCAGACGTGTGTGTGTGTGTGTGTGTGTGTGTGTGGAGGAGTGAGGTCTTTGATTACTATGTTTGACTGAAGGCGAGAGAGAAATAAGGAGGAGAATGAAAGAAAGATGGAGGGAGAGATAGAGAGTGGTACCGAGAAGAGGGGAAAGACGGACAGAAAAAAGAGAGGAACATATAAAAAAGAGAGAAGAGAGAGACATGAGTGAAGGAGTAAGTGAGATAAAAGAAAGAAAGAAAGAAAGAAA